>JAZGTJ010000046.1:275230-308766 GCA_036877575.1 Botia almorhae | reverse complement strand
ATTTTATTATTATCATTATAATGTGTGGAGGACAGATATAGGACACAATTAATACATTCTTACCCATACGTTAATAAAATGTAAAAAAGAAGATTTAAAACCGATTTCCATGTACATGAAAGGGCTGTTAATCAGTGTTGATCTGTTTTACACAGCACCCAGCTGCCATTATCTGGACTTTTGTTATAGGTAGGATTTGTTACTGCAGTAGGTCAATAATCAGTGATTACAAATGCAAATTAGTTTTTGACAAATTTACTGTGTGACTTAGTTTACTTGGCAAAAATGCGATCCAAGCTCAACATCCACCCATCAACCGCACACTTTCCTGTAGCCTTGGGGTGGAATTATTGCTCAACAGTACAATGTGATTAATATCTATAAATGATCTGTTACACCTGCTGCCTGTTGTGTGGCACACACCTGTCTCTCAAACGGCATCTGTCACTACTGTGTGAGGGATTCTGCTTTTCTGTATTCCAGGAACAGATCTGACATCATACTGCTTAAGCCAATAACTGTTAATACTGGAGTAATTATTGACATCTGGGACAACTTCACCAAAGGTCTTATGACATGCATGTTTATTTTATTTTATTTCTAATTAAGTAAAACTTTTTGTTGTTTACATTTATTACATTTGTGATAATGACTGGCTGACTGTATTTATGGGAGGCAAAATTATTAGCTGTGGGGCTAAAAATTGCTTGTACATAAAAAATATTGACATGATTTATGTTTATTTTATGCTTTGTTTAGATCATGCACATGGCCCACTTTATGCCCACTTTATTAGATGTATTTACAATGTACATGCATTCGATAAAAGTTATGCAAGGTACTGTAATTATTCTGTACTGACATTCAAATTATTTGGGTGTAATTCGTATCCCTAACCTTAAACCTACCTAGAATGACAGGTATACACAATATATACACAATAAGTACAACATTTTTAATGCAGCTTTCTTATGTAAGTACACACTATTTACCGACAGCTAATATAGTGTGGCCTGCACATGTAAAGGATAGGCCTATAATAATATGTTTTCACAATTACAGGACATAAAAGACATTAAAAAAGTAGCATGCACACACACACACACACACACACACACATATATATATATATATATTATTCACTCTTATAGACTAAAGAACCATGGGTTTACCCTCTCTTGACATCTCTGTACCAATTACAGTCATAGAATATTGTTATGAGCCCAATCCTAATTCCAAACATGCTTACTCACTCTAAGAATCCCTAGAAACACTAAAAATAGCTTAGTTTGGGGTAAAACCCGTAATATTTCCTTTTAGTGTTTGTGTGGAGGAGGATTATGTCAAGGATGAGATTAAGTTGTGGTGCATTCCAGCTTGTGCTGTGTGCTGTTGATATTGTAAACTCTAAACAGACATGAACAAACCCATCGGGACAATTACATGCTGGGGGGGAGGGGCCAGATGAACTGTAATTGAACTGTCAAAGGTGATGGCTGAACTGATAAGCTTCAAGCTTTAAGGTTGTTGATTTTTTCGGTTTTCCCCTGTTTCTATACTTTGCGTCTGCAATTGGGAACACAGTGCACTGGATGGGAGCAAAAATAACCCCCACCTCACCTCTCCAGCCCCCACCAGAGGGCAATACACTGCTGCCAACTACTAAGCAGCACCTAAACCAAAACAGCAACCACGCGCTGCACTGTTTTCAGCTAAACAGTATTGACTGATTAGTGATGTTTAGTAAACTCTGCTCGGAGATGTCAGGCAGGGAGATGAAGCTCTGATTCAGTGTATCAAGCTGGAGAAAGACCATCTAGTTCCAGGTTACTGTTGTGTGTAAATACTCTCACACACTTCAGACGCATGCCAAGGAGAGGCAAGAAACAGCGGCTGTCCTTGAATTGCTGGAGCTCATGTGCATAATTAACCTTCTACTGCAAAGTCACTTCAACGTTCTTTTGACCTGTGTGAGTTTGAATGACACTGACTCACACACATACACACACACACACAAACACACATACATACAATACACTACACTGCAATATTATTACTTCTAAACAATGGAACGTACAAAAAGTTCTGACAAAAAGTTAAGTCAAGTATTGTACTATTACCTTTACATAGAGGTAATATTACATTATATAGAGGGAAAATTTTAATTTTATAATTAAGTATAAAATGTAAGTAATATAAGTCTAGTTGTATGACTAATAAATCATTTTCAAATGACCTCACATTTTCACAAATTATGCTTCATTTCAAATTTAGATCATATAGCTATTGATAAAGTTACAGCTTAAAATCAAATCTTCCTGTGAATTTACCCAGAAAATCATGGCAAACAATCCATCGTCCACACAAACTTCACACTGCCTATGATCTGCATGCATGCAAGAGGTTCCGGTTATGTCCTACAGATCCACAGACTGAATCCAACATGATGTTCCCCAGGAAGAGGAAAAGCATTTTAAGGAAGATCGGAAATAATCCGTATAGTCCAAAGTCAAGCGCTATCCTCACATGAAAGTGTTTAGATATACAGTTCCAAAACTAACTAGTCTCTGTATCCCTGGGAACCACAGCACTGTAAATGAAGTGAGATGGCGCAGGGCTTTTATACAATATTTAGTGAAAATAGTGTTAGGAGACAACAAACACTTTAGTGTAATGGACTGTTCTGTGTTATTTCTCCCTAAAATATTTGACATGTCAACATGACCAAAACAAAACTCCATGCGTATTAAGAGGCATTTGGCCCAGACTCTGCTGGCTGCTGGTTTTGTACATGATGGTTGTTTATTAGTGTCAACAGCTAACAGCTGGGATGTTTCATTACCAAATACAGTGTCTACGGGGCTACTGCCTCACCACATCCTGGAGAATTAAGCTCGTGGCTGAGGTTAGATGTTCAAACCTTGATATTCATCTACACCTTAGATCTGATGTTTGCAAGGCTGGTAATCTGGTTTGAAAAGACTAGTGTACAGAAAGCCGATGTGGTATCCTGATTGAACTGGTTATGGTAAATATCGACTGCTCCTCCTTGTGGATGAAAGAGTACAACGTCTGTGTAAATCAGTAATTTCTCATAAGTTTAAAAAAAAGTCAAAAAAAGAACAGATTTGCTATTTTCAAAGGGGTAATGTTTGGGTGATCACAATGGTCCAGTTAGCCCCTGCTGATTAATGCTTTAACTGCACCATGTTTTTTCATTGCTAGCTGCTAGAATAGATGTGTATTCTGATGAATTAAAAATATTTGCAAAAAAATCAGTCATATCATTTGTGCAAAAATGTAAATCTAAAAAATATAAAGAAATATTGCCAGTGCCCAGTAGGAAACAATGTATGTCAACCTGGTGCAGATGCAGGGCTTTAATGCCTGTACAGTAGACTTCCAAATCATCTTAATAACAGCTGCAGGAGTACAGACACCACAGAATGAATTATTCATCTTGTTGCCGAATAAACATGCTGGGGAAAACAGTGAGTTGTGACTAATGAAACCCAATAGGCTGTATAACCTGTGTTTGTAGAAATGGGATTTAACAATGTTCCAATTAATGGAACCAATCAAGCCATCAAGCTTGATATAGTGTCTCAGAGGGACAAAGTTCTGAAAAAGAATGCCGAAAAAGAACACACAGAAATCGTTACACCAAAAATTAACACAAAGCATCCAAACCATCCAAGGTGCTCAGAGAACGTGTTTTTTATGAAAAATACAATTATTTTCATACAAACATTTGTGTTGTGTCTTCACCCAGCCTGCTGACCTTTACATTTCCTAACTGTCTCTTGCCGAGTCCAAAAGCATTTATGCAGTGATGCATGCTGATCACGCTGGTCTCCCGGTGTACTCACTCTAGTGCGCTTACTTAGCCTAGGGTGAGATGTGCCCACCACGCACGCACGGCATTCACCAGCATACACCAACATACCTCCACAGTGATGAAGCAGGACTTTCTGATGGAAATACATGGTGCACTCCTACACCGGAGATGTCAGATAGATTCATGCTGTCAGGCTGCCGCTTCCCTCATTTACACCGACTGGCGGTGATTTACATTCGGTCCGTGAGGAAACGTGGCATGTACGCTGGAATACAGTTGAATAAGATTCATATAAATTAATAATAAACAAAGTAATGAAATAGTAAATAATAGCAAAAGTCAATCTGTTAAAAATCTTTTAAAAATAAAAACGCCATTGATTCTTTATGAGAGCAGTGGATCAAATTGTAGGGTTGCGATTCTAAGTTATATACTTTACACACAATGGAATGATGATAATTTGAAAGTGGTGGAGCAGACTGGAAAAATAATGAGATCCAGGTCCAATAACAAATATAGACTAAACCAAATCAAATTTTTGTCTTTTAAGATTGATCTTTAAATTGATACTATTTTCCTTATACTTGTTTCTGGTCTAATTGGTGAACGATTCATCAGTGCATGTTATGCCAAAGAAAGAAATAATTCGTTATTGTAATGTTTAAAATATAAATTTAATAACGTGTTCCTAAACCACTACAGCGGGAAGGAAACATCAAGAGATGCCAAAAGGTCTCAATGGACTAAAAAATAATGTATTGGACTGTCAACAAAATGGATGAAATTCCGTTCTTATAACCTTGACTTGTGGTTGCCAGGTTACAGTCTGGTACTTCAGTGACCTCGCCCGTGAGGTAGTGCCTAAGGGATAGGAAATGGCTAGTATGTCAGGAATACAGATGTTTGTGTTAAGGCAGAAAAAAAGCGAGAGAAATTGATGAGGAGAAAGAGAAGGGATGTGCTTTACATGCAGAAGGTGATTGCACCTAAGATTGGAACCAAATTGTTTTTCTATAATTGGGTGGAAAATTAATTACAAAATAATTTAGTAATAGAACACACACTAACTAAAATAAGAAAAAATCTAACATTTTATGATTTGTTTTAAATGATTTTGCATGTAGGAGAAAAAATATATAATTTCAAATGTAATCTGTTATAAAAACAAAAGGCAAGAGAAATAAAAAAAACCTTCCACAAACATAAGGATGCTGCTACAGATATACACAGAGAACTTATGAATACGGTAATTCAAGCAGTGGCCGGTCTGTCAATGTGTGAAGCTCAATTATAAGTTTCTCCCTCAGTAACAACCAGCATTTGATCTCTTTCCGTCCATTTTGGAAATGAAAAGCGTGCATGTGTTTTCAAATGAAAGCTTTGCTCTATGAAGGGCAAATCGGCCAATTAAATTGTCCATGAAGTAGAAAAATAAATGAGAAGTTTATTCAGGCTACTCCTATGCAGAACTAATGAATGTCAATAGTCTGTCCGAGGTGTCGCACTGCTGCTCTTATCCTTACCAGCTGCTGCTAGAAGATATCACATCCTACAAACACACTGATGTGAAGATGTCCCAGTCTTTCTGTGTCCCTGCCTTATTATTAGTTGATGTTTTATTCATTCTGTTCGTTCCCTCAGTGAATTCCTTTTCGTTGGTTATTATTGGGTCTCAAAGGAACTCTGGCATAGAAAATCTTTCAACACATCCTTTATTTTGTCAGCTGCCTGCTCCAACTGCAAATAGGTGTGAGAGTCTGAAGGTGTGAGTGCATTAATGCATACCATGGCTATTATAAATTATATCCTGTTAGGTGACATATGTAGGTTTATGACAGAAGACATATATAAAACTGAGTGAGGTGTTTGTGGAAGAGCCTGTTTGTGGAAGAGATATGTCCAGAGGACAAAGACACAGAGAGGAATACAAAATAAGGGAAGTGATTGTTTGTTTACACTCATGTAAAATCCCCTTTGCCTCTTGTCACTGAAGGCTGATTTAGGTTGGGTTTCCTCAGCACCTCCTATGATGAATCCTGATTGGCCGGTTCAGTTTTTTGGTCACCTTGTTGAGGTCTGAGGTAGTCTTCTGACATTTAGATTTAAGCTTATTGTAAATGTGTCAATTGTATTAAAAATGTAAAAAAATGTGTTGGGTCTACAAAATACATTATATACGGTATGTACAAAACAACAGATCATACAGTGACAGAACAGGTCTGTTCTTGCACAGTTCCAATGGATAAGAGGATTACAAGATTCTTGTAAGTTTTTCCTTTTACTATTGCCATGCTGAAGATCAAAGGATAAAATGGAATTTGGTGTCCCAAATTTGCTGGGGTCAGAAAATAATTTCTTGTTGCTGATGGTTTTTAACAGATTTTAATATGACACAGATTCTAAAACTACACATTTGGATGATCGTCCTCTAGGGTGATGCTGGGATAAACCAAACCGCACTAATGCCATACTCAGCTGCTACGTCAACCTCATCATCCCTTATGTTGGCGTGGAGACAGAAAATGCTCTTTTTCCTCGCTAAACACCAGCTAACAGGGAACATTCTCAGAAGGTTGACTAACATTATCTAAAAGTGCTTTTAAATTTATTTAAAAGTTCTTGAAGTAATGTCAATAGAATGTTTTTAATGTTATATATAATGTAAAATACTTATAATATACTTAAATATTGTTAAGTAGTTAGAGGAACATTAAAAGCATTACAGAATTAAAAGGTTTAAAAAATGTTTTTAGAACCAAGCAATAATGTGAATATAAAATCTGAATGTAAAAATATAAAAGTTTGATGTTTTGAATGTTTCTAATATTTTTGTTACAACATAAAAATGTTCTTACAACCTAAAGTTGTTAGCTTTATAAAGTAGTTAGAGTATATCCTGCAAGTAAGATGAGACAAGAGACAAAGAGCACGAGGGACTGAGCAATAAGCACAAAGGGGAGAAAGTGTGTGTGATATGAGAGACAGACAGAAGAATCTTTACATCCCCTCCATTTATATCCAGACAGAACTGAGAAAAGGAATATGGTGAGTACAGCAAATTGTACGTGAACAACAACAGAAAATGTCAAATGTGGACAGAGGGCTATGAAAGCATCAACATCAAAAGGATTCTGAAAGTACTAAAGCTGGTTAAGCAGATACATTACAGTAACCTGCTTGTACGTGGCAGGCTGGTGCATCTGAGTGAATCTAGTCCATAATAGTGTCATGTGATGACAAGTGAGGGCATGAGTGACATATGAGGACATTTCAATTTTCTCATGTATGAGATGTATTGTTATATGGTTTGTAATTAAAAAACTAAGTGATCTAAAGTGGATGGAGAGGAGAAGCGTATAAGACTGAGCAGCATGTGAAGGACCTCGCGAGACTCAGAGGAGGACAGGTGAAGATAATCTGAATTACAGACAGTCTGGGTCAAAAGAGAGGTTTTGATGAGGGCAACAGAAGAGGGAGGAAATAACTCTTCACGTGCTGCAGTAATTGGAGGCAGTAACCTGATTTACCTCCATAAACCTCAAATCCATAAATCACAGGCTTAGACAGCATATTAACATACTGTGGTGCAAATGATTTAGATCAAAGCTCTTCTGTTGGCAGGACACTCAGTCATACACCAGTCAGAGCTTATGAGAGACGTCTGTCTACGGGCTTGTTTACACCAAGACTGAATATTCATTGCAAGTGGTTGTTGAGAACAAGATTTTGAATAGAAATAATGGATTCCTATGGACCAATCCAAGTTTCTTTTGACTGATTATTGTGTGATTATTGGCCAGTAAAGACAACTGAACGACCAATGAGATGAAAGCTTTTGGTGATGGTCTCTAAGCTGATGTGCACATACAGCAAACTGATGGCGCTAAAGCTGTTTTAGCAACCAGCAAAGGAAAATGAAATACTGCCATTAGACGTGGAACTGATGAAAATAAAATAAATCGAGAAAATATACCCAGCTAACAGGGAACGTTCCAAAACGTTGACTAACATTCTCTAAGAGTTCTCTCAGTTTAAACGTTACATATCATATATCAAAAATGTTGCTAGAACTTTCAAAATAACATTTGTAATGTTTTTATTACTTAATGGAAATGTTAGGGAAACATTCATACAAATTCAAATTGTTAGTTGTGTATGCATTTCATGACCCTTTAAACTACTAGCATGACCAAAAGTTTGCTAACAATATACGTGCATACAAAATAAACATACATAAATATAAAGACACCAGACAAGAGTGTATCTATCTGTTGATTAGCGCCAGATATTGCAGGGTTTTCATTAAGCCAAATATTTGTTTTGGTCTTGGTGTGAACACATCATTCGTCTGTGATTCCTTTCACATTTAGTGTGACCTGACATCTAGAACACACCTGGTCGCTACTGCTCAAGGCTGAGCGCTGTTATACTTGCAAATAAGGCTTCCAAAATGTGGTAGCTTCTTACATATGACTCACAAAATAGAGGCATTCATTTTCTTCTTTGAAACCAGCAGTCTGATTTGTATCAGACGATAAACATTAATCCAGAAGGAAAGAAGGCTTTCCCAGAGCTGTAGAGCAGAGGTTATATAATTGAGCTTGCTAAGACATCACCAAGTCTCTGTGCTGTCAAACATGCATTTAGCCGCAAGTGTGAATGCAGCATCTTTGTTTACAGTGTTGTAGACTTAAAGCTTGAGGATGCTGAGAAGAGTCGGCTTCTATTATAGAGGGCTGGTCAAGCTGCAGGGATATGATTAAAGCAGGTCCCCTGAGCCCCTCCAGCTGTTTTCCCTCTCACAGCCGCATAAACCTACGACTGCCTTCCAAATGAAGAAAAAAGACCCAGGATGGGCACAGGAAAAGAGTCTTCCGTCTAATTAATCCGTTACCTGAGATATTAAAGCTTGATATGAAGGTCAGGAGGGGGTAGGTGTTTATAAAGCTAACGATGCAAACCAAAGGATGGAGTCACAATAACAAAAGCAATCCTGTGGTGGAATATCAAATGCTCAGTTATTCGTCTTCATGTCATTATCAACCTGTAAGATTTTCTTTCCGTTTTCCATTCAATGACAGTGAATGGTGACCACAGATGACCACTTTAAGCAGCTTGGGCATTCTGCAAGACATATTTTTCGTGAAAGAAAGAATCTCACATAATTTTGAATAGACGTGAGGTCAAGCTCATAATAACAAAAGGTAAAAAATGTGGGTAAGCTAGGTGCACAAAGACAGATGGAGAGAGAGCGGGTTCTGACAAAAGAGATGGGGAAATAAAAAAGGATAATAAGGTGATGAGGAAACAAAATGACACAATGACTTCAAAAGTAAGATGCGTGGCAAAAATGACAAGCATGAAAGCAACAACAAAGATGAAAGACAGAAAGAGCGAGCAGCAGGTGCAATAATAATTTGGACTGTGGAACCAAGGAAATCAGCATTGTGATTGAAATTGTAAGGGAGGGGGGAGAAGAGAGAAGGAGAGCAAGAGAGAGAGAGAAAGGGATTGGGAGAATGTGGCCTATCACAAGCCACATAAGAGTGTTTGATTTGGGGAGCCGAGCAATAAAGTAGATTAATCTATAAAACTAGACTATCAGAGACATTTGACACGTGTGCGTGTGTGTGTGTGGGTAAGTAAAAAGAGAAAGCAAGAGACAGCGCGAGAGAGAGAGAGCGTGCGACAGACTAATGGGGGAGGGAGGGGAAATGGGGGAGAAAGAGAGGGAATATTCACACAGAGGAAAGCCATGCTTGGATGCTGAGATGCTGTGTGCTAAACAATCAGGAAGAGATGCTGTGTGCTAAACAATACGAGCTTCAGATGAAAGAAAACACAGAGAATTAAAGAGAAAAAAGATTTAAACAAATCAAAAGGATTGAGAACAACCTTATCAAGTTGGATCCATTTAACTTGGACACCTAGAGGAAAGAAGATCAAGAGAACGAGGGAAGGATACAGGCACACTGCTCTACACCTCAGATCTCCACAGGTAACTCCTGTCAGTGAGACAGTCATGCAGCGTGACAGAGAATAGATAGAATGGATGGAGTGATTAGATGGAGGAGAGAAAGAATTGAACAATGGAAAAGAGGAAAGCTATGTAGTTAGAATACTGATGAGAGGCAAAGCTACAAGAAGGTGGAACATCATCCACCATCATATATTCTTTATATTAAAAGCATGTAATTTTCAAGTCATATTATTTGCATGGCATTTCTCTCCATACATAACTTGATTAAAAGCAAAACTGTTTTAATCAACAAAATTAACATGCAAAGCTGTTGTTTACATTGGTTGTCATGATGTAGTATTTTGGTGTTATACTGTTTGTTATACTGCAGTTGAAATCGATGCAAAATAGTGTTAAAATATGTGGAAAATATAAGGGGACAATTGCTGACCCATGATAATCTCAAATTTGTACTGTGTCACACTGTCGAGCACAAGAGCTCTGTTCTCTGTGACTCACTTAAGAAGAGCAGTGACATTTAGAAACATCACTCTAATCTAAAATAAGCCATTGAGAAAAAGAGAGAGTGGGGGAGAAACAAGACCTACAAAGAAAGAAAGGAGAGCGAGTGAGGAGTGGGTAAGGTAGAGTGCTGATATGTGGCAAAATGGTCCAGCGCTTTTATTACGCACTGGTCCTTGCTCCTGTCCCATGACAATAACTGCAGCGGTTATTGCTGGTGTTCTGCGGCAAGCCAGTCACCTCCATAAGCTTAAGTGATTAGGAGGTTATGAATTAATTAAAATGCATGGCAAAGCAAGCAAGGTTGTTGGTGGTGCAATTCTGTGGGTGGGAGACCTGCTGCCATCTTGTGGTAAGGCACTACAACAAATCTGTTTTGTTGATGAGGACCAAAGATGGATTATAGAGACCAGTGGACATAATCTTAAATCATCTTTTTTAAATCATCTTCACAGACCTGTGAAATGATGCTGCTGTATCTTGTGTTCTGGACGAGTCTCTTTCTGTTGTTTACAAAGGGGTGAGTAAAGAACTGTCACCTTATCACCAGAAATCTACACACAGACCATTCAGAATGATCCCCATTTCTGCCTGTCTCATAGTGAAAGAGGTTTTCATGGGAATCACCATGCAGAGTGGAATGATTCCCAGCTGCAGCCCACCATACAGAAGCTGATGAAAGGCTACAACCGCTACCTGAGGCCAAACTTTAATGGTAAGGCCACTCACCCTTAACTGTGAATTCAGCTAGTATACCCGGTTAAATATAGATTGGAATTTCAAGTAAAAACAATAGTGGTAACACTGAAATTCTCTGTTTCCGCAGAGGGTCCTGTTAAAATTGGTATGAGTTTGGATATTGCCAGTATTGACGCCATTTCTGAGATCAACATGGTAAAATGCTCTCTTACGCTCTTTATTCTTTCATATCTGTATCTCCCAAAACCTTACAAATAAGCAAATAAAGCAAAAAATACAAATAAAATGTTATTTTGAAAGTACTTATAAATGTTCAAAACATCCTGTTTTTAGATGTATTCATGTTATTGCTTCGTTACAGAACATTATTCAAACTTTAATTGTGTCACGTTTTTAAAGCATTTTACTAATAACCTAAAAAGCAACATTTTAAACATCTTCGCAAGTTTTTGATATATGATACGCTAAAAAGGTTCTGCTAACGTTACTTTAAAAAGGTTTTTGATAACCTTGAGAAAACCTTTAGAGAACATTAGCCAACATTCTGGGAACATTTCCTGTTAGCGGAGTATCAGTTCATACAGCAATGGGATTCTGGTCGATTCTGTTCACACACTGACAGGATTACACAGCCACCATTTTCCTAAGGCAACGATGGCGAGATTCCCGGCTGGTATTCCCTGGAAATGAAAGTGTTAGTCTGGACGGAAGGCTGGTTTCCCTGCTGTGGATCCCAGATACATTCATCCCTGATTCTAAGCGTTCTTTTCTCCATGATGTCACGGTGGAAAACCGACTCATCCGGATCTTCAGCAACGGAACTGTGCTCTACGCTCTGCGGTATACAGTGTTTCACAATTTACAGCCACTCTAGGGAACCTTCCAATAAAAAGGTTCAATCGATATCCTCCCTTTCTACACAGTATAACGGCAACCATCGCCTGCAACATGGACCTAACCAAGTATCCCATGGACAGACAAGAATGTACCCTGCAACTAGAAAGCTGTAAGTCCATTGTAAAAGAATTAGTAAAAATATTATTATTAAAAATCGATGTATTATTGTTTTAAATTTTGTATTATCTGAAAACGGAGAGCATGAAATGTAAAAACATACATTTTTAATAACAGTACCTGTGTGTGTGTGTTTAGGGGGTTATAATTTACAGGATGTGCAGTTTTACTGGACCCGAGGGAATGACTCAGTGAAGGGGTTAGACACACTGCGTCTGGCCCAGTACAGTATAGAGAGCTACTACACAAGTGTGTCTGAGGCTGTGTATGAGACAGGTAAGAATATTTTAATTATAAATATCCTGTCCACTCCCTTAATTTAGACTAAACATTTGCTTCTTTGACAGACAATTTTATCCAAAGTGATACATATTCTCAAAATGTACGTTTTATCAGTACATGTGTTTCCAGGAAATAAAACCCATGACCTTGGTGCTGCTATGTGTCACTGGGTGCCATGTTTTTCCAGTTTAGCTACAGGAACTGTAGCGTAACAGAGTTATGGTGTCTTGGTATAACGTGCACGATTCTGGTTATTCTGCAGGATTTTACCCGAAGCTGGTGCTGCATTTTGCTTTGCGTAGAAATGTTCTCTTCTTCATTCTGGAGACTTATGTGCCATCAACACTGCTGGTGGTTCTCTCATGGGTGTCTTTCTGGATCAGTCAGTCCTCGGTACCAGCTCGCACCTGCATCGGTCAGTGACTCTCTGGAAAACCTATATTCCATTAAATGTTTCTATAAAACCATTCGTGATTAAATTACCTAAATGTTTTCTATTAAATTAACCCATTTATATTACAGGGGTGACCACTGTTCTCACAATGACCACACTGATGATGGGTGCCAGGACCTCTCTGCCCAATGCCAACTGTTTTATTAAAGCCATCGACGTCTATCTGGGCATCTGCTTCACCTTCATCTTTGGAGCTCTGCTGGAATATGCCTGTGCTCATTTCTGCACCATGCAGCACCAGACCATCGTAGATGTGCAACGGGTGAGAAACCTGCACATGGTTCAAAACTACACATACCACACTAACAATTTTAGGTTGTAAGAACATTTCCCTAATGTTTCCATTAACTAACAAAATGCTAATAATGTTATTTTGAATGTTCTACGAATGTTCAAAATGTCAAGTTTTTAAGATATTGTATCAACATTATTGCTTAGTTTTAAGGTTATAAGGTTATAAGTTTAAGCATATTCTTACTTCTTTAATGTTTTTAAAACATTCCATTAACTTAAGAATAACGTTTTGATATAGATATATAAGGTTAAAAAGTTCTACTAACATTACTGCAAGAACTTTTTTTAACTTTTAGAGAATTTTTTGAGAATTCGTTCCCTGTTAGCTGGGTAGACACCTGTTGTATTTATTGTTTTTAGTCCAATTCACTTTTCACAGGAACTACTGAAAGAATTTGAAGAATCAAACGGTACAACACATTTGGTCAATTCCACATCACCCAAAAAGAGGGAGACACAAGACACCACAGAGCAAGAAACGACTGACCAGTCAGTGACGTGTGAGGGAGATGAGTCAGTAGCAGAGAAGGAGGAGAAAGGGTGTGGCTTGTCCTCTGTGAAGAAAATGTCTCGCAAGGCAGCGTCCGTGATGAGCGTCGAGAATCCTCACAACATCGACAGACACGCACGCATACTGTTCCCAATGGCATTTCTCCTGGTCAATATCTTCTACTGGCTGTACTACCTTTTATTTTAACAGATGGAAACTACGCCTTTCTCCATAAATGACCTGATTATTGCACAAATGACTGAAAAGTTTAAAGACTGTTGATTGCAGTTGAATAGTGCCACACAATGCTGAGCTGGACTTCTCTGTTATACATTGTTTACTGTTGTATCCAAGCAAGAAGGAAAGTGAAGATTACACGAATACACATAAATCTTCATATGAGCACATCTGCAACGAGACACAAGAAACAATTGCCTTCTCATTGTTGGTTTAATGAGGCGTAAAATGCTTTATATGCTTTTTCGTCTTTATTTATTGAATAATTAAAAAATGTAATGCATTATTAGTGATGTTGTAAACTTCATGACCATATTAAATAACTAATTAGAACTGTTACCAAGATCTATTAGTCTGTATTTTTTATGTCTACTATTGCTGTACTAATTCAGACCATACGGTGGCACTGTCACACTAAGGACATCACGTATTCAAAGAGGAAAAATGGGGTCAGCCAATCAGGAAACCGGTTTCCTTTTAAAACGCAGCCGGGAAACTCATAACCAAAACAAACGTCATTTTTTGCTGGTCCTTGATAGTAGCGAAATAAAAGCTTGGGGAAAAGAACAAACAGAAAACGGTAAAAAAAAGCTCAATTATACAGTAGATTTATATTGTGGCTTATGAATTGTTACGGTATGGTTCAGAAAAGTAACGTTATTGGCAAAGTTAAGTAAAGTTGCAGCAGCTAAGCTATTTGGATACATTGCGTTATTTAGACCTAACAAAAGTGTCGTCTTTGTCGCGAAAAGTTAGTCTGCCCAAACATAAACATAGTGGTTAGGGTAAGTACCAACAATTACGATCAATGTTAGTTGTTATAGGTGAACTAACGTATTAACTTTAGGCGAGTATTGTTTGTATGGCGATGCACTGGCTTCATCTTTAACAATGTTTTGCACAGAATTAAACATGGACACAATGATTTACCTGGATCAGGAGAATGGCAGGCTGACAACTCCAGCCATCAAATCTCGCCAGAACAGACTGCGCTCAGCTCCAGGTCGGTCACGTGGATTCACTCACTGGCAGTTGTCTAAATTTAGTGATCTGACTACCTCCACCGCTTCAGCAATATGCATTTGCACAGTTTGTGGATTTAATCTCGTTTTATTGTCGTATTTGCAGATCAGTGCTTGAAAACGCCTCTGCAATCCAGTCGGAAAGCGCTGGGAGTCGTAAATAAAATAACTGCCACCTCAACAGCTTCTGTTAAAGCAGAAGAGAAAGCCAAGACTGCCGAAGCAAAGGTTGGTGCTTGTTTGTCCCTCACAGGTGACGCTATTTAAATTTTAATAGTAAAATGCTTTCTAACATGTAGGTTTGTTACCTGTAAATGTATCTTTTCTTCAGTGTAAGGTGCTCCCTCAGCCTGCTGGTGACGAATATCCAGAAACTGAGAAGTGCTTTCCATTCGATCCAAGTGGTAAATGTATCTACATTTTTATTTTTGTCTACTTCTAAGGTTTTGTCACTAAACCCTTTTGATTTTGTAGAGTTTGAGACATGCAGCGTTCCAGATGAAGTCTGCCTCAGTCGTTTCTCTCTGGCTGCTTTGGGAAAACGTCTGTGGCGGCCCGCCTCACCTGTGGAAGAGCTGCTTATGGCGGACTCGTGTTTACCACGCTCACCTTTAAAGATGCCCAAAGGTAACACGTACGCGCGGATTTTATAGCTTTCAAACTTATTTTCCAAGTCTGAGAAATTGAAGTTACTCTCCTTTCTTGTGCAGATATGGAATACGTTGATGAAATGGAGGCTTTCCTACAGACGATCGATGAACTGACTGTTGACTTGCCTCCTGAGTGCGACTACTAAATGTTTTATTTGTATTTTTAAAATTGATCTGTTTAAAGATATTTAAGTTTAAGTGCTGGTTGTTTAAAGGCAGCTGTTCATTTAAGGCTCTTGGTATCTTTCAATGGAAGGCATTTATTACATTGTTGTTTGAGTTTGTCCTTTTTTAATCCTTTGTTCGGATCAGTTCATTAGATCTGGGCAGGTTATGCAAATGGTCTTCCCTCTGCCAAATCTCTTTTCACAGCTAATGTATTTGCAAGTTATTGTTCAAATAAAACTCAATTACACACTCTTTGATCTTTATTAAAAGAATATTCCTTTACCCATCTCCATGTCTGATGACATTAAAGTGCAAATTTTACTCACATTAAAAGGTGGTAAAGAAAGGGCAAAAAAACATGTTAGATACTGTGAAGCTGAATTTTAGAAGGATGCTGTTGTACTGGCTATTTACAAGTTGTCACATGTACACTGGTATTAGCACCATTGGGTTAGGAGCTGGATTTCTAGAAGTATATAAAGACAGTAAAAATGTTACACAAACCAGTTATCTTGACTTTTAAAACCAAAACTGCCTAAACATTTCCATCTGTTTCAACTTTCTTTACAACCTCACAAACCTTCCTTGTACTTTCACCTGAAATTAATCTTCATGCCGTCTCTGTTTTAGGCCTGTAACAATATGGAACTTACAACACGAAAAGAGGGCATATGATTTTACTGGAGTATAATAATGAAACTGCTGATTTGTCATTGTAGTTCAATTAAAAGGTAATAAAAGTGGCAGTGACTCCATTTAATAGACTTGCATATGTAGTAGGAGGTTGGCAGAAGAGTTTCGAGTTAACATATGATGTACAGTCTCAAGTCTCTAGTTCTTTCAGCAAAGCTCTTTCCTCAAGTCCCCTTCTTAGACTCCCATTCCTGAATAAAAACAATTAAGTTTTTAGATTTATATGAATTGGTTTGCAGCCATTTTCAGGATTTATCAGTGGAGATATATACACACACACAAGGATATTCTTGCACACACAGGATGCTTTACATACACTAACATACATATAACATGCTATTGATGCAGACGCTGTTCTGATTCCACTGCTGCTGGATAGTGCAATGAATACTGCCATCTTTTACCTTGGCTTTCTGCATGACGTTTCCCTTGGTGGATGCATAGATGGAGGGTGGGCGCTTCCGCATTTCAGAGGCACAGTTGACAGGCAAGAATGATTCGATATACTCAGTCTTTTGAGTCTGGTAAGGGAAGAGGGTGACATATGAGAATGGAATATCATTTTGTTTAAATAATCAATTATTTGCTCGGTCTCCCACCACACAGCACCTTGTTTGTAGGTTTAGACTCTGCAGGTGCCCCCAGCGCTCCACCTGCCAGAGATTTTTTCAGGTTCTCCTTCACATGAATGAGCTTGAGCTCCAGATCTACACGCTCAGCCTCTTTCACCCGGCAGCTCTCCTCCAGCTGAGCAACGTGCTCCTCTAAGACCAACCTCTGCTTATCTGGACACAATTATACACGATTACATTAATGTGTGTGTTCATTTATGTGTTCATGCATGTGCCATGTGGAAAACGGCATAGTGTTATTAATACCTGATCAAATTGATCTAATTTTGACACTAATTGGACTGTTGTAAAACGCAAAACAATGCATGTTGCTTAGCAACTGTGAACAGCCTATGTGTAAGCTAATGAGCCATTTTACTTGGAAGAATATATTATTATTATTTCCATCATTTTATGAATTATGATTATTGCTGTGGTTTTACTCAAGGCCAAGGCACTTGTCACTGTACTGTACTGCCTCTTGTACTGTATTTCTATTTAGAATACATTAAAGGGGTTGGTGATGTTAGTAGTGCTGGTCAGAGGCTAGTTTTGTATTATTACCACTATGGATCATGAAATTAGTTGCATTTTTTATTGCAAACAAATTTCACATAATATTTTTGCAATATTTACTAATAAAATGCAATACAAACAAGATGCAAACACTGATAAAAGAAATGTATCTAGTGCCAGAAGGCATTTATATGCCATGTTTATTTAACTATGTTTGTTAATTTATAATTATAGGCTATGTTTTTAATCAACCAAGGTAAAATTAAAAGGTAATACAGCACATATTTAATGTGATGACTGCAGGTATCTTAAATTATTGAGTCTCCCCTGCAAGCAACAGTAGAATGAATACAAGTTTAAATGAGAATGATGTCAGAGGACGTTGCCAGATTTTTTTGTTCGCACCTGTCGCACCCTTTATTTTGTCTTTGGCTTCTCGTTTCTTCCTCCTCAGCGAGATCAGAGCATTTCTGATGCCCTCGATATCTGCCTCCATGTCTTCTTTCTCTTTCAAGTAGCGGCGCGCGTCCTCTTGCGCCCGTGTTTTCCCATACCTCCCATACTGATTTGCGTCTGAAATGTCAGGAAAAGGTCAAAGGTCACACCCTAGAAGGCTGTGGGAAGGTGCCAAAGCTTTTAGCACTTATCTGCAGCATGAAAGTGGGAGAAAAAGCGTGAAACGCAGAGAGATGTAGATCACACCAAAACTGCCTTGTTAAGATCAGGTTACATAATTCATACTGCTTCAGTCTCTGCATGTGATGGCACAAAAAGTCAGTGACCATTTCCAAATTGGCCAAAATAAGGCTGGGCATGTATTTCGTTAAAGAAATAGTTCACTCAAAATGTAAAAATGTATTTTCTCACCCTCATGTTTTTTGAAAACCATTTGATTTTCTTTCTTGAAACAAAAGCAGCTGTTTATAGCAGGCCACTTATATTTATAGCATAACAGGTTTCTTTTGTTTAGGCACCATGTATGGCTAACAAGATTTCCAAAGCATGATTTTAAAAACAGTCCCATGCGTTTGGAATGACATGAGGTGATAGAACTGTTGTTTATGGTTTATTATTCTCTTAATACACATGATAACAATATTTAACTTATTCCTGAGTAAACCACACAACGATCCTATAGAAAAAAAGGTGTTTAAAGACAATGCTGTACACAACATCTGTGTAAGTACACCCAGCACAGAGTGGGACAGGACTCACTGGAGCCGTGGCGTTTTAGGGTGATTTGTGGACTGGGCTTTCCTGTGTCACTGCTGGAGAAAGAGTGACGCTTTATTTGGGTTCCTCCCCTTAGTCTCTCGTTTTTCTGCTGAAGACATGAAGAAAACCAGTCAGACACAGTAATTACACTGATAAAGTAACACACTGTGTTAATTTATTCATTTTAAAAGGTATTTAAGATGGAATATGCTGGTATTAAAATAGAGAATATATAGGCCTGATGGGAAGGGCACAAATACAATACATGAATCCATAATATACTGTATGATCCGATCAGCAGTGTTAAGCCACGCACAGAAGTGAAGAACTGATATTCTCTGCGGGCATCTAAGAGTTCACTGTGGATTTCACAAGCTGCTCAGAGGTCAGAGGTCATGACGACTAAAGCTGCTGTAACCCCTGATTACTGCACAGGGACTCATCACACACTTCTCCTCTTACATTCAAAGTCAGGGCACACAGACTCAGAAGCACAAAGACATCATTTCCTCCCTTTTCTAAGAGAAGCTGTATTTGAATGTAAGGAAACCCAAACAGATAACCTTAATTAAACCTAAAAATCTCCTGGAGGGATTGTTTAAACATAAGAGTTATATTAGGAGAGAGCGTCAGCTGAGGTCCCAGCTAACAGGGGATGTTGTTCTGAGACTGTTGGCTAACATTCTCTAAACTAAATTATCAAAAACGTTCTTGCAGTAACACTAAAAAAACATTTTTAACATTATATATCATATATATCAAAAATGTTATTCTAACGTTGTGGAACACTTTAAAAAGTTGCAGATATAAATGTTGTCATAACCAAGGAATAATGTAATGTAATACGTCTAAAATACCGGACGTCTTGAACATTCCTAGAACTTTCAAAATAATGGTTTTAACGTTTTTGTTTCTTAATGAAAACATTAGGTTAATGTTCTCACACTCAATTGGTGGGTCATAACCCAAATAATGCATCAAAAGTGTTTTGCCCTAAATCATCAATAGATTTGGTGTGGCAGGTTGCATTACATTTTCTTGTTGTGCAATGTACAGTAAAATCCAGGTCCTCAAGTGAAATCAGTAGATGTTTGTTTATGTGGGACCACAAACCTCTGTGGCTTCAAAAGGGACCTCATCATAAGTTCTTGAATCTGTTGATGTTACCCATCTAAGTAAACAGGAAACATGAAATAACAGTGAAAAGTAAACCAACATTGACAAGATGATCTAACTAAACGTGCCACTCCTCAATATTTTCACTCTCACTCACAGGAAAGAGTGACGGGCAGCTGTGCGGATGTTGGCGATAGTTTCCACATCGACATAGTCATAATGAAGAGACTCGGGGTCGGCTGAAGATCCAGTTTCTGCCAATAGAACTCCCAGCCAGCGGCCCATCTCCTCTGAGCAGCTCGCCTAACACACAAACACACACAAACATATATACAAAGCAGCAGAGTCAGAGAAAAAAAAACAGAATCAAACAAAATAAGAACACAGACAGACATAAACTATATTTATGACCATAGACTAATTCAGTTATACAATAGTAAGTTTTAATTAAATAATTGTTGATAAAAATTGTTTAAAAAACCATTTGCGTTTTTAATTAATTTTTGGGCTTTGTAAAATCATCTATAGTTAATATGAAGAGCAATGTTGAGGAGAAAAAGAGTAGTTGCAATTTTTAATACAAGCCAGATTTAAACCTCTATTTCCCAAGTGAGAACCAAGGCTCAACATGTCTGAAGAATGTGTGCCAACTCATTCACCGTGTGCTCCAACACAAGCAACAAGTTTAACCTGAATATCGTGTCTTAAATGTTTCTCTTATTGTTCATCTCTGACTGAGAGAGAAAGTATCAGCATTTTTGTGAAAACTCAACATGAAACCTTCGTTACCTCTAAGGCAGCCACCTCTGCACCTCCTCTCAGTATTCTCAGGGCAAAGGGGTGTTTGGGCCCCAGGCCTGGAACAACTTCGCAGCCCTTTAGAGCCACAGTGGTGTGAGGAACCCGCTGTTCTCCTTTCTCATAGTAAAGATAAAGAGATCCGGCCTGCACGCGACACCAGTGTTCTCTCCAGCACCGATTCAACAACACGCCCACATAACCTGACGCACACACAAAGCATCAGAGCAATTACTACAGTACACCGTCCCCCGTTTCATGGTGTAAAGATTTATTCTGCCTCGCGGTCTGAGATCAAAAGCAAAGAAAGACAAGTTGAAAATAACAGGTGGAGAGATTTTCTGGTATTGTAACATGAGAAGAGAAACTGGAGATGAGAGAGTAAGATGGGCCTCCTACCGCATCGAGGGTCCTGATCAAGGGAGGCGCGTCCGTCTCCTGGTAGAGGAGGCTTTCTTTTGGAGAAACTAATAATTCTTGTGATCTTTTTTCCTGCCGCTCGGCTTACGTTGCCTGTGAGCTCTGACAGCGCACCTCGCTTGGGTTTACCTGTAAACACACACGTCTGCTGCTTTAATGAATGTAAAGTTATGTGTGGTCAGCGTACAGCAATGAGGAAGTTGCAGGAATTCAGACAAAGATACTAAAGACTTTCACTGGTCAAAACAATGATAAACACAAACAATAAACTTCCAGCTCAAAGACTTCCTGCTTGTTAACAGGAGAGAGAGACAAACAGAGAAAGAGACAGATAAAGAGAGAGAGAGAGAAAGAGAGACTATATTTTCAAAATTAAAGCATTAGTGTGTGGCCCATGTCAACAGAGTCCAATCCCATGTCTACACATGTAGAATACATATATATTCTTTAAGTTCAGCCAGGCAGAAAAATAGTCACTATATGACAGTAATATAGTCTAATGAAAAGTAAGTGTCAGCCTCTTCACAAATGGTGTAAATTATGTGCCACCCCTGAATACTTTGTTCAAATCCCTAACATACAAATATAAGGAACAGTGATCCTTATGCAGTGTTTGCCTAAACAAACAGCACTAATGCAGGTGTAAACAGAGAAGAACAGAGGGGCAGATCTCACCATTTTCCCGGCTGTCACGTGCGCTCTCTCCACTTGGCATGCTGTCAGAATCTGAGGTTTGCTTCTCTGCAGACGGCCACTACAGGGAAAACAGCACAGCCAGGCCAAACTAAATACATGTAAAATACTTAAACATGCATCCATAACTACAAATCAGCATCAGCAATATGACTAATACAATATGACATTTTGCTCTTTGAAAAACTAGGACTACAATGAAAAATTAACATTTGGATTCAATCTCTTTCAGATTATTATGTAGATCTCAAATTATCGTTATTCCCAAAACATTCCTCCAGTTCATTGTGCGCACACTTTATATGTCATCAGTGATGACGAGATGTGCGGGCATGTGTGTGCTGGGATTCCACCTTATCCACTTCAGTCTTCCTGGGAACACTGGGAGATGATGGGCTGTCCATTCCATTCCCCTGACCTGTAACGTCACGCACCACCTGTAAAGACACAAAGACATCCACACATCAGCGGTTCTCCATGTAAACATATTCCATCACACAGGAAGTCTCTTGCATGGGTTCCTTTTCCTCCTCTGCAATATTTTTCCTGGCAGTCAGATGCAACCGCTGTGTGTAGGTATAACAGATAACAAAGTGTGCAGTCATTAGCTAAATAGTCTTGAGTATGAGACTGTGTTTACTTGGAGCCATTTCTCGGCCTGCTCCTTGCTCTGCGCGGCCAGCACTAATGCCTCTCCTCCAGGCAGAGAAAAGCGCAACTCGTGCTTCTTCCTCCGTCCATCTTTAGGTACGTAGGTGACGGTGCATAGGCTGAGAGGTATGTCCGTGTAGGGCGACTGGTCTTTTGAGCTTTTGTAGCACTATAAATAAAAGTTACATAAACAGTGATTCAGAGGTCCAGCTAGCAGGGAACATTCTCAAAATGTTTTCTCAAGGTTCTCTCAAAGTTATCAAAAAGTTCTTAAAGTGACATCAGTAGAACATTTTTATCCCTATATATCATGTATCAAAAGCATTATTTAATGTTTTTGTTACTTAATGGAAACGTTTGGGAAATGTTCTAACAACCTAAACTTGTTGGTTGTGGTTTCCATGTATGAATCATAATAATAAGAATCAGAAACAAGGCTCACTTTAATATCTTAGGGCAGAGGTCTACAAGGTCCACAGACCTGCAGTTTAGCTCCAGCCATAATGAAGCACACCTGAACCAGCTTATCAAGGTCTTACAGACTGCTAGAATCATTTCCAGCAACATGGATTGGAGACCCCTGCCCTAAGGCTTTAGGATGCTCACCTGAAGCCTGTTCTCACGGATGACAGTTAGTTGTTTGGCCCACTGGCCGAAACGTTTCTTCTTTAGAAGGAAGGCACAAATATGGCAGTCTCTCACTGGGGTCATGGAGTTCTCCTCTGAGGGCCACTGGTGTGTCAAACGCTGGCTCTTCTCCTCCTCCTCCTCGTCATATGACTCATAAGAACTGCTCAAGGCATCCGAGTCGTTGTCTGTATAGTGAGTGATGTCATAAAATAGGCTTAATAAGAAATTGCATCACTCATAGGACTAACAGGAAATGACACACATTATTGGGTCAGGGATGCTTGCTTACAGGAGTTCTTGCGCTGGCCGTCTACGTGGGTGGTTGGGTAATTATTCTCTGCTTCTTCGTAATATCCATCTTCAATAGAGTTTGGAGGGCTGGAGCTGTCTGTAGAAATAAGAAGTCATATTACTTTTTTTAAATTGGGGTGTAGCAACAGTTTTATTAACTGTTTATTATTCTTATTTAAATCTGACCTTTAGCAAATCATGCAGGACTACTGGATAAACATCATGTCACATAACTGATATTATATATGATATATGAAATAATATATATTATATATGAGTCAAACTGGTAAGTTATATCATTTGTACCATCTTATCGTTCTTCTTAGGTTGTTAGCGGAATGCTTAAAAAAAGTGTTTAAATAACGCTCTTATATCCAAGCAATAACATTAATACAACGTCTAAGAAACTGGATATTTTGAACATAAAATTCAAAAACATTCAAAATAAAACAAACATTTTTGTTACTTAATGGAAACATTAGGGAAAAAATGTTACAACCTAAAGTTGTTAGATGGGCTGACTCTTAAAAAACACAATGTTGGAACATCATCCTCCAACAAAGCTTACATGCAGGCGTTAACAGAAATCAATAATATATTTTCAATCAATAAACAAACAGCATTGACACTCACTGCGGCTGGTGATATATTCTGGCATTTTGCCAGGGCTGAGTGGCACGGCCTCTTCGTAGTATTCCTCCGGAGGGGGGGTGTTGGGCAGAGGAGGAGGAGAGTCTGCCAAGCCCTGGTCCAAAAAAAAGTGGCACACACCATGACTTTCCTCATCTGCCTGCCTCATCACATTATTCACACTCAACATCTGCTTAAATCTGCTTTAAATCTTCACAATATCATAAAGTTATGTGGCCCATTTCCACCAATAACAAATGATATGTGACTGCTGCATCCAATCAAAACCTACATGCCTACACCCACATGATGATGGCTGAACAGTACATCAGATACCGTCCATCTAGGATACTGAGGTAATAATGGCACACAAACACACACACACTAAACAATTCTGACTGCTGGACAAGTACTCTCTCTTAATAATGCTTGATGGCTCTGTGGGGACCCCGGTAAAGGGCTGATGGTGATAGACTTCATGATAACTGCCTGGCCCTGAATTTGCAATGCAGCTGGAGAATAAGGAGGTTTCACAGCAAGATGATTAACCTTCCCATCATACCTCACTGGCACAGAGCACGACCCTTATTGCATACGGACATCAAGGTTAATAATGCACTATAAATTAGTCTAAGAAAACTTTGGAGCAGAGCATTATGGGTAATCCTCTGAGAGAAGATTTCTTACTGGCTTAGAGGGAGTGTGGTCTGTGTGGTTTGTCTCTGGCTCTTTCTTCAGATCCTCTATTTCAACTTTCAGGTCCCCGAGGTCACAATCTGTAGCAATGTGAAAACATGAGTCTAATGCTCTGAAATAATGGAGAATGATGGGTGAAGTATATCTAATAAATGCCTCCCACTTACCAAACTTTTCAAAAAGGGACTCAACAAAACTGGTTCCATTTCTGTACAC
Organism: Botia almorhae; assembly: GCA_036877575.1. Taxonomy (NCBI): domain Eukaryota; kingdom Metazoa; phylum Chordata; class Actinopteri; order Cypriniformes; family Botiidae; genus Botia; species Botia almorhae. The sequence continues at coordinate 283,961 of JAZGTJ010000046.1, read as the reverse complement.
CGAGGCGTTCACGTACATATAATCTTTTCCAGTGACTGAAAGAGAGAGCATGAAAATGAGAAAACATTTGGCCAAAGCTTTTTCAGTTAATGAAAATTATTCTGTAAATGCTTTGGAAGCGTCTTTTTTGTGGGAGATCTGAGGCTTTATAAACCCAACTAACAGAGAACGTTCTTAGAACGTTCTCTAAAGTTATCAAAACGTTCTTACAGGAACATTAGTAGAATACAGAATTTTAAAAAATGTTTAAATAACGTTCTTATAACCAAGCAAAGAAGTTCATACAATGTTTTGAACATTTCTAAAACATTTATACAATCTATAATTGCCTCAGGCTTTTGTCTTTGGACCTTTTAAATTTTTCTTAATTTTTGTATCAAGCACATTATTTTATTGATTCCAAGAATCATGAGGGTCATCCTGGTTAAATCTGGCTGGTAATTCTGCTGATCAACAACTTACCCAGCTTGGACCACTAGACATGGTTAATGTTACATGTGTAATGCTGAGGTTTACCTGAGGGCTGTAGTCGTTTTAGCAGGTTCTTCACTGCCGTTTTCTTTTCCTCTGTAGCAGAGCTCAGGGTCTCATGGTCCAACAGCTTTAACAGCACATTCAACTCTGTCACCAAGAGCTCCATCTCTGAAGGTCAACACTCAAGATTAGAGGTCGATACAGACCAGACCACACAACTGTCAGTGTTTGTCATAACAACAGATCAATTAGATCAACCATAACCATCTCAGCATGAAAGAGCACACAAAAACAAGTGTCACACGAGAGTGGTACCCGCCTTGGGATCACCTCCTTATCATCAATCATCCTTTTAGTCTCCCAAAAGCTGGTTAAAAGTTTGAATTACTGAATCGAAAAGATTTTGATGCACAGTTCTTTGCACAATATGAGTTATGGACAGGGAGATGACGACAGGTCACCAGGATTATAAATCGGGACGGGTTTGGAACTCAGAACTTCATGCTAAGAGTCTTGAGTTGCCTTCCAGGTCTCTGTGGGATAAAAAACTGTCCTGCTAGGAAAACCGAAACCCCCACACAGAGACAAAGACGTAACCTCTGATCTATGGCTAGCTATCAGGCTCCTGGAGAGCATCAAGAGAAGGTCCAAGCTCAATAAATACATTCATAGTCTGACATCCAAACATCCTCCCACTCTCATTGCTAAGACAAGTTAACACATATCACATGTAAGTTATCTTGTGAGAACAGGTCTCTTTCTTGCCAGCTAAAGGAGAATGTTCTCAAAACATTGGCTTAACATTCTCTAAAAGTTCTTTCGAGGTTATCAAAGTGTTCTTAAAGTACAGTTAGCAGAACGTTTTACATTATATATCATAATGTCTCAAAAGCATTGATCTCAAGTTGTTAGTGAAACGTTTTAAAAATTATGTTATATAAAATATAATGTTTGAATAACATTCTTACAACATTTTAAAAAATGGATGTTTTGAACGTTCATAGAAAAGTCAGAATAACATTTTTAACATTTGTGACAATGTAAACGTTACGGAAACATTTTTACAACCTAAAATAGATTGATAGGGTTAATCCCAACAGTTGCTGCTCACAAACTGCACAGTTCACACAGTTTTCCACATCAGCTAAGCCACATTTTCTCCCCCAGCTTGCTACTAATGACCCAGCACTACTAATGCTGAGTCTATGAGTTTGGGCTAATGCAATGTCAGAAAATGAGTAAAAACATGTTGCTGCAAGTATGTTTAGAAGAATGAGTAAAAACTAAAGTGGATTCATCAGCAACCTTGGACTGGGTGCACCAGGGCAGAAGCCCTGCTGATATGGAAGGTTCAAAGCACATAAACACCTTCTGTCTCAACAGATATGAGCTCACGATCAGCATTAGGCCACAGCGATCCTGAACAGAAGGCTGAGTGAAGAGAGAGGGAGTGATAAAGAGATAGAGGGAAAATAAGTGTGAATAGGGCTGGTCTACCACGTCCATCACACAGCTGGACAATCTGGCTTGGACAGAGGGTGAGCTGAGCCAAAGTATCCACCTCGGGGCCTGTGGATTTACTGATATTAACAGGTGTGGTGGGTCAAGACTCTGATCAACCTCATCGGTCAGCCACTCAATGATTAGTGCACTAAAGTATTGAACTCCTTCAGAACCAGAGAGAGATGGTGACGAGCTACCCAGCGAAACATTTTAGGCTGTAGGAACAATTTCCACAAGTGTCCATTAAGTAACATAAACGTTATTTTGAAAGTTCCAGGAATGCTTAAAACGTGCAGTTACTTAGACGTTGTATGAACATTATTGCTTGGTTGTAAAAACCACTAACACACACAATATTATATATTATATATATATATATATATATATATATATATATAAATCTTTATTTTTTAAGTTATATACGATGTTAAAAAAAATGATGAACTTTGAGAGAACCTTTATAGAATGTTAGCCTCAAAACCTTCCCTATTAGCCAGAGTGGCCAGAACTAATGAGTTAAGCCTTGGGTGGGGGAGGGGATTAACATGTCAAAGTATCGCAATATTTACTCATGTTACTGTATCAATATTCTCATGCCAAGAATTTTTTATCTTTTTTATACAAATCTTTTACATGAATAATTTTGAGGAAAAGGGGAATTATTATGAGTCACAGTCAGCCTATGAAAAAGGCTGTAACAACGTACTACAGCAATATCTGATGGTATAGCTTGAGAAGATACCAGAGTGTTTCCCTTTGCAAGTCTCTTCCTATTTTTCCGTTCTTCCCTCAGTTATACATAAATGGCCACCACCCTCATTCACATCCCCCTGAGAAAACATAATGAATGATGTGCTTCCAGTCAGAACGTACTGTGGTCCAGGACATGTCAAAATGAGTCAGCTTCACATCTCTCCACAGGGAAGGTGAGGAGTTTAAAAGCCACACAGAAACACAAACACACAAAACACCAAACATTCTCACACCAATAGTCTCAGAAATTATTCACCTCAAATTTGGGTCAATGTACTACTGCTCTGACAAATAAACGTATTGTTTTCTTTTAATTCTGTTAATGACTAATTTAGGTGCAAAACATTCCACTTCCTATATGAATGTGTCTCGTACAGGTACTCCCACGAATGTGTGTTTTAAGGATCTCTATTTAGACTTGTTGACACAAGTCCCCGTTATCACAAAAAGTCTGAGTGTTACCCTCAACATGACCTCTCCAGGAGACACGGCTGGGCAGCAAATCAAAGTGGCACAATGTTTAAGAGCGACCTAAAAGTAATGCATGTGGTTTATTTACAGAATGGATAAAAATGCAGTCCCGCAGAGACTACAGTTTTACCAGCTAACAATTTTAGGTCACAAGAACATTTCCCCAACAATTCCATTAAGGAACATTTTGAAGTCATAGTAACATTCAAAATGTCCAGTTTTGTAGATGCTGTTTAAAAATTATTGCTTGGTTATAGGAACGCTATTAAAAACGCTTTTTAAGCATTTAAAAAAAGTCCCACTAACAACTTAAGAATTATGTTTTTGACACATGATATATAATGTTAACGTTCTACTAACATTACTGCAAGAACATTTTTGATAGAGAGAACATTAGCCAACCTTCTGAGAATGTTCCCTGTTAGCCGAGTATGTGAAGACAGAGCATAGCAAAATGTGTTAGCTATGCATAGTTCATGTGTAAAGTCTTTTCATACCGGTCAATATTCAGACGCAGGAAATAGAACTGGGGCAGTGATGTTATTTTATAATAGAGTTCTGTCTCCACAACAGTGAAACATTACATCACATTCAGATATTTGGTAGCAAGTTGTGGTTTTATGGCTTGGGCTGGTTGATCCTGGTTAGTGCTGGTCTATCAAGTACAATCACGTAAAAACACTGTTAGTGAAGCTAGTCAATCAGAATGGTTAAGGTAGTTAAAAAACTGGTTAAGCTAGTTATAAAGCCAGGTGTGGAAACAACACAAACAGAAAACCAAGTATATTTCAGCTAACAGTCCATCAGATGACCTGCACAGACATACAGTATTGCCATACAAATGATTTAGTTCTTTGAGCTACTACTGAAACATGCATCATACAACTAGCAAGCTCTTACTTATTGGGGGCAGTGTACTCCCCCTAAAGATCACAAGAATGAAGTTACACAAAATGTTTCTAGATCTTAATGAACAGAAAGTCCTCTGGGGTCAGTTAAGGCCAGCTTAAACTAACATCAGCACAGTGAAGCATGTAGGATTCCTACAGAGATACACTCTCACAAGAGATCAAACATGTTTGTGCTCCTCTTTATCTTCAGCTGCACCTGTGGAGGGTCACTTCCAAAGCCAAGCACAACACGAGGCTACGTGCCCACTCCCCTCTAGAGAGCTACACATGTGGTCTTCTCTGATAATACCACATCAAAACAGCATTGTGAGAACAGAGAAATCCACACCAGCTCAAAGCTGAATCCAGCTAACCTGCAGGTTCTCCTCGTGCTAGGGCTATTAGCCGTGTTTTTTTTTGCAGATCACCTCAGTGTAAGATGTTTTCATCCATCTGTGAGATCTTTCAGGCAAATCGGAGTTGATTATCTATTTTTCATTCTTGCTCACCTGAAAGACCTGCACGGATGGTCGTATTGTTTTAACACGATCTAGAAGACACGTTGAGGAATTTAAAGCTGGCGTTGAAAGCTGTGTTTTAAGAGGACAAAGGGGCGGTTTCCCAGAAGTGTACCAGCGCTTTAGCACTCAGCACCTCACACATAGCTGCAAAGCGAGGAAACATTCCTCAGCTCATTAAAAGCGCAGCCAAAGGGCTTTAAGCTGCCTTACTGAGATAGCAACACACACTCTGTTGTGCAAACCACAGCGCTCCCGGCACAAGAAATTACAACACACCTCTGAGAAATCTTTTGTTTTAACAAGCGCATTCAAGCAGAAGCCAAATGCATCACCTGCAAAAACGTATGTATGGGTTCAACTATTAACAGTATGGTGTTACTAAACAAATCCGATTTACACCGCAATGACCAATAACACAACACGTCTATGGTGTGACTAAATACAGCTACAGCTGCAACTGGATTAATCACACTTCATTTAAATCAAAGGAACAACATTTGCAACAAAGTAAAACTAATTAATGTGTTTTCCTTTAGCCAGTATGGAAATCATTCAGATAAATGCAAGAACTTTCCAGTAATATGATTACCTAGAAAGATCCCAATAGAGAGGATAAACAGGGGCAGGGTAACAAAACACCTACCAGAAACAGCTGCTGAGGAGGCAGCCAGGCCCACCATCTCCTGTCCTGAGACAACTGAATGTATTAAGTCACACAATTGTTCCTGGAAGACAATTCGAACACAACGCTACAAGCCAGCTATCCAGAGACAAAGGCTCACCACACATTGACAGAATCAGCTGATGAACTGACTCAGTGAAGGTGCAATTCCTGCACATTTATTACTTGTCTCCAATATTCTTGTAATGTTCCTTCCCAGACTAGAGGTGACTGAGGCTTAACAGGGGAATTTATCCTCCCTTTCTGGTTTGTTGGTGTATCTGCTGGGGTGGGGTGCTCGGTGAGGGCTGTGTGTATGCAGTGAGGGGAGGCACTCAGTTGTGATCTAATCCAAGGGGATTCTATAGCACCTGGGACAGACGCTGAGTAAATACACACATCCCTCCTCCCACAGAGGAACGAGTGAGAAGAACAACAGCCCTCACCAGCTTTGAGTGGGCTTTATTTTAAAGGAATAGTTCACCCAAAAATGAAAATTATTTCATTATTTACTCACTTTCATGTCATTCCAAACCTGTATTAGTTTTTTTGCTTCTGAGGAACACAAAATAAGATATATTGAAGTATGCTGGTAACCAAACAACAGTGGCACACCTCGACTTCCATTGTACGGGTACAAAACCACTGAGACATTTTTCAAACGATCTTCTTTTATATTCCACAGAAGAGAAAAGTCAAATAGGTTTAGAATGACATGAGGGCAAGTACATGAATGAAAATTTCTCACTCTTGGGTGAACTGCCACTTTAAACAACATTCTCGACAATGAGGCAAGACTTTAAGATTATTCTTTATTTTTCAGTGATTGTTTTTTACAGCTCAGGAGACTTTGGCGCTTTTAGTTTTTGTCTTTTTCAGAATGACTTTTTTTTATAATGTCAACTTTGTCCTAGATCTTCTTCCTGAAAATTCCCATACAGAAAGATTACAGAGCTATAACTTATGAACCTAAAAATACACTGACTGATTTGCATATGTTGATCTGCACTGTCAAACGCCACAAGCAGCTAGTCTCCTAAAGCTGAGGGTAGCTGCATCTACCTCTGTCAGGTTACAGTGCCCCTAGATTTTGTATTTAAATACAAAAAACCCATTCTCCTGGTGTGCTCATGTGAACAGTGGTGGGAGTCTTGTTCTCTTCATTGTATTCACCCATGCGGACAGGAGTCGAGTACTGGCATGCACTGACAGACACGAGCACACGTTTACATCGACAATTCTCAAAGCTCAAGGCAGAATCTAAGACCACTGTGCATGATGTAACACGCAGAGAGTATCTCAGAAGCCACTCGCACACACGTGCACACCTATTTCAACAAACACACAAGCTTTTGTTCAGATAAGCGGTGATTCTATCTTCAGGGAACATCAGCAGTTCTATCTTCTAGTTGCTGAAAGTGGACACTTTTCTGTCCAATCCATGACTGACTCCTCATGGGGGCTTGCCCTGTCACGTCTGAGAGACAGGTTTGTGTGGTTAAACTCTTCAAGCCTGTTTCCAGACAGCCTATCACTGGAGATAAGAGATGTTTAAAACGTCATGTTCAAGAATGTCATAATAAAGAATAAAGAACAAGACAGAACTGTTATTATCAGTGTTCCTGTACCTCGGTAGGCAGAGCATTGTGTTAGCACCAAAAGGTTGTGGGTTTGAGCCCCAGGGGAGCACACATACTGACAAAAAAAGTCGCTTTGGATGAAAATGTCTGCCAAATGCATGAATGTAAATGTAATATGGCAAGAATTAATATTATTATTTTAAAACCAAAGCACTAAAATTCAGTGCATAACTGGTGACACAAGATTTGTGTAACAAAAAAGGAATGGTATCAAAACCATGTCGCTTACTGAGATGAGTTGCCTGACACAAAATAAAATAAGTAAATAAAAGTAAAATAAAGTAAACATAAATAAATAAAAAATCCGATACAAATACATCTAAGCAGGGACCTGGAACATCACAGAGACCGGATTGAGAGCACTTTGTACTTAAGCAGCACTTTAGCAACCCACCAAAACAATGTAGCAATAACCATGGCATCATGGTGATGACGTCTGCACTGGCAAACACCTTAAAACATATTTTAAGCCATTGTATGTTCTCTAGTTTAGCTAGCAAGCTATCGTGTCATTTTTCACTTTAAACATATAAATCTTTCAGGTCAGACTAGATCACATCATTGCTCAACCTTAGTGACAAAGTACTAGCCCTGAACTCTGTCTGGCCAAATTACAAGGGACAGTGATGGAGCACTTTGACCTTTGACCTTTCTAGAGACGTACATGAGGACACTGACTGTAATACTGAAAACAAAAAGCTGGTGTAAATATATCAGCCAAGACACACAGTACATGCAGGAATACATCAACAGAACCGCAAGAACCAACAGCTGCAAATCATCCATGAATAAAACAAGTTGGAGTTAAGGAGGGCATTATGGGTGGGGCTCAGATTTCGTCCCAGAATCCCCCACCACATTTATTTACCTCAGTACATCAGTATTGTTAGATGATAAAAGAGGCAAAATGTTCCCAAAGTCAATAGCAGGGAAGACCCCACCAACATAAAACACCAAACTGTCATCAAATATGGACTTCCTGTGGAGCAACAGATGTTGGAACTACATCAGGATGTTTGCTTTGCACCACTGATCTCACATGCATCTCTGCATGATGGACATAACAAGTCAGTCAAAAAAGATGCTATGTGGATATGAACCGCAGCGTCTCAAATCTAAACCACATCTGTCCGTTCTTACGTCGTTCATAACACAACAATGCAAAACATTAGCTAGTTCTTCGCTGACACATGAAGAATATCAGAAACATCTCTGAGTCACAAAGGTTAGCAGTTAAGAATCTTATCTTGATCTGACTGGAACATTACAAACAACCGGGTGCCTGAATAGAGTGACGGTTCCTGACAGTTGCTTGGTGAAGGAAACTCAAAACCAGCTAACGACTTTAGGTTGTAAGAACGTTTCTGTAACTTTTCATTTAGTAACAAAAACATTAAAAATATTATTTTAAAAGTTCTAGGAACAAAAGTTCAAAACATGCAGTTTTTTAGACATTGCATTAACTTTTCAAAATGTTCCACTAACAACTTAAACATTTTTGATATAAGAATTTTGATATGTTTTTAACTTTTAACTTTGTGAGAACTTTAAGAGAACATTAACCAATGTTCTAAGAATTCACTAATGTAACTAATATAACATTCGGTCATGAAAATTCCAAGCATATTCGGATCATCAGCATCTGAAACTCCACAGGGGAAGGGAGCGAGTTCATGCACACAGTGATGATGTCACACTAGAATTCCTACACTGAGGGTGTACTCACACTAGGCAATTCGAACCGTGCCCGAGTGCGTTTGACCACCAAAGCGCGGTTCGTTTGACTAGTGTGAGTGCTCCGAACCGTGCCCGGGCGCG
>JAZGTJ010000046.1:0-275199 GCA_036877575.1 Botia almorhae | reverse complement strand
GAGGTGGGCCAGAGCGCGGTTCACTTGGACTCGGGCGCGGTTCGCATGTAGTGTGAGCGCAACCGTGCTAGAGCACGGAACAGGGCGCTTGACGTCACGTTTTGCGACGACTCTGTGAAACTTTTCGTGCCACAAAGGCGATAGATCTGTTTAACAACAGGCTGTGAGAGGGCTGTGGACCACCGCGGACCAAACGACTCAAAATTATCCACAAAGTAAACAGAGCGATGGTCTCCATTGCGTTCAGTGAGAGTGCCGCTCTTCCTGTTTATCCCGAAACCGTCGCACCATAATGAAGTACGCGTGCTCGTAAGCGTGACGTAAGCGTGACGTAAGCGTGCTCCGGCACGAATGCTGAAACGCTATGTGAGTGCAGGCCAGAGGGGGAGTGGGGAGGGGGGACAATCGTACTCAGGCCCGGTTCACGGCAACCGTGCCTAGTGTGAGTACACCCTGAGAGATAACAAACACAAAAGTTCATTTGTTTGGACACCTTGCAATATTGATGTTTGCATAAGAGGCCTCTGGTCTAATGGGACTTCATGGTGGGAAGCACATATTTGGGTGTGTGCCACAAATTATGGCGCCTGTTGACAACAGTTACCGCACTTGTCAAATGTTACAGTCGCATATACATCTTTCAACATATACTAAAGTGTATCTGCATATGCGGCTAAAAGAAAACAAAATATTGGATTTATAACACAACACACCCATGCGTGTCAAAGTGATGCAGGCCATTATGGGTTAGAGCATTCCAAATGAAAGATGATTTCAATTAGATCATAGACTGGCCTAAATCCGCATGGAACATAATATGTGAAATTAAATCATATGGCGAGACAATATTTTGCTCATTTCTATTTGCGTTTGCTTACCAACCTCTTACTCAGTTAGATGCAGTTATATTTTCCCCTAACATTACTTTCCTAGATAAAGGTCAACATCGACCCAATCCTGTTTCAAACCGAAACGTCATATTGCAGCAGTGAAATGATTTGAGAACTAAACAAATTAAATTCTGTAATTATTTACCTCACACAAAGCTAACGGATGACTTCAGAAGTCTTTGAATATGATGCACAAAGGGGAGCAAATTTTCATTTGTGCTTCATTGTGTTCCTTGAAATCAAATTTTTGCACCAAAAAGTACACACAAACACACGCACGCACATGCACACACACACCGACTGCAGAGTGTTAGCAGGTGAACATGTGGAATAGCTTAGCTTATAATTCTCTCTCTGAGATCTGAGTCATATACAGTATTAGAGTCTGTGCACATTTGTGTGGAAAAGGGGAAATTACATGTCACTCCTGCTGCTTTATGACATATGAGAACATGCTTTAGGTTATCATTAAAAAAAAGCAGCACACACACACACACACACACACACAGACAGTCATAAAGCTGTAGATTTCCAGTTGCAGAAACAAACACAGCAGCTCTTTCCTACTCATAATCTCGTGTTTTGAAAGCTTTCAGCAGTCTCAACCATATTCTATTTTTCTAGCTAGAACATTAAAACATGAACTCTTCTGTTTTGGTTTATAGACCAGCTGTGTCTAAGCACAAGTCCGTAAATTGGAGATATTAACGTTAGACCCTCTTAGCTACCAGTTCAAACATGCATAAACAGCTTGAAGAAAAACAATCGAGCACACTTTAGGGCCCACTCATTGACGAAGCAAAATAAATACTGAAAAACAAAACACTAGAGCCCATCTTTGATGCTTTGTGGGTGGAGCCAATGTGGTTAATGACCCCTGCTCCAGTGGTGAGGCTGGGCTGCAGGGAAGCAGGAGGGAATCGGCCATTAGGACGGTGCCTCCCTCAGGTCACATTGCTCTTTGAATCCACACACACAGCAGCAAAGTTATGGGCCCTGAAACTCCCACTCACCTGTTTAAGTATTAACCAGCTTTGAAGGCAAGATTCTGGCTCAGTGGGGAGCAGGAAGCTTTTATGTTGACACTCCTCTTTTCTACTCTTTCTAAACATTGAGGCCTGGGGGTCCTCATCGCCAGGACTCTGTTGTATGTTTTGTGCTGTACAAGCCCAGTTTTTCCTTGCTGCTTTGTTAAACTGTGTTGATATCATCTACGGTTCACTATATAAATCTCAGTATCCAGTTAATTCTGAAGATTTATGAAAACTAAGATGGGTCCTTCAGAACATGAGCACATTAACATATGACTGGGCCACATATACATATCAAGGCCTGTTTAGCATTCAGTTTAGCATTTAGCATTCACCCACCCTGATAAACGACATTATGCGAAGGCCACCAAAGGTCGTTTACATATAGATGTCTTAAAGGTACACAGGCAAAACAGCCTGTGTTAAAAAGAGGGTAGAAAATAGTCAGAAAACTAGAATTATGACTGGCTAAAATTTCTGAGATTTCAGCTCCCGCTGTGTGGTTTGGTAGCATTTGGTTATTTAAACGTTCTGCTTTAAACATCCTTCAGTTTTAAAACTGTGAATTTTTTTATTCATATTGTAATCTTTATATTTTAATCCGTTTTGCATCATCATAAATCATAAATTAGAGATCATAAATTATACAAACTGTAATTTGAATATGTGGAACATCCAATAATGAATTAACAGATCAATCGATTAACAAAATTCTTGCCGTCTCCTTTTATTACAATCTGTGCCTCTGTTTAACATCAGCAAGAGATAAAGAGTGGAGGGAAATCCCCAATGGCCCATCTGCGGTCATTTGATCCATTCTGAATCCTGGCACATACAGTGAGAATCAGGGTAAATAGGTCAGGCAGGTGCTGGAACTTACACCAGTACAGTAAGGCACACTGTCCTGGGGAACAGTGGGGTGAACTGCAGGGGTCAGGAGAAGAGACAGGGGGGCACAGATCTGGAAATAAGCAACACTGACTTCAATACAGCGGGGTCATGAAGGTCAGTGCTCCAATCTGGACACCAAACCCCCACCAATGTGACATGAAGAGGGTGAGTCAGCCCATCTCCAAGACAAAGAATGCCTTCAGTTCTGCCAGCCTGATTCATATTGCTTATCACCCAAAAACCCCCATGATTTCATTGTGCAGCTATGTCTTCCTTCAGCCTCATTTTTTTCCACGGTAAAGAGCTGCAGTGTTTCACTGGCACTATTAAGAATGTGCAGGCCCCTGTGCTATTGTGGCTGCTGAAAGACTGGATGCTTTGTCTGAGATTATGCATAGCAAAGACAGTAATTTAAGTGTGTGCGCATCTGGCTAAACCACAGAAAGGAGAAGATTTCCAAGAGTTACAGTCAAGTCCTGACCCCTGACCTCTGCCTAACCGTTAACAGGCACACACAGAGCTGAGAGGTTCAGGCTTCTGCAGTAGCACCATTAATATCCTTAATTCTTCTTAATCAGTATTTTTGTCTTTTTTTCCAGTCAAAATATCCAAAATACATGTGTGAAGCTAATTGGAATACAGGATAAAACATTCAGGTTTAATCGTTTTTTATTTCAATAAGGTTTAACACATTTTTCTAATTTAGTTTCTCAAATATATGAAATTTATGTGTCCTTGTTTTGGGATGTTTAAATATTTTTACTGGAAAACTAGATGAAAACATTGATGAAGAAAATGATTGGCAGGTCATATGAATTTCTAATGTAATTCCTAAAATCTGCGAGATTCAGTCTCAGATACACATGCTCATCAGTTGTGTAGGTCTCTACTGCATAACTTTGTTTTGATGAACTGTCATTCTCTCTGAAGCAGAGAGATAAATCAAGCTCGTCACGTCAGCATTATCTGTGCCTGTATGAAGATGAGCATTCTTAGCAATTACAGTGTGGGCAGAGATTTCAGTGCACAGCCTGCTTTTACTATTGACCAGTAAAGACTGTATGACACGCATATAAAAGGAACACACCATCTGGAGCAACCTGAAGGTATGGTTGCTAAAGGGCACAAAAAGTTTAGGGTTCAAGCCCAGCTCTTAAACCACTATGCCAAATCACCAACATTCAAGCTTATGTTACTCTGCACAGCTCTTACTCAGCTAACAATTTTAGGCTGTAAGCATGTTTCCCTAACATTTCCCTTAGGTACCAAAAACATTAAAACATTTTTTTTTAGTTCTAGGAACATTTGTAAAGTTTAGCTTTTTAGATGTTGTATTAACTATTTGATTATAAGAATGTTATTCAAACATTTTAATGCTTTTAAAACTTTACACTAACCACAAAGTTTTTTGATAACTTTGACAGAACTTTTAGAAAACCTTAGACAACATTCTGAGAACGTTCCTTGTTAGCTGAGTAACTACCAGATGTAGCTCATCATCATGTGTTGGGCAGAACTTCCAAGGTTATCACGGTGGAAACCTCAGAACACCACAACTTCACCATGGAAATCAGTGAGCGCAACACCCACTGGTGCCTTGTTAAAGTGCTTAAATACTGTCACAGACCTCGTTAAACGCTTCTGTTGTCATGCATGAGAGTCTGGTGGGTGTGTATTGTCTAGCTGGTTAAGTAATTAACAAGAGGTGCAGATGACGTTTGAATGGGTTTAAATGGGTGGTCTGAGACATAAAATGGTCAGAGCAAACAAAGATGTTACTAAACCAAGTCAACTCTGTAATTACAAAACCATGAGTGGCATTTCCCTTTCAGATATCAGGTCGAGGGATGAGAGACTGTTGTGTTACTGCACTAAAGCCTCCTTGCCCATATCCATGTGGTAGGAACAGTGAAATTCCCGTAAGCCTAAGGGAACAAGTTGCTTTGTGCTGACTTGCAACCATGACATACAACAATCAAGGCTGGACCAGGCATGTCTACTCTGCAAAACACTTGCTATTTATTTAGCTGATCGCAATAGCTCTAGATGTGAGTATGGAGACCGGTAGCGTGAATGAATGTTTATTATAAGCTTTGCAGAACAACTGATCTTTGTTCTTGACACTCCCAAGCTCTTCCACATGCTTACAGTCTAAGGGAAACTAATCATAATTTATTGCAGTCTCTCAAATAAAGAGACAATCCCACATACTCAATGTGTCAGTGGGGAGAGGTATAGTCCCCGTCACGCCTACCTGCATCTCTGGCTTAAGACATCTGATTCTCTGTGTTCACACACTAGTTGTGTTCCAAAACCTAGTGACGTTTCTAAGCAGGCAGCATCCTGTAACCGTCATGGAATCTCATAAGCAACTAATTTGGAATAGTTTATATAGGCAAGACCTACATACAATATTACTTTTTGTAATGTTTTATAGTTGTTTATTTTTAAGCCTTTCAAGTCTATCATGGATTTATTTTGCAATGCATTATGGGATTGCCTTCTTAAGGATACCTATGATGCTGCTTTGAAATTGGCTAAAACAAGGAATCCTAGGGGGCAGCATAAATAAGATACCAGTTGGAACAGCCTTCGCCTAAGTAATGTGCTTATAATGGACTAAAATGATGCCTCTTTAGGGAGCTTACTAGGTTTTGGAACAGAATAAGTGTCTATACTCCCCTTCCATTAATGATTCACACTGGAGCAAGATGACTTAACCGGTCAAATATGCCCTCAATGTAATAAGTAAACTAAACTGACCAGATTGCCAATATTGTACAATATGCAAACTGGGAGCTTTTATAAAAACTCCTAGAGACATCAAATGCAAAAGTTATTATGCAGAAAGATAGGGTAAAAATAGATGCAGAAAACAACAAGCTTGCTCTGAAGGGGATGTCTGCTGGATGTCTTTGTTTCTCCATCCCATGTGTTTGTGTAAACAAAATCGCATTCTGAGCGAGACAGAGAGAATCTGCTGGGCAAATGTTCCAGACAGCGAGGAAGAAGTGTTTGCTGTATCTTGTAAACTGGATGACATAGTCTTCGTCTTCTGCAAACAGACGAGGCAGGTGGTTCTGAAACACACCTGTGGAAATCTAATGAAGGGATGGCAGAACTAAACAATGTTTGTATCAGTGATTCACTGTATTTCTGGAGAAAGTTGAAAAGAGTCACCATACATAGTATGATGCACACTGAGGTGCTCTATAATTACTTGCATGTCTACCTGGTAGTTATCTCTGTTTTGTTGTATAAAGTGTGTAAAGTTTTATGATTCCATACACACCTCCAGATGGCTAAGGAATTGTGTCATGAGGGTGAACTAAATTAGCATTTACTCTGTGAGAAAGTAATTGTGTGTGTTAATAACAGAATCAAAGGCAACCAAAATAAGGCAGATATAAATACGTGCCCCAACCGAAATGTGACAGCAATTAAAAACCAGATAAACAGCCCTAGATATACAATTCTTAACTCTTCCACCTTTCAAAGCAATAGTTAATAATATCTTTGCAATGAAACTCTTTACCTTTTTTGGAATCATTAACTCTGCGTTTAGATTAGGCGCAGCAGAAAAGCCACTAATCTTTCCTTTTATCTTTGATCTGTTGTGTAAACTCAGGCTTGTCTTGGTGGTTGACTGGGGTCTTAACTGTGGTGGGAGCCGAGCTGAAGGGAGGAAATGTATAACGTACAGCAATCCGTGTCTTAGGGTCACTGCATGACCAGAAGCAGCCGGTTTGCTCTGCGAGAGGAGACAACGCCGCAAGCGTCGCTCTCGTTCATGAACCGTGCCAAAACTATCACAAATAGTGGAACTTTCCCCAAATCAGAAAACTACAGCAACTGCACCGTAGGGATCTTGTTAGATCTCCTAATAAAGAGAGACTTCGCGTATTATAAACAAAGAGGCAGACATATCTGAGATAAATTTTAAATAAATCTTGTTGCACGCCTCTGAGTCACTGCGCCACCCACCTTAGCCTTAGGCTTATTTTTCAGGTGTATAGTTTCTGCTAAACCTTTAATGGTCTGTTTGATATGAATCAACGTGGAAACAGTAAATCTGGTGCCTCACCATAACAATTAATTGAAATACTGTGTCTAGTCAAACTGTGTTACCTGTACCTGCTCTGCGTGCAACAACAGGAGCAACGTCAATGCGTCAGTGCATATCAAGTAGTATTTTTTAATCTTACGTTAACGCATGTAAATAATCGCATAGCATTAGTGGGTTAGTTAAGGGTGAAACGTGTTTCTACATTTATCACAATTAACCAGCAAGATAAACATTTTATAGTTTAACATGACTTTTTTTGGCATTATTTATTTGCAATATTTTACTCACGTTTGCTGTTTATTTCCATATCAGAAGAATCAAGGAAAAGCCCTCGGCGTTTTAGTAGCGCTCATTGCACTCTTCGTACCCATCGATGTGTGTACTTAAGTGACAGACACTAACCGCATTGAAAGATTCTCAATGAAGTTCCACAAACTTTCCTTCGATAACCTCCTGGGTCCTAGTGCTGCCCCGACCGGTTTTGATGCCCCACATTAATTGCTTTAAAGCCACTCACACGCAACTCAAAACTACACCACGGCTTTACACAAGAAAACAAACTTTTATTGCAATAGAAGATGTACATAGTCTGTTGAAACCGACAGATAAATCAAGTTAGCAAGGTAGGAGTAGTGATTAAAAAAGAGAATCAAAAATATGATTATACTCTAACTTTCTTCACTAAGAAATTAATAGAACACTTTGTCATCTATCGGGCAAACAGGTCGTAAACACTACACACAAGGCAGAAAACATGACGGTTTCACCTGTTTGTCAGTGAGGTACAAAACTACGGTTGAGGATGTCAGTATACCATGGAATGAAATAACCCACAGTTACTGTAAGGTCCTAATGAAGGTTACAGTTTGTTAATGGTCACCTGCTGTAATGGTCTAATGTTTATTTCCATCAATGGTTATAAATATCCCTGTCATGTCCAAACAATCCATATTTACTCTCTCGCATCAGTTTTGTCAAATCGTGTAAGCCAGAAATCACTGTGTGATGAACCAAAACTAATAATAAACTCATTTAAAATATCACAGCATTTCCTAATCCATCCTAACAGGAGTGAAGTAAGTTCACTCAACTGCTCTAGTTTAACAAATAGATCCTTTTATCCAAGAGTATAATATTTGGAGAACAAAAAACATTGCACTGATATTCTGTCTTAGTATCTGTTTTGTCTTTATAATCTGTGCCAAACATACTCAAATCAAATATATGTATTTCTACCATCACAATATTTAATGTATGCTTCAGCATACTTAGTCTAATATCCCTAAAGTCTTTTGTTGTGAGGAAAGTATACATTCAGTATTTGTTACTTCTAGGAAACGACCTGAACAAAGTACAGCACCAAACGGTGCTCAGATTCATCTGCTAACCTTTACAAATAACAGTCAGACTTTGGTATTTATTGTCGAGCAAATCATCGCTTCATTATGATTTAACCCCATCCAAGCTTATGTAGTTCTTATAGAAAAACGAAACAAAAGGACTAAAATGTCTTTTAACATTTTAAATTAAATTAAATATTACATAATTTATTTGTTCAATTTGTGAACTTAAGGAGGATATCACACCCACTCTCATAATAAAACTATATAATCATAATCATTTTATCTACATTCTGTTCACTCACTTTGCTGGTGCATAAATGAACAGAGAACATAAGGCATAATTCAAATTCCTGCTAATTCTTGATTCCTAATTTTTGGAATTTAAAAAAATGTGTCTGAAAATATGAAATTTGTTTAGAAACCACTGTACTCAAGTAAAAACATAAAATGATCCCTCGGTTCCTGTTCATTTTGCTTCTTCATAAGGTGTTTTTTCGCCTGTCTGGTCATTTATATGCTCCCTGTCACACGCGACAGTTGCACAATTTGTAGGTGCAGTCCAGACATGCGTGTATGTCTGAGCCACAGGATGTGTTTGTTTAGTTAGACTGGAACAGGTATTCAGGTCTCTCTCTGGGAGAGGGACATTCAGAACAGTCTGGCTTGTTTCTTCATCTCATTCCTCTTCCACAGTGCCAGTCGGTCAAACTCATCCATTGTCATTCCAAACACCTGACAGAACTCCTCCGGGGAAAGATGTCGCTAAAATTAAAAGTTGCTTATCAGTTAATGAGTGTTACTATGAAAAGATAAATAAGTCCCATGATGTTCTAAACCACAGTGAAGTTAGCGTTAATGTAGTGTAAATTAAATCTCAAAATTTATTTGAAGCTATACCTCCTACAATCCCCTTATTTACCTCCAATCTGGCCCGATCGACATCCTTCGGTAACCTGTTACGCCCTCTGGTGGTCACAATCAGTGCTTCATATGGGTAGATCTGTAATGAAAGTTAGCAGTGCACCTCAACGTTAAAACGCATATAACAAGGTCCAACAATAAGTTGTTATTTGAGTCGCAAAAATCTGTGATGTATTGATGTATTTTCTGCTGACTTAAAGCTTATTTTTAATAAAAGAAATTTAACATTGAATACATTCGAAAGTACTTTGCTAATGTTTACATCAATAATGTATGTTTTTTTCTGTTTAGGCAGGTAGACATTTTTAAAGATTATTGAACCCTGATTAGCATAACATATATAACACACAAAGCATGTTACATATTTCTTACACTCAATATTTATTTATTTAGCTTCTTAAATCATAACAACTTTTGTCTTTCTGTCCGTTTCACAGATCATTAATAACAATGCTAAACATTGGTCTTAGCATGAACTGTGCATTGCTGGACCACCTTTTCCTCTCACCCACAGAAGTGAAAGGAAATCTAGTCGTGGTTCAAACCCACTGACACAGTAGCTGTAACCCAGACAGGAAGCGGCACCAGTAGGAACAATAAAGTTCTCGCCCAACCAGGAGCAAGAGGTCAAACAAACCTCTGACCCCTTTATGGCCCCTGGCTGTCCTGCAGTCCCTGACCCACTGGGGGTCAGGTTGGGAAGTTACATAGTGACCTTATGCACTGATTTCTAGTTTCCACATGCTTTGACCAGCAGGATGTTGCTTTGACCCATCAGGGTTCATTAGACTGACATACTGTAAATCTGGGTTTGTCCTCTGCAGTCGACAGTGAGCTAATGTTTCAATGGTGCCTCTGTTTTAATGTCGCTCTGTAATACTTTGCTGAAGTAAAAGCAGCTCTCTTACCTTGTATTCTGTTAGGAAAAAAAAACAGAAAAATGTATTTCTGTAAAAATCATTTTACTCTCAAATATGGCTTTAAAAAATAAATGTTAAAAGTAAATAATAATAACAACCTCTTATTCCCCAGTTGACTTCACTGCCGCTGTCATACTGATAGTAGTCGGCACTTTGTGGCTAAATAACAAACACAAACAAATTGTGGATAAAGTTTGATTAACACCTTAAGCTTATGTTTCAGCTCTGTCTGTCCAATTACATTTACAATTACACAAATATAAGTTGCCTAGTATTAAACTGACAGAATAATTCCAGTTAAAACTTGTTATTGTATGGGAAGTAACAAAAATGACACATTACCCTTTGCAATCCATTCCTGCCATATCCTGGTAAAGAGGCTGACTTGGATATATAGTCTTTAAATAATGAAAAACAAAACAAAATTAAGATATCATAGCAATAAACAAAATTGTTTAAAAAAATCTTCAGTGTGTTTGTAGGCTGGATAAGGGGACGGCTCATTCATTAGCGGTCAGTAGAGGGAGCTAGTCACCAGGCTAAAATTTATGTTGTCTACACTGCAGATATTTATCGTTTTTTTATTCAGCAAACTTTCTAAGCAAAGTGATTTACAGCAATCTTACTAAAACTTTGCCACAATTACGACTCATTTCTCAGAGTTACAGCATGCTAGCAAGTCTAGCAGCTGCTAGCAGTTCTTTATGACCTTTAGGTGCTCTGATCTGCACTACAACCCCTTTCATCCAAGCATGGGAGATTCATGATAATAATAAAAACATACATACTAAAACTTAATACTGTAATAACTGTTACATATTTAATAATGTTAATCCTAGACTGAACTGTAATATGCAGAGGCAGATTTTGTTTTTATTTTAATGCTAAAACCCTCTTTTAAAAAGTTTTTGCACCCATTGCATTGACAGAACTTAAATGGCACTCACCTTCAGCCGCAAAGTTTGTCCGAGGAGCTGAAAGATAAAGAAAAAAAAATTTAACTACTGAAATATTTTAATAATTTCATTAATAATGCACACAACTCAATAATTTGGCTTAAACAAGACAATGTATCTGTACACTAGCACATAAGTGTATTTTGTACGTTCCTTCAAAGGAAACCACCTTTCTCCTTAAGCAAGTATAATTTGCATCATAGTGTAAACCTGACTCTCTGTGCCCATGAGCTCTGAAAGAACCATTTGAAAACTGTAAACAAAAAGAGTGGAGATCAATCACGCTGAAACACAGCACATCAAAGTACTGGAGGAGACTAAAGAATGCTGATGAGTGGAAATGAATTAAGAAAAAGTAAAAAGAAAGAAAAAAGTGTGTTAATGTCACAAGAGGAACGTTATGGATGTAAAGGAGGTGAAAAGACGAAAGCAAGAAGACTGCAGCTAGAGCACAGTGCTTGCAACAGCAAGGTCATAGGTTTAATTCTCAGGGAACACACATGCTTAAAAAAATGAATTGTTTGAATGCAAGTTGTTTTTTTTATAAAACTCCTTGCAAAAGCAACCAAAATAGTTACTCATTTAACATCTACGCTTGGCTAGATACAATTAAGATGAACATTTAAAATCCCCACTGTCTGGCTAATGCTTTATTCATCTTTGCTAACTCTTACCCACAATCCAACTTGTTTTACCCAAGTGGTTTGCCATCAGCAGCATAACTTAAATGCTACATATGTATTTTAACTTTCCATTCAGTATAATGTCATTTCTGTGTTCCAGTGTATTATCTCTACAGTATTAAAATGACCTATAAAATCTTCATGTGAGGTGTAGTAATGATTAAAAAGCCTATTTCTATTTCTGTTCATGAATAAAAGAAGACATGGGACCCCAGCACGGGATGCACCAGGCGCTGGATCCATAGCGATGAATATGGGGGAGGAAATTGTAGGAATAGTGGAGCCAGATCCATGTACGGAAAAACAAGGAAAACAGGGAACCAAAGAGAGGGGTGGGGCTGAGGGGAAAATTCCAGATGCTTTGTGAAGTTCCTCATGAGATACACAGAAACAGAATTAAGGAGAGCAGCCTGCTCACATGCACACGATGAGAGAGAGGAAGAGGAAAGGACCACAGCTCACAACTGGAGTGTAAGGTTGATTGACCGGTGAAGTGTGTCACTTCTGATTGGGCATTGACTCAACCAATGATGTCACTTTGTGGCGGGGCTATCAGTTTAAACAACAGTCATTCATTTTGCATGTTTTTTGTGCCACTTTTGCTACAGAAACAACAGTAAGAGTACAGAGTATAGTTTAATATCCAAAGACAAATAGATTTTTTTCTGCGCAAGTGAATCAGACAGAATCACACAATGTAAAAATACCCGTGTCTCATTAATCATGGATACAGTGGATACAGTTATCAATCTTGATATTTGTCCATTTTGGAATCATATGCATTAATGCCACCCATGTGGATGTTTATAAGCAGATATGCAAAGTAGAACAGTTTTAAGAATATGATTAAAATAAAGCTTGTTCATTAAATTACTGTATGAAAGCTACAACTTCTAAGGTCTAGCAAAGTGACTGTGTGACAGGAAGCTTAAAGAGGGTACAGTGTGTGTACAGTATGTGTGATAAACAGCGAGTGAGTGTAACAAACAATGAAGGCGGGAGAGAAAGGGGTATGGCACTCCATCTGCTGTGTGTTTGTATTTTGCTGTGTCTGCACTATGCCTGAAAACACTCAGTATTTCCCCTCCCCGTAACTCTACTGTATCAGCATATGCAGCCTGTGTCATTGATGAGTCAAGCCTGCCTTTACAGTAAAGCATTTCAGGGCTCCACTGTCTTAATGAAATGGCTCAGTGCCACCCCTATATTGACCATACCGCCCCACACTGAATAATGACATACTGAAGCCCGGTAAACCAACTCCCATACTGCATGCAATCAAAACCGCACTGCACCTGTTGCCGTCATGCTTTGCCCCCAGAGGGGATTGTGGGAGAGGAAAATGGGGGTCTTACACAAACATAAGTGGTAGGAACCAAATACGGTGACCGAGTTCATCAGCAAGGTACTTCAAGGAACACCCAAGTATGATTAGATGAATGACATTCTCCAAACACACACACCAGTTCTCTATGACCTGTGGTTGTACATCAGCCATACTTACAGCCGTTAACAGTGCTATTGTGGCCCATGCTGTGCAACATCTCCCTGCTCCCACTGCGGGAGTTCTGCGCGCTGCCCCAGGGGTCGTTGTCATAGGAACCTGAGCGGGCTTTCATCTCCTCCTTCAGGATCAACCTACCGATACCACCCTGAATCTGAGATGGGAGATACAAACATAAGAAGATAGAGAAAAGAAGTCTAACTGAAATGGTTCTATATAGAACCTTAAAAGGTTCTATCAGGCGCTTCATACTTGGAGCAGTTTAAAGGTTCCACAAAAACATTATAAGGTTGCCAGGTTGTATATAGAACCCTTTAGGAGTACCAAATATAGGATTCTAACATTGTGTAGATTTAGTTTATGATTTTGTACCAGAACGTTTAGATTGAGTATTTGTTTTGCCATAAATAGTTTATTGAAGTTGGCTAAAAACCTGTAAGTTCTTTATGGAACCTTAATTAACCTTTTTCTATTTGTGTATGATTTGATCTGATTGTTCACAACCTGGATGCTGATTGGTCTGATCTAAAATCCTAAAAAAATTGTTAAATGGTCCGTGAGTCTCTGAGCAGATAGATGGACTGTAAGTTGATGACTGATCGCTGATTATAAAAACCAGGCAGGCTGTATCTCGTTAAGAACATAAGCTTTAATTACAGACCAGAGGGCAGAAAGATGTGAAACTAAAGACACAGAGAGAGTAACAGAGAGAATGTTTCAGAGGCTTACTCTCTGAAGACCATGACTCCAGCCATCCTCTTCTCCACCTGATGAATATCTTCTCCGAGGAGCACGTAAAGCTGAACCGCAAAGAGATTGAGAGAGACAGCGTGAGTGCGAAAGAAAGAACAATGTCTTTAAGAAGGATCAGAGTCAGATTAAGATTAAGAATCAGATTATAAAACACACAGATACACAGCATATAACACGATAAACACAAAAATCCCCTTTGAGCAGGCAAAACATGCAATATAAAATATATATGCAGGTGTTCATCAAAATTTTAACTCAAATCCTTCATACAGCTTCAGGCCAAATTTAGTCTAGAATTTAAAATACACAAACAGATTTATGCACTTGTTTTGCATGCGATTGTTAAAATATGTAACAGGACAACTCAAAGGGAAAAGGAAATCAGTATTGCAATGTAACAGGCCAGTCTCCACAGTATTCACAATCAGGGATGGCATGACCCTTACTGGCATCCCTGCATCCTCATGCCCTGTGATACCTATGGTGCACCTACATTTAGGAGAGCTGGTGTAATGGTAGTAATCAGAGTGCTGGTAGTGTTCAGGTGAGTAGGTCGATGAGAACTTGGAGGACTGAAGGATGTCCTCACTTGTCTTGCTCTTAGTTGCTGGATTGCGGTGATTGTCTGTGGAGAGAAAGTTCACTATGAGTGACGTTAACATTTCAAAACACGTCTGTTAAACAAGGCAAGATATGACAGCACATTAGAAGTACACAATGAAGAGAGAGAGAAGGAAAGAAAGATAGAAAGAGAGAAAGAGCCAGGTGAATAAACAGCTATAGTGCCCACATAAACAGCCCATGAGCACAAAATGACATCACACATAGTTTAACCAATCAGCAACACTCAATACAAAGCAATATTCAAATAACGAGATACCGAATAAGCAATTGTCTTGCATTATTAGAAACTAAACTGATAAATATCCACTCCAAGAAAACTGTACTGAACTCCCATCTATACAGAGCATACAAAAGAAGATTCTACACAAATACCAAAGCACAGACCCCACAAAATATTACAAATACAGTTCCTAATGGAAAAGACTTCACAGGGACCCAAACAGACAGACTGATGTACAATTGCACAGGGAGAGAGAATACTTACTGAATGAATAGTGACCGAGGACAGCAGAGGTGGAGGGAAGTGTATTTAAGGTAGTAAGGGGAAAAAAAGAGGGAGAAAAACAATAAGGGAGAAAATATTTGCATACCAAAGAGTTTTATAATATCTTTGGTTTGGTACCCACATGGCAGAGAAGCAAATAATCTGCATTATAGTGTGTCTCTATAATGCACAACCAGCTATGATAGACAAAACCAACAATATAACATATTTTAACTACACATACAGATCCACCATATGGGTAGCAAAATATTAGTTGTAAAGTATTACAGGCTTGTGATATTTGGATAAACACAACACAATGACACAGTGTGCTCACATTAAAGATATCATTTACCAAAAAATATTAATTCTGAAGAATGTTTACACTCCTATATATCATACAGTAAAAGTAAATAAAGAACCTGTGGATATCAAGCTCCAGAAAGTATCATAAAAAAGTTTACTGTATGAGACTAGTGGGCTATATTCATTCGAATTATTTTGAAAGACACATATAATGACGAATCTTTGAGTGAACTATTCCTTTATTATTTAACCACCTTTAAAATCCCCAAACTAAGAACATCCATTGCAGTTATTGTTCTGTTCTTTAGGTATTAGCAGATTATGTGAAGTGAGTGGATATATACAACAAAAGACCCGGCCTTCGTCTTCGTCCTCTCTTCATATCACCTTGACCACATACTAATGTAAACAGAGCCAAAAAGTTAGCAGAGACGAGTCTCTGACCTTTCGCAGAGATCACACTTAATGGAGTAAGCAAGTGTCTCAGCTGAGCAGTAAATAAATCTACACTGTTAATGCTGCTCTGAGCAAAACTTCAGTACAGAGAGGAATTAATCTCTTTCTCACACATAAATCTCTGAGGTTATATATTATCCATACTAATTAGCAAGGCCTACCCTGGATCTGCACCCACAGAACTCTGTAGAACATTCAGCAGAATTCCAAACCTCCTTTATTCACGGACTTCTACACATTCCCGCCCCTTCCATGTTGTTTTAATTAAACAAATAGTTGTTTGTCGTTATTAACTCCACTTAGTACGGTTAACCATCTTTAAATTTATACAGTAAAATTCCGCAATGTATCCTTAAAAACCAGGACAGAAAATGTGAAAAAGGTCTGCCGATTCCATCTAGACCTACAAACAGGTTCTACTTTATATTTAGTGATATATTATACATGATTAGTTCAGTTATCACTGTTATTCTAGATCCATAAAACTAGTTTATTAATTTGGGAAAATGGCACAAGCCTGTAATGCACATACACATAGAATATACGTATATAAATACACGCATATAAATACACACACACACAGACATGCAGTAAAGAGGGAAAGATGTACCAATATTATTATTATGATAACAGGGTTATTCATGACATGTTGAGAAAACATGCTTAATAAATTCAAAAAAGGTGTGAGATAAGAAATTTAGGAATACCCAGACAGCATATCAATATACAAATACTGTACACTATTAACTATCAAAGAATATGCCATTAAAACTTGCATAAACAGACATATTTACATTGTCAAGTGCCTATTTATATATATTGTGTCTATAACTGCATGCATGGTGCATCTCAATTGATGTACTATATGTTATGCACCTATGCTATGCACTACATACTCGGCCATCTAGTGTACTCATTTTCAAATGGTAGTCTCACCTCATATGGAACACTAACCACACACTTGCTGTTTTCAGTTATGGGAAATTATGTTTCAAACAAACCTGATGTGTTGCCACTAACATAAGCATGTTAAGTATGTAAAATGCATTTTAGACACTTTCACACCCACCCACTGCATGCTTAAACAAGCCTGTCTTCCTAACAGCAGCTTAACTTAGCATTTAGTTGGGGGGGCTCTATGGCATCTAATACAGCCATGTCTCAGTTTATCTAAAGCAGAGGGGGGCATGGCAGACTTTAATCATGCCTCAGCAAGTCTCATCACCCTCCTGTGGCAGAAAGGATGAAGGTTGTTCCAGTTCTACATTCTGCTGTCATGCAAAGAACCATGAGCAGGACGCAACTCTATTTTAACAGAAAAAACAGGAGGTCTTATCTATGCTCTGACACACCATTGTGTTGATTAAAACATACAGCTGCAGGACAACATGGATTAATGCACAAACTAATCATTTTCTTATTCTAATTTAGTTGCAGATCAGATCAAATCTGAAGACTAATTTATGCAGAAATCCAGATAAATCCAAAGTTGTGCCCACTGCATCGTCTTTTACCTAAAGCTGTTGTTCTTCATCATTTGCTTACTACTCAGAAAGTCAATGTATCTTTAGTCTAAAGAATGACTGAAGGGTTTGCCTGAGGACACCCATGGAGAAGAACACAACTAATCAGACACATCTTTCCCATGGGCCCACACAAACGCAAGACTCGTTCAGCACACTATACCATGTCTCTTATAGATGGGAGGCTTCCTGTAGATGTTAGGCTCCCCTGTAGCTGAGAAGAAAGGAAGACATTAGAAATGAAACGTGGAGATGTAAGTGAAAGGCAAAAGAAAGCAAAGGATGGGGGGACAGGAAATGGTTTGTTGTACTTCCTGTTCAGGATTACAGGGACCTCCTAGCCAACGTGGAATGTTCTCAGAACTTGTCTAAAAGTTCTCTCAATGTTCTCTTAAAGTAAATAAAAGTGTTCCTGCAGTAACATTAGTAGAATGTTTTTACTGTTATAATATATTTATAAGTTATTCAAATATTTTACTCTTAAATAAAATGTATATATCAAAAAATGTATTCTTAAATTGTTAGTGGGACGTTTCAAAAATGTTACCAACCAAGCAATGGTTGGTTACCAACACAATAACCAAACAATACAATGTTTATACATTGTAACGTTAATACAATGTTTAAAAAATTGTTATTTTGAACATTGCTAGACCGTTTAAAATAACATTTTTGTTACTTAATAGAAATATTTTGTGAAACATTCTTAGAACCTAAAACTGTTAGCTGGGCTTTAAAACCAGGTGGAGGAAAGTGTGTGATTGTAGGGGTAAGGAAACCCCAAAAAGTACAAAATGTAGAGCCATACTATAGGCGTATAGTATAGACAGACTCAGCAGTTATTGAAATTTCAGAATCTTTATGATATAACAGATACAAAAGATTCTCATTTATATGTAAACACATTGCTGAATGAGTGTAAAAGAGATGACAGCAGCATCAGCAGCAAATGTTTAGGCATGGCCTACCTGGCACATGGAAATGCTTGGGAGCTTGGTTTGTGGTGGGCGTGCTGGAACGGGCGTCTAGCTGATTGTAATAGGGTGAACTTCTGCCACTCTCAGTGCCTGCATCAAACCCCAAGCCAATGACAGCAACAGAAGCAGAACGTGAGTGCCACTCACTCTCAGTCATTTAAACAGTGATCTTCACATCAATGGACCGAGATTAGCCAGGCAGGGACAGTATGCATTTCAAAACAGAACAACATACTGTGCCAGACAGACGGGTGCATAGGATGTGGGTGGAATGGGTGGGACACGTCCCCTAAATAACAACCAAAAATATTCTGCACAATAAAAAGGCGTACACTGGTTATTTTTGTTGCTTAATAACCAAATAAGTGACTATTAGTCACCGTAATAAGGCGTGCATTTTTGCTGAATAGCTGCACACCATACATGCAAATTTAACCCTTTAACTGTTGCTAGAAGAAATACTTGTAGTAAGGGGGGAAAGTTCCGGAAAACACTTCTTTTTAGAAAACTCACTTTCCTTAATTTTTTGCGACATGGGTCACAAAATGAGTAAATCAGAGTTGGGCATAATTCAATTGTTTTTAATCAGTTATCAAACCATTGTTTAACAATCATTTGTGAAACTAGTTAAAGGGTTAAAAAAGGTAAAGCAAGACAAGCTCAAAATCTCATTGATAATATATACAATAGACTGTATATATTCAATATAGTTCTCAGGCAAAGACTGTATTTTCTCTGTACTGCCATAAGCAAGGCAGCAGGAACTCACCGTATCTATAGTAGTGCTGTGGGGAGCGAGGCATGATGGGAGACATGCCATGTCTGCTGAGGGTGGGCGAGTCTATGTACCCTGGACTGGACGATCTTCTCAACCTCATGTCCATACTGTCATACATGTCCTGTCCACATGAACAATGTCATTATTTATAACTTACTATGACCATACAGACCAAATATTATTCATGAAGCAATATTCTTGCATTTTTACGTTATTTTGTAAGTCAACTAAAGGTCAAAACTTCTACCTGAGAATAAGGGGAGAGTGTGCCCAGTGACTGTGGAGATAAAATGTATGAAGAAGGTCAGAAATCTGAGATAAACCTTCAGTTTGGAGATCTTTCTCCATAATACGACGCATGAGAAACAGAGACGAATGAGATGTTCATACCTACAGTGGTCACCTAATTCTGTAGAACGATTTAGTCTGAAATTACCAGCATTAACGTTCTATTCAGAAAGTGTGGTGCAGGCAGCATCAAGAAAGCTAGCATATTCCTGAGGAGCTTCTTAAAGCAGAAGAAAGCAGGGAGGCTCAGATGAAAGCACTCAGTTCAGTATTTCAGTATTAATTGTGGGGAGAGACACATATTCACAGTTTATTTCAGCAAACAAAAGCATACAGCCAGCCCATACACAAAACACAGATAAAGAATGCAAAGCAAAGCTAGGCTAAGCTCAGCTAGGACCAGGCCAGAAGATCCAAGGATGGGGGAAGACATGCTAAAGGTAAACCCAGAGTGGTGCTAGCAGTGGCCCGCTAAAGCAGTACCTCCCCATAGCTGAGTCGCTCTAGCCTGTCATCGGAGCAGTATCTGTGACTGGGCTCATAGGACCAGAGGTCCGGCCTCTGCACTTCATAAATGGCTTTAACTTTAGGCAGCGCTGCCAAGTCTTTGTAATCAAGGATCTCGTCCTCCATTTTGGCCTGAGGAGAAGGACAGATACACACACTCACAGACGTCAAACACAATGAGCAGAACAGTTGTAATGGCAGACGACAACATCAACAAGACGATTAAGTGTGCGAACGAGCCCGTGGCAGAACTTGTACACTTGCAAAATCATTTTAAAGCAAGTGCTGGTTAAAAAACAAAAAAAACTGTGCTCATAAATAAAACTGTAATACACAATAGGGTTCTTCTGGAGTGAGTTCATAAATTCACCATCCTTATTTTTTGCCTTTTTTGCCTACATACCCGAACAGAACTTAGGAAGTCAAGAAGTGAATACTTTTAAAGTTTTTTTAATACTTATGTTACACAAGCACAGCACACACATGATGTGTGCTGCAAAACTCTCACGCTTGACCTTTAGCAGCGTATGGACCGGACAGTCTGCTTACACTGCATTACGCATATATCAATCACACGTAGCGCAAAGGTTACTGGGCGCCGGGCGGCCTTCACTAGCAACATGAGATGCTAATGACTGCAGAACACACACATACAAAACACGCGTTACAAACAAGCCAGTAAACTCAAGCATAAGAGTGATGCGTCTGGGGATGGTCAAGGGTGGGTGTTTTTATAGTGCTTGATTAACTTTCTGATTAGCATTTTCATTGTCGAGCTTCGGTGTGATATTAACATCATCTCCCATCTCAACATAAATGTATTCATAAACCCAACTAGTAAAGTAAAGGTTAATTAAAGTTGGTTATGAATGAACAGGGTGGAGCAAGAACATAACAGATCAGTGTCTCCTTACCTTACCCTGATTCGCAATGGTAAGTTAATAATAATGATTTTAAATCTGTGCTGTCGGAAATGTCAGGTTGGTTTAACTTGTGAAATAACCTGCGATTTTATGTTTCAAACAGAGAGGCAAACATTAACGATTGCAGCTTTAAATGACTTATTTTTCCAGCTTTATAATTCTGCATCATTTACATCACCTATGTCTATATTTAACTGAGGGCCAGAATTGGTGCTTTTACTTTAACTTGTTTCTCAAGTTTTCTGGACAGTGATTGGCTACTTACACAGATGACCCTGCTGGGTGAACTAATGCTGGAGCCTGGAGGAGAGATGGAGGTTTCTGATGTGCGCCTGAGCTGTGGAAAAAACAGACAAAATCAGCAAAAAGTGACATCTGCCCAGCCAACAGGGAATGTTTCCAAGATTTTCTCTAAAAGTTATCAAATAAGTTCTTGCAGTAACATTAGTGGAACGTTTTAAGCATTATACATCATATACATCAATAATGTTATTCTTAAGTTGTTAGTGGAACTTAATTATTTAATTAAACAGAATTAAATAGTTTGAATAATGTTCATAAGTTCCTAAAAATGTTCATAATAATGTTTGTAAGTTCCTAAGTACTAAATCGAAATGTTAGGGGAACATTCTTACAACCTTAAATTGTTAGCTTGGTGAAAGCATTTTTGTCTATAATTGTTAAAACATTGCACTCACTCTCAGTTTCCTCTCGGTTCGTGCTGCCTGTTTACACACAGGATGCCACACCTCTGAACCTGTGCGACATGGAACATGTTCAGAACCTTCTGTAGGTACTGCAGAATACTGTACATACGCTTACACCGCAAGTCATGTGCTCATTTAAACCCCTCTATAAGACACGGTTTAAAGAATCAAAAGAATTTAATTGTGTTCTAATATCTGATTTAATATCTTCTGACCTCTCTATTGAGGTTACATTTTGGAATGAGATGGATAACTAAAGCTTTTAGGGCAAATATATTTAACGTCATCACTCTGGGGGAATAAAAGGCCAGAGTGCATTCATTCAACTGTACTATTTCCCTTTCAAATAAAAGGATTTTTTTAAATCCCTTGCTGAGTCTGAATTTGGCTCATGTTCTCTCTCTGTCTCTTTCTCTCTCTTTCATTCTGTAGCCTTGTATTTTGCTCTCACTTTACATGATCAATGTTGAGTGCTGACGCTGGGCTTTGCTGACTCTAAACTGTATTTACTGTACCTCGCCGTGTGTTCTCTACCCTGTTACACACTTATGCAGCACTGCTATCTACACACCACTGAATGCCAAACAGAACAGACAAACAAACAAACAAACAGCAAGATCAGTGATGCATCTAATGTCCACTAGCCACAGGCACTGGCAGTCATACGAGCGATCACACAGTTTTATGAGGAGAAATCCACTGAATGGACCATTAAGACTCATGCAGATGAACTGTGCATGGTTTTGTGAAGAACTTTCTTCATTAAAGCCTTCACACTAAAGCCTTTATCTCTCATATGAATCTTGCATATTGTTCACAGTGTTCTGGAAAGTGAGCTAATTATGAGGGTTTGTCGTGGAAAACTCCAAAGGAGCCCTTTATAAACCAAGTTCCCAATTACAAGGGTGAACTTGGGTTAACTCACAGGCAAGAATCATCTTAAGAGATCTCGTTTCTCAGATTCATCTCCCAAGACAGAGTTTCAGAAAAGATCTCAACAGTGTCACAAGAACTGCAAATACACCACCAATAGTAACCTACAAATACACCTCCAAAGTCAGAGATGTCCTTTCCTGTCAAATTCCCCTAAGAGCAATTACCTGGGCTGTGGTGTACAAATTATTGCCATAGCTAAATATTTGTATTGCGTGCTCCGAAAATGTCTGTCTGCCTTTTTAATCCTCCTAAGGAATTCTATGAGACTCATCTGACACTTACCTGATACCTGCAAGTGAAGCAATCAAATTATCCAATGGGAAGGAAACAAATAGGTCAACCTGATGCTCTGATTGGTCAATCCTTTTTATGTGTCATAGAGTGGGCTTTAAGTTCCTCTCTCACTGGTTCAGAGCCCACTGCAGCCTCGTCTCACCTGTGAGATACATCTCCTCTCCTTCTGTAAACATCATCTGACACCGGGCACAACGAGCACAGGTAGGGTGGTAATGCTTCCCTCCGGCCTAGACAGAGACAGAGGGTGAGAGAGAGAGAGAGAGAGAGAGAAAAAGAGAGAGAGACAAAGAATTGGACAGGGAATTGCCTTCTGAATGATAAACGAAAGTCACATGACACTCAGGGGATTTTAAAACATCATGAACAAGCACAAAAGCATTCCAGCTGTTAGACCCATTATCACAAGTGTAATAAAAGCAGTAAACATATAGCTCGTCTCAACAATGCACTGCATATTAACCAAGAAAGCGTTTCCCCTTTATTACAGTATTTGTGCAGCTCAGGGCTCATTGGAGACCTACAGACTCATTTAATGACTCTCCTGCTTGCCGAACGCACATTAAAAGCTTACGGAGATCCTTTAATGCCAGGAATCGGTAATTGAAGGAACCGTTCCATTGGGCCAGTTTAAATAACAACAGATCTTTGAAGGCACTAAAGAGAACATAAACAGCATTTGACAGTTCTGCTGTTCATTTAGTATTCTAGTAGAGAGAAGGGTTCAAATCTGATGCCAAAAACAGGAGATCGCTCCAAAATAGTGGAGGCGACACAATAACAGTAAACAAAAATACTCATTAAATCTACAGTATAACAGAATGGGAATTATCTAGTGGCAGAAAAGCCACTCCTTGCCTAGTTTCCTGTATAATCTGTACATTCCAAGCTTTTTAAACAGCATTAAAGGTGTTCCCATGTACTTGGGTACTTCCACTTAGAAGACAGCTACCTATATAGGCGGTTCACAAGATATTGGAACAGAATATCTCATTGGATAAACCAGACAGGAAAGGGGAGTACTGGAAAGGAGGCCCAGAGCAGGAGGTGACAGAAGGCCAATATTTGAGCTAGGGAAATAGTGTATGCTGTCACTTGTCCAGGAATCAGAGAGCTGTCAGTGTGGAAGTGGCACGCTGTATCACTAGGTGTCTCCTAAGGGAACAAGTGCAAATCAAACAGGCAGGATAAAGATAAATCAGCCCGTGTCCCACTAGCTATAAATAACCCGACTTGAGCTCTCACTGGTACACTGAGCACTTCACACCAGCTACTCAGACTGGGAAAAGAGCAAACACACAGACAGGAATGAATGTGTGTGAGATGCTTTTAGAATGTGTGTATTAGCATTAAGCTTCATCAGCTTTGGAACTCTCCGCTGGCAAATTATCTCCCTTCTTATTTGTATGTAAACTACCTCATCATATTTTCTTCCCCTGCGACCGTCATGTTACATAAATTCTCTCTCTCTAAGTCCCTGACTCCACCAACCGGCTCAACAGCATCACAGAAAACAGCGAAGTCAAACACGAAGTCAACAAAACTAAGGGTGCCAGACGTACACTGCCAAAAAAAGTGCCAAGCACAGAATATTAGGTCATTCCTCTGATGCACAAGATGTGGAGGAAAATAAACTGAGCAGGATAACCCACTGACATTTTATTAGTTTGGTCACTCATAAGACTGAAATTATGCTCAAATGTTTTGGGATGAAATAAGTATGAAAAGCAATAATAATATTAATGGATGCCATAATTGTTTCAAGTTTTATTCTCTCAATTCAGTTTTTTTCTACTCATCTCTCCAAGGTGTATTTTTACAGTCTGTTAACCATAAACAGTGAGTGTTTTAAGAGAGGGGAGATCATGTATTTCTGAGAGTAGCTGCTTCAAATGCTGGTTTTATTCCCCGTGTCACTGGGCTTCTTCAACCGTCTCCTCATACTTTTTATCTTCTTTTTTACCATCTTTTTATAGAGGACGTTTCCTGCCTGGCCGGGATGATGAATCAAATTCATGTTTGTTTCAAGTGTTACTAAACTCAACTGTCATCCATTCAGTTGATTTCTGTGTAGTGAATCAATTATGTAAATCTGAAATTTAAAGATCGAGTGTGTAAGTTCTGTGTCACAAGTGGCAACAAATGGAACTCTAATCTGTTTGTCTGAGCGGCAGTTAACATTGTTTCAACAAATGCGTCTCTGAAGTCTATGAAGCCTCATGTTGCCTCCAGCACTCACCTCCAGCACTCGTCCACTGATGTATCTGTCACACGTTTCACATTTTATCCCGAACTGGGCGTGGTAGTCTGACTCACAGTAAGGAATGCCGTCTCTGTATGCAAATAAGACACACGTGAATGAGCTTCTACACTTATGCTAAAAATAAAACACAGTATATTGCATATTTAATTAACTTCCTTTAATAATCTTTTTAGGGATGATTGGAATCTTATTTATTTACAATTACTTCAAAACACTTACAATTACACATCAAACCACTCCTTGTTACACAAGATGCCAAATTTACAGGTAAATTGTGGTTTCCAACTTAAGCAACAGACTGCTTTGTGCAACACAGGGTGTGTGATAATGTATGTGGTTATAATACCGGCAACAAATTAACAGCTTTGTGGATTTTGAATGTCTGAAGTAAAACATGCGACCACAGCTGTTGCAGTGCTATCAGTGTGTAAGCAACAGTCACTCACTTGCTGATATACTCGCCCGTCAGCACCAGACCACAGGTCTGACACCTGAAGCAGCTAACGTGCCACTGTTTCTCTAATGCCAGCAGAGACTGACCCTGTTTGATTTCTTCCTTACAACCTGCACAGTCTAGAAATACAAGAGAACAGACAACACGACAGAAGGGAGGTTAAATAATGGCCTTAAGCTTTAAACACCTCTTTTGTGCCCTGGTTGCATTTGACAGGTTTTTTAAACACAGTAAAAATCCACCCTCTCACCTCACTCATCTCCACTGTGAAGTTAAAGTCAGCTGTGAGCTTGCCCAATCAGATATACAGAAATGAACTTGACCAACACACACACATACACCACACACATACACAGATGTAGCTAACTGACATTCCATAGACTTCTATTGGTTTTATACACAGCTAGTTATAAACAACATAACCTAACACATGCTCTAACCCTATATATATATATATATATATATGGTTATGTAAACCCCCACATTACTCAGCAGAGCGTTGACTGTTATCTGGGAGATGCTCAGCTATGTTTAGTACTTTAGTAGTTGCACCCTGACACAGAACTTGACTTACTTCAGCTCACCTTCCCCATCAATACGAGCAATCCTTAGACAGAGATAAATGAATCTGTAAGCTTTTCTATTCCTATTCTCACCACGTCTCTCTCTCTCTCTCTCTCCCTCTCTCTCTTTTTCATTGTGCTTTTTCTATTAAACAATTTGTGTTCCTAAGTAATACAATCACAATTCTTTTTGTAATTATGTAATTTTATAATTACTTAATTTACTTATTGAAAATCTCTCATGTAGTATACAAGCGTTCAATACAATACAATCATTTGAACATTTTTAAAAACAGTAACACAGTTGAGTAAGGGTCACATAGATGACATGAGTAACATAGTTGACCAGGCACATGTTCAGAACTGAGGTTCTAAACATTCTTTAGTTAATTAACCCGGTAAAAAATGATTCAAATGACCTGTTTTGAAGGCATGTTCAAAACAAACTGTTATAATTCCAATATTTGAATAAATTCTTACTACATTTTTGTTCTTCTTTAAACATAAGTGTAAGTGCATTGCGAATATTAGGCGGTGTGATTTTTCTTTTAATGGTATGTTTAATAAAAATAATTTAATTGTCATCATGGTGCACCTTAATGCAATAAAAAACCTTCTTGGTATACATGTTAATAAATTAATGTTTATTAAATGCTGTTTATTTATATGAAGTGCTTTATAAGTAACTTAGCTGACGCAATTTGCAGATACTGGCAAAGTGAGATATTTATTATGAAGTGTACACACACACACACACACACACTTGGCCTCTCTACATCTGTTACCACAATGCAAACACAGACACAGAGCTGAGAAGGTTTTCACCTCTGGCCTTTATATAACACCACAGCATATTCTCTCTATTTACACAGACACCTTACACAATCTCATTAGTTTAAGGCTCTGCCCTCTCCCCTCAGAGACATGCAGCTCAATAAAGCCATACGGAAACATTCAAGAAATAGAAAATTACATGTACACTCAAAAAAGCAGTGATAGATTTAGTGGAGGATGATGAAAAGGTGGTTTGAATAAATGGTTTGACTCCATTGCCATGATGACGCTTATTTTTCCATGAGAACAGCTCATTTTGCAAGAGTACTCAGCAGTAAAATGATTCTTTAAAGGGCTATAAACACATAATTTACAAGCTACCAGAGAGAAAACAAATCTGTTAATGCAAATATTCTCTTATTTTTTTCTTTTCTTTTATACTAATGCACTCACACATTTGTTTATCTATCATGGTGGGAGTTACATCTATCATGGTGGGAAATTCAAAGGACATGTGATTCGTATCAATAAAGCAAAAGGTTTTTAATGAAGAGGAAGGACTTACGACTAGGCCCATGTATTTTGATTGGCTCATTGGGATTAACCATCTTAATGGAGCACTGCTGACAGACACAATCTTTTCCACTGAATGTAACTCTATCCCCAATTGGAAAAGGTTTCCTAGAAAGACAGACAGACAGACAGAAAACATACTATTAAGTATTTTTTATATTAAAATATAAATCTTTTCATGAAAACATCCTCATTTCTTTACACATGCGCATTGTTCTCACTGTCCAGCACAACCTGAGCATAAACTTCACATCCATAATACACTCAAAACAGCACTGAAATAATGGGAGAAAGTGGATCACATCAGTGATTTGACATCTTTAAGTAAGGAAAAACAAGATGGACGCTGGATTCTGGCTTCACCAGGATTCTCAACTAGCTAAACCAACAATACTTCTGTGGTCAACCTTTTTCACCAGAAAGACCTTGTTAACTTAACCCAGTCAAGTTTAAGCTGGTCTTTTTGACACAGTCAGCAGTCACTCTTGCTGCCCTTACCCAGAAGCCAAAATCGACCACGTGTCAATGTGTACATGAGCTTATCCCATGTGAATGGTAAAATATGATGATGTTTGTTAATACTCTGTAGATAAATGCATGTGTCCCCTTAAAGCACCTGCCCACATGTCTGATGGCAAGTATCATAATCCAGTGTGTGTGACCGGAAGCTTTTACATGAGAACATAAACCCTGTTAGACTAGACTGTTCCTCCTCCTAGCGCAGCAATTATAAAACAATCCATTTATAGTGAGCCATGACCTTAGACGAACATCGGCTCTGCCACTTTACAAGATTATTAGACAGGTACTTAAAAAAAAGAGATAAAACAGAGATCCAAGCTGCACTGCCCCTATTAACATTTGTGCACCTTTAATGTTAAACAGCACACTTTTACTAAAATGCTAATTCATGCATATTAAAATGCTAATATTTATATGAAAAGGTGAAGTGCTTTTTTTACATTAAGGTACTTTCTTATAAACCAGCTTAATTTGCAAAGACAGTTGCAGTATAAGGTTGCTTGAGCATCCCAACTAGCCAGACACAGTAACAATGCCTCAACCAATGAACTGAGTTTGGGGTGGAGATTTATGTTATACCTGACCAATGGCAGACAGGGTATATTTGTGTTTGGGAAACCTATTAAACACTACTGCAATTTAGTTGGTTCTCAGTAAAGGCCAGAAATAACACATTTCACTTTTAAAACAAAACGTTTATAGACCAAATTAGCAATAAAAATGTATATGCATGCACGTGTGCACAAACATGTACACATACATGATCATACAGTACTGCTGGGGCCACTAGCCTCGGTATACCGTACCCTAAAACATTTGTACATAAACACACACCAACACCTTCAACTATTCACTGAACTATGTCGAGTATGGCACAGCAGCCTCCTTCACTACAGAGGCCTCACACAAAGATTTCTTTTTATCAGAGTTGAGAGTGAAAGATGACAGTAGGTGGGCAGACAACAGAGGCACTTATACAGCTCGGTGTGAGACACATGAGCAGAATATTTCCTTTAGTTTCTCCAGTTTAATTACAGCTGAGGGCAACGAGAGCAGGATCTTCTGATCAGCTCGTACTATCTCCTGCATTCTCCTTCTCTGTATTTAACTCCTCCACTTTTCACACAACCTACTTTATTCTATATTTGCATGTGAAAAGTGTGTGGGCTCATGAGGCAGTGTGTGCGTGTCTTTCCGTGCAGTCTTTATGTGTCCTTGCCATTACACGTCACATCACACACTCCTTCCAGACACGCACAGTATTGTCAGCTTTTCCTGGTGTTTAAAAAATGACAGTGCCTGTATTTAATGGTCACTGCTTTCCTTTAGCCTACAAGCACATTTAAGTGACGTCAAAATGACCCGGTTCCATTTGTTTAACAATTCGTGCAAATCTCAGAAATACATTTAAAACAATGAAGCCATTAAAAAGAGCTCCCTCCTTATCTAAGTAAACAAAGCCTCTTTAAAGCAAGTCAGTTCACTTGGCAGTTTTATTGGGCATGCATATGTACAGCTATTTTTTTGTCTTGCACACAAGGACAAAAATGAGCAAAGATGTTAGTTAGGATTACATTTCAATAACATATTGCAAATAAGGAATATAATCTGACAGCGATGACATCACAAAATGTGCTTTTCTAATTCAAGTCACACACACTAATGTGCACGCATGTTCCTGGGCAAACAAACAAACAGGTGATTGGCTCTTTTACTATAAGGCGGGGTTCTGTTCCTATAGCTCCTTGTCATATAATGTCTTTGGTATATATAATGTCTTTTAATACCAATTAAGTTTACCCAAAACACTTTGTACATTACAAATACAAGTTACATCAAACTATGCAGCCATAGGGGCTGAATGCAACTTGAATAAATTATAACTGGCAGCACTACTGGGAAAACAGCCAACTAGAGCTTGGTTTACACACAGATGGTCTAAATATTAAATGTAACATAATCTAGTACCCTGTTAACTGTTTACTTCTTGGTCAGGACAATACATTTTTAGGTTACTCCTGCCAAGACCATTCCATTGGGCCCTTCGGTAGCCCAACTGGCAATTCCAACAAAGCAAACCAGGTCCTCCTGGAAAATGTGTTTTCCTTTCCAAATCTATTCATCAGGAGATAATTGTCTCTTTGTGATCTAATGAGGTACAGGAGGGGGGCAACTTATTGAGTGGAGCTAATTTCCTGAACACAACCAAACAGACACATTGGCAGCTAAACTCAAAGTTCTCTGGCAAGATTACCACAGCCCAGTCAAATGTTCATTACGCAAGCTCAAGACAAGCGAGAGCAAAGCAAAACAAGAGAGAGCAAAGGTTATGTAATATAAGCAGCCAGCTATACTGAAGCTGTAAATGTACCAAAAAATAAATTGCTACCAAAGGCAATAGGATTCATACAGTTAAAGTGTTTTAGTGTTGGGCAGACAGATAATGTCTCCCTGCAGGGATGTCTTAGAGATCGTCTCATTTCCTCGCCTGTTAGTGTGAGAACAGGCCAGACATGCAGCAGAGAATGTGCTTCTCCATCTCTGCCTCTTAACTTCATCTCCTCATTTCTCTTCATAAGGCAAATACTCATTGCTGGCCTCAGCAGCTTCTCAATTTACTCTTTCCTTCTCCGCTTACTTTGTGACCATTTTTGCATATTTTGAGCAGCTTTCTTCCGCCTTGACTCATGTTACAATATCCCGCTCAGATCTGCTTTTCCCTGCATTGATCCCTCACTCTTCACTTGAGAGGAAAGAGAGAGAAGAGGGGGGGGGGAGAAGAGGAGAGCAGGAGAGGAGAAGAGGGGTGAAGAAGAGGAGAACAGGGGAGAAGAGAAGAGGAGAAGATGGGAGATGAGGGGAGAGGAAAACTTTATAGGAAAGGCAAAATAGTGCATATGCACATGCATAAAATCACAAAAAAAGAGTTAGTCTGTAGTGACTCAAACTTTTACCTCAGTAACACATTTATCATGTTTATGTAGAATGCCTAAAAAAATATTTTTCTCAGTTAACAAGCTATCAGCAGCTGTGGTAAAAGTTAATTTTGCACCTGGCTGCATCCAAACAATAGTCACCTGTTGTTTCTCTTAGTCAGGGCCATACAGACTTCACATGTGATTGTTAATATAACTATTAGAACTAGAACGTAACTGCTTAATGTACAGATGATTGTGGTGATGTTTAATCACACATCTACCAGTTATCAGTGATTCATCACAGTTAATTCTAGTACTTGATTCCAAAGTACAGTAGTACTTTGTCTACAGGACCCACCTGCACACACTGCAGACGAAACACTGCGGATGATATGTGCGTCCCAGAGCGGAGACCACCTCTCCTGAGATAAAGTCCCCACAGCTGTCACACTTTGTGCCATATAGCCGCTGGTAATCTGCTGTGCAGATGTACTCGCCACCCTTCTGGAAGAATCCGGAATGTGCCAAGTCACAGCCACAGACTGAAAGCAGAGACAGGAAGTATTTTTTATGTTAGAACTTTCTCTTTATCCCAGAAAAATGTGCAGAGGCAACTGCAGATATGCTGTGTGTAATGTCCCCAGCAATTAATTGGCATGGCATGCAAATAAACACCAAAGAGCTGCAGAATCTGAGTTTATGAGTGACTGTTTGAAAGCTCTCATCTTCTTAAAGTCACACAGCAAGTGAGATAAGAAAATGGAGATAAGAAAATGGATCTTTCAAAAGAGATCCAGAACAGTTCCTGCAGCACTTTAAAGTCTGAGGCTAAAAAAAGGCTATTAAAAACTCAAAACAGCGAAACACTGCAGAATAAACAAAAAACTATTTTCATGAACCTGCCATTAGTTTTAGATTTTGATTTTAAGCTTTTAAACCAAAAAGGTTCTGATGTAAAACAAATATTTAGATTTCTGAACTATATCTAGGTCATTAAATAAGCAGATTGTGACAATGATCATGGCAACTGCTTTGTACAGAAAGGTCAGATTAACTCACATCCTCGGATGCACACAAGATGCTTTTTGAAAAGTGCATGTCACGCTGAGATAACACAGACCATTAGGTTTTGCACAAGTTTATGTAAGTGTACATTTTCATTACACATACCAAACAAGGAAATTAATGTCCGTTTTCACAAATTTTAAGATGCAATTCGTAACTTTTTAAGGTTAAAAATAAGCAAGAACAGTTTTTTAACAAAGTACATAACAGTCTTCCTAACTTTGCACAATTTGCAATAGTTTATAATTTGAGTTTATAATAATGATTTATAATTTGAGCTGTTAGGTCTGATTTCGTGGGAAATTGTCTGTTTGACTTTATTTGACTTCAACATTTATAAAGAAAAGTTCTTAACCTGCAATTTTATGGTTCAAACAGAGATGGCAATAAGGAGCTGAATGTTACTAATTGCTGCTTTAAGATATCCTGTCCAAATGTGAATGTCTCAATAAGAGATTGAGAGCCATTACTGCATAATCTGAAATAAAGACACTGCTTTCACATTGGCTGTTTGCTCATTTACAAGAAGTGACTTTGAGTGTTCTAATGATCAACATTACCGTGTTTAACGTCTGAGAAAAATGAAAGCTACAAGACATTTCTCCGATATAATTACAATCAAAAGACATGTTACGTCTTCTGTGGCGTAACAGGGACTAAAAACAGAGGCAGCATGACAGTGAAAACACAGGTTACACTAAAGCTGTCACTTATTGCAAAATAAACAAAACACAAAATGCATGTTGTTGCAAACAGACATTATTATTGACAGTGCATACAATTAATTCTACCACATACATTTTACACTGGATGTCGTACTAAAGATAACCGTCCTTTATTACTATGGGCTTGTATGCCTCCCTCAGACAAACTGAACCCAGGGTGAGATGTGATACTGCCCTATGCAGGCATGACCGCGTTTCAACATTAGTGCTGGAGATCACATGCACACATGCCGAAGAATCTCCCTTAGCTCAGCACGACTTACATGGCGTACTCTTACTGCATCATACACACATGTGCACACACACCTACACACGTGCACACACTCGGCCTCACAGCCCGCGGCATTCATCATCCTTGCAATGACAGCTGTTATTGGCGCACAGAATTGGCAATCATTGCCTTTTGCAAAACGTGTCACTGTAAATCATTATTTTAAAGTCACATGCTGTACCCTCATAAGTCATCAGTGTGTCATCTAAGTCGTCTTGCACAAGTGCATTGAAAGGCATCTCTAAGAATGTAGGAGTGAAAGCCATGACGTTTTGTTATTGTGAATGCACATCATTTTTTACTATTAATTGGACAAGGATCTTTAGAAACAGCAGAAAACACTCAGAATCTTGCTGGCAGAACACCACAATGGTTAATCAATAATGGAGCACTGGCAGAAATGTGGCCCGTCTAAACACTGTGAAAAGTTAAATGGTTTAATGAAGTGAATATGCGTAGAATATTAAATACAGCACAGTGCACAGAAGTGTGGAGGAGACTAGGCTAGTTTCACACTTGTCCTCCTGCAGATGTTCTTAGAGTAGGACATATTGAAAACCAATTTCTGTATAGCCACATACCTTAAAGGTGCAGTGTGTCATTTCTGCACCACTCGAGGCACCAAATATCATTCTAAAAATAACACTCCCTCACCTGCCATTGGTCAGACAGATTGTTCCACGCCATATTACGTGTATATATTTTTATTTTTTCATAACTTTTTATATATTAATGACATACAAAAATGGAATGAAGACCTGAATTTCAAAAGTAATCTGTAAAGGGAGAATCCATGATAAAACAGACCAAAAGACTTAACAGAACAGTTATGTTGCCTGCGGCCATTAGCACTGGTAAGAGATCTGTGCCAGCGGCTTCAACTGAACTGGGAATTTAACAGAATCCTGAAGTCTTTGGCAGTGTAACCACATGTGCAGGGAAATTATAGCCCTGCTGTGGATGTGTGTGTGTGTGCGTGTGTGTGTGCGCACTGCCAGGCAGCCACATTTCAGACAACCACAAAACAATGGCATGTTGCTTCAAATGGCCCAACTGGATTGAAACCCTGCAATAAAACAGAGAACTCTGGAGTATATGAAAGTTTATCTGAAGCTTAATGGAAAGAAACCGTGCTCCTTTATAGCTTAAATAACTTACAGAGACAGAGAACATTAACATTTCTACCTCAAGACTAAACCTGTAATACTGAATACCAATATAAAAACCACAATACTGTGACAGGAACACTATTAAAACACTATAAATAA
Organism: Botia almorhae; assembly: GCA_036877575.1. Lineage (NCBI taxonomy): Eukaryota > Metazoa > Chordata > Actinopteri > Cypriniformes > Botiidae > Botia > Botia almorhae. The sequence goes on along the minus strand of JAZGTJ010000046.1, from coordinate 241,042 downwards.
GTGTAAAGCAACAGAACCTGCAAAAAAAACACGCTGTTCGCAGGAACGCACAGTGTGCTCTCCTTGAGTTGGAAAAGTTTTGGGAAAGCTACTTACAACTTGTTAGAGTTAAACTAACTCTGATAAAAAAGACTGACATAGACCAGCACGGATTTCCACACTGGTTAAAAATCAGTTATTGAGAAAAAACATAACAGATCAGTGTTCAAAACACTCTCCTTACCTTACCCTGATTCACAACTGATTTATAGTTTGAGCTGTTGGGTCTGATTTCCTTGGAAATGTCAGTTTTAAGCTGCAATTTTACATTTCAAACAGAGATGGCGATAGTGAGGTTAGTAAGGAAGTCTAAAGGTTAAGTAAAGGCTAGTGCTGTTTTTATAATTTGCACTTTTTATTGGGGACAACAGTAAATAAACATCATATGCATCCAAAGTGCATGTCTTCTTTAAAATGGAAGATGCTTTTATGAATAAATGAATACATTGACTACTACAAAGAAAAGACACATAGATATTTTCTTTATTAAATATATGGCCTGATAATGGCCTCATATAGTTCAAAATTTGCATTTGCACAAAACATTGTTTATTTGAATGAATGAACACTGCTCTTAATTTGGGAGACAAAACACAACAATAAACAGCAGCTAAATATTTTACCAGAATAGGACATAAGGGAGCAACCTATTCAAGAGAATGATTCAGACTTTCCAATGCTACATATGGGCGAGATTTCAAGAGCGTTTATTAATTATTGACTGTAAAGCCATGTGCACAATACAATATAGCAATTTCCCACTCTACCCTGATATACTCCTTGGAAAAAAAAGCTAATTACCGGAAAGGTTACGGAGTTCAACTGTTCTCACGCTACTGAAAAATGGGGCTGGTAGAGTTTATGCTTCCCAATAACTTCCCAACTCTGCCAATTGTCTCCATTTCCAGCACAATATGTTCTACCTTTGACCGGAATGCCAGAGAATAGTTGCTGTTTAGTGAAACCGGAACTCATTATCCCAACTGTGCTGTTGTTGGCACATGAAGGCTCCTAAACTGACAGCTCTGCAGAGAAACACAGTAAATGACATGCGTGCTGAGCTGTGTGGTACTGTGGGAGGCTCAGACTCAGAACAGAGACTAACAGGGACACACTGCATGACTGGAGACCCAGAGGGCCCACGCTTTGTTCTGTAGTCGTGGATGCTTCCTGTATCCCTGACCACAGGCTAATAATCCTGATCTCAATGGGAGGGGTGAAGAATATGAAGGGCTTTAACACTCAGCGTGAACAGTATAACAGAGGCACTTCAGAAAGAGACGAACCAGTCACTGCTGGTCTTTGCACAGTCACATAGAGTCACATAGAGTAATTAAGTTGTTGTGAATGTTTGGATTGTACTGACACCATATTTCCAAAAACAAAAGTCTATCATGACGTATTAATTTATTAGTTTAAAAGTCAACCATTGAAAAATCCTTACTGGACATCCACTGAGCTAAATATGGGGCAATAAGGGCCCTAATGACCATAATATCAATGCTTGTTAGGGCCCTAACCAGCTAACAGGGAGCATTCTCTGAACGTTGGCTAACATTCTCAAAAAGTTCTCTCAGTTATCAGAAACATTCTTTCTCTGTCTTTTATATCAGTTAAATAATTTACAGATGACATGCAAGCACAAAGAATTTCAAGCTATACAAAATGCACAACCAAATGATTCCATGTCATTCTTACAGGAGTGTGTCATGTGAATGACAGTATAAAAAAACTCACCATAAATATAATTAAGCTAATGGATGTATGATTGACTGAAATGGATTGGTTTGAGGAATCTAAATGGTTTCTAAATGGACTGGTCAAGTAAATAAATGAAAAAAAAAACATTTCGGTACTGATAAAAGGTTCACAAAACAGCAGCTCATTGGATGAGAGATTGAAAGAGGACGTCCCTCCCAACACAGTTGCCATAGGAAACCTAAACCTTCCGCGGTTGCCCTAGAGACAGCAGGGTCCCATACAAAATGCCTGAGGTGTTAGACTGCTTATTTGTGTGGCTGTTAAAGTCACTTCAGATAAAATGCAAAGAACATCTTAATGTCATGTAAAGAACATTATTTCCCAGTATAAATATTGTATATATATTAGTGATGCACACAGCCAGGCAACTTAGTGTAGCATTCCTTTAAGTTTGCTTCAAGATCCTGTTCTGAGGTAGGGTGTGTCTGTTCGGGCTGGTGAAATTTATTGGTGGATTTGATGGCTTGCCATAACCACTGCGCACTTTTAAATTATGACCACATGGAGAGCAAACTCAGCCCTCCAATACAGCAGCTTCACCACAACTGTGTATTCCTTTAACGATTCATTATTCAGATTATGTGTTTTGTAGCAATTAATAAAACTGTAAATAATCAATTGATTTTAATACTGTTAGGCCAGAGATGTGACTGGACACAGTAAATATTACTGTAAATTATTAATCAAAACATTATGTAGTCAACAACAAGGCATAAGATTCCAAAATTTATAGTGACCTAAAAGTGCTGAAATCTGTGATATTACAGGCTAAACTAACACAACTTAAAATGTGATGAAATAATAGTAAACAAGAACAAACTCTATAAACTGTAACTGTAAATTATTCTGGATGCCAAAGGTGCAAGAGCAACACCCCTACAGTCTACTAAGCAGTGTCAGAATATATTTTGTGATATTGTCAGGAAAAATAAAAACTTGAACTTAATAAATATGTCATGAACAATATCGGGCCCTTTTTTATGTATTTTCTCCTGCAGCTTGCAGTTAATTCAGGCTTTCTTACTTTCACCCACCTACTGAAAAGCTTTACCACTGCCCTCCAATAATGTTCAACTCCACCAGCAAAACTGCCACGCCTACTCGTTTGAAGCTGGATCTCACTAAAGTTATACAGAAGCTGTATATGAGTCTTTCCCTCTGCGTGTGAAGGCATTTGCTGCTCAGTTCTGTGGTCATTAAAACAGAACTGATTAGGGACCAGCAGGAGGTTGGTTGATTATGCATTTATCAGCAGCCAACAGATGCAATTAAAATTCCCTTCTTCAGAACTTCCCAAAACTTCAGTACCCCTCAATACAGCCCCACTTTCTACCCTGTTTTCAGTTATTCTTTATTCTGTCCTCTGCCCCTTTCTGATTCCCTTTTTATCACCGCAAGTGGTACAATTATAGTCTTCACTTCCTCAACTCTTTGTGAGAGGTAGGGCAGAGAGAGAGAGAGATAGCTAGCTGTCTCTCTCTTTCTTGAGCTTTCAGTCTGTCTTCTTCCATGATCTAGACATTGTGACTCAGCTGAGTCTCCGATCCAAAAACCAGCCTGTGCATTCTTCATAACACATCCCACATCTAAATATCATAGTGTCGGTGGCCTTTCCAAATATATTTATACTGATACATAGTGATATCCAAATGTCTATGAGCACTAATGAAAATGCTTGTATTCTAATTTAATTAAAGAATTACAAAAAATGCTTTGTTTAGCGTTGTTAAAAAATATTTATTCAAGCTGCAATCCATAACTTTTGCCTTACTATCGTCATCTTTGTTTAACTAATTTCTGGTTATGGTTCTGGATTATGTATTTTCTTTACATATGCTGATGTCAAATGAAGCCAGCTTGGCATTACTTGTGAAATCTGACCCAACAGCTTACATTATGATTTGTTATTCTAAATTTACTGTTGCAAATTAGGGTAAGTTAAGGTGACAGTTTTGAACACTGCTCTGTTATGTACATGCTCAAATTATTTTTTACCCAAAAATATACATATTGCAGCCTTATCAAATGATTATCATCTTTTTTTAACCATCTGGCCATTTAAATTTTACCTAAGAAAATCACAGGGTAACAGGCATCTTGATCCAGCCCATTTCACCTGGATAGCTTTAGAGGACCTGTTTCACAGCACAGCATGTTTCACCCCTCGTCACTCTGTCTACGCCTGTCTGTGTCTTTCTCCCTACCTACCGCCCACACTTCTCCAATACTTTGCTGGTGCTAATGGGAAACTCATCAACTGTAATTAATGTGCTGTTTTGACTGAGTGAAAGATGGAGGAAGTGTGTAGTGAGAGAAGAGGAAGTGATTAGTCCCCTCAGGGCTCTACACGGCCCTCCACTGAGCAAGCAGATGGTCTTTTGTGAAGACCGCTGGATCATCAGCAAGAAATCAAGAGAATGACAACAGAGACATGATGCATGTGTTGGTAGCAATTAAATAAATCCAAAAGGCTGCGATTTCCTAGAAAGTGTACATAAACGTAACTGTCTGGAACTCCTCTTAAGTATGTATTTTCTGTATATGGAGAAAAAATTTTCCTGAGCATATGTGGATTTATATGTAAAGACACCCCCCCCAACCCAATCTGCATATTGTCACAAGTTGGAGAATTGGTTATAATGTGGAATCTAGTCAACTAAATTACAATGGTCACTGCTATTTCATTTACAATATAATATTTCAAGAGGACAACTTGTGCCAATGACTTTGAATAGAGCAGAAATTATGCTTTGTTATAATTCTTTTAACACGGACTCAACTGTTGCTGTATGCTGTTTAACCACTGAAATCTGTCTGATTTACAGACAGATATGTTTTTAGCAGATCTATTTGTGTCTATCATAATCCTAGTAACCTGTCTGAAAAATGCATAATGATGCAGACTACACTTATGCGTTAATAGCTAGCTTACTATTGCTAGCCCCTCCAAAATTGCCTATCCCACCTTTAACATTATTATAGGTGGCACATCTCTCCAGTCTGGGGTTCCTTTAGGTTTAAATGCAGTAGATTAATCCATGATCTCACCCAGACACATTCTGCCTCCAATCCTGCTTCTGTCCTTTCATCTGTGAGAGAATATCTCCCCAGCAACTATAGCATGGGCTGGATGATTGGATGGGCATATGTTGCCATAGCTACGAGAAGCTCCCATCCCGCTCGCTCTTCCTCCTCCACCGGCTGACAGCTCAGGAATAGAGAGGCTGGGCTATGCACATATAGCCACTGACCCTTGTTATCATCTCTATCACAGCTGCTTTACACCGGACACCCAGTGCAGTTTAATGTTCCAGGCACTTCACATTTGTCTGTCCATTTACCAAAAAAATGCTTTGTTTGCTTGCAACAGTCAAAGAACGTGGCTTAATTGTTATTGATTTGACCAAACCAATGACAAGACTAGCTAGTAATCGTACACAAACAAAATGAGCAAGAATCTGCATAAGCATGAAGGAAAAACATTTTACACAGCCAATTAACTTCCAGCCTTTTTAAAAGAGGCTCTATTTTGACAGATATCCTAATGAGCTGCCATTCCTGTTTAGAACAAGCGATGCTGCGCAGCATTATTTGATTTGTAAAGTCAACTAACTGCTTGTGACTTCATGACAGCTCTAAGGGGAATTTGTTGACTATTGCAAAACAGTAGAAGTCTATATTTAGTGGTAAAATACCCTGAGGTTTAAATTACAGCTAATTTGCAGATGGGGACTGATTTGATCAATCATTTATGGTAGGTCTACTACTATTCCAAAAGCAAAATGCATTGCTCCAAGATTGCTCTTTCAGAGCTCAGGAGATTTGATGGAGATCTCAGTTGTGTTTCATTTAAGTATCAATAAAATTGTTTAGGAGAACTAAAAAAGAAACAGATGAGACAATTGTTAAAATACATTAAAGAGTATGGATCTATAAAATTAATGTAGACAATGTAGCTAAAATAATCTGGATTTGGGTAAATTTAACGATAAATGTTTGAGTGTACGTTAAAATATTCAATAATACTGACATTTGATTGCAGACTTGGAAAATCTGACATTGTTGAGATCTTATGAAACACTAATGGAGAAATGTGAGATTTCTGTTGTTTTTTAGGAGAAATATCTAAGAAACAGGAGCCTTAAGCAAATGCTTTCATTTGATTTCAATTTAATCTCATTGCTGTCTAGAGAAATAATTGATGATTATTTTTAATTTTTGATTTTTCTTTCCTATGGGATAAGCTTACCATATACAGTGATTATAGTCACTGTATACTCATATAGCATAATCATAAGTTTGACTCCTAGGGGACGCACAAACTGATAAAATGTATACTGTGAATGCACTGTAATTCACTTTGGAAAGGTGCCTCAGAACAATGTCTTTACAGCACACAAGAGAAAAAATATCTCAAGTGGAACTGGTACTTGCGTCTTAAAGTTCATAGATGATGCTTGTACCTGTGCTTCAGTCACTACAGAGAGAAAGTGTAAGTGAGGGTTTTATTGCTCTATGACACACATTTATAATACTGACAAGCATTCAGACAAATCCAGTACTGCACACTTCTGGTTAAAAAGTAGCTTCTTTCTTTTCTTTAAGACTATAGAAACTGACCACATGCTGTATTTTAATGGAACATGGGATTTCATCTTCTCAACATCCTCTCCTAAAACATGTCTTTGAATTTGTTTTGTTTTTTTACTTTGTGATTTGTTGTTTCACTACAATCAGATAAAGTTGTTAATAAAAATTATACATTTAAACCCATAAAAATATAAATGCATTCACAATCCTCATTTGTTTAAATAAGTCGTATGGATTATAAAGGGTTACAAACAATAACAATATAGCCTAATATACAGGTATATGAAAATATTTAACAAAGCAGCACACACAATTTAAAACAGACGCCATTCATGCATTTTTAAATGTGGCGTAAATGGACGGATACATTTTTGGGGTCACTGTTAATCAGAGGACCACACAACTGTGAGACATTCATCTCCTTTGTCTTTATTTAAATAGGGGGAAAACGCAGAACCAAATGGAGACTTGATGAGTTTTCTGTGCCTGAACATCTAACAAGATGCCCATAATGGCAGTGCAGAAGCAAATAAAATTTGTTTACGCCCTTGTGTGAACACGTGTGCATGCATGAAACTGCATGCGTGTATGTGTGTGTATGTTTGATATATCTGTACACAACAGGATGAAAAATGAAAGAAAACAAGTGGAAGTCTAAATGACAGTTATGTTTACAGTAAAATGACGTACCAGCGATGAGAGTCATATAATGCCCGGCTGCCACCCCCTCCACAAACTACTATTGGTGTGTCCTTGGAAACAGCTGGTTCGTTCATACCTGTGTGTGCCACATCAGCCTCTTCTCATGGCCAGAGTATTTTAAACACTCCCTGAAGAAACAGCTCCACAATAGCTGCCTTAGTTTCAGTGGTATCTACAGTACCTGACCTTGGCCCACATGCTTCATCCTGTGTGCTGGAGAGCTTGCTGTTTCAATTAACCACACTACAGTTCCACAGGCATGCCCCTTTTCTTCATCTCCTTCTGCTTACAAAGGCATGTTATGAGGTACAACCGATGCAATCTATCTGATGGCTGGCCAAACCAAATATTCTATTCCGAGTTATTGATTTTCAACTGGTTGCCAGCTAAGTTAGTCATAGATTTCACTAGCCATAACACACATCTTTCAATGCCTTTTGCATTTAAAGCACCACTTGGATCAATAAAACTCAACGGCAACAAACAAAACAAACAAACAAACAAACAAAAACATACCCATCCAACAGTTTTAGGTTGTAAGAATATTTCTCGAACACTTCAAAGTAACAAAAATGTTATTTTGAAAGTTCTGTAAGCGTTCAAAACATGCTTTTTTTAAGACATTGGATTAGCATTATGGCTTGGTTATACAAACAGTGAACAAACTTTTTTTAATTTCTATAACGTTTTTAAAACATTCCACTAACAACTTAAGAATAACATTTTGATATAGATGATATACACTATTGAAAACATTCTAACGATGTTACGTCAAGAACATTTTTGTTTACTTTAGGAGAACTTTAAAAGAACATTATGAGAATGTTCCCTATTAGCTGGGTAATGGGCATACAGTAGGCTTGTACTGTATAAGAAAGATCAAGCAGATTGAGTTTTGTGTTAAGGAATCAGATTATTTTAAAATAATATCTACAACATAAGAGATAGAAGTGCAGTATGTTTACACAGACTTTACTATTACTGTACATACTGGGGGAGCTGGGGATCCCTCTGAAAACCCCCCAAATGCTGCCTATTCATCCAATTAGCTGAGTCTCAAAGCCCCAGAGCCCCATCGCTCATCAGAACACTCTGTTCTCCCATCCACACAAAGCACAGCAGGCATGGAAGCCGAGCTGTCAGTCACCAGAGTTTAAAAGAGAGAGACTGTAAACAAAGCGCCATGCCACAATGCAACAACATTGTTTTGTGCTGGAGATATGAGCAGTGGGTGCAGATTGATTGTTGCCGGACTTCCTACACACATAGCGCACAGCGAATGTGCGCACATACGCACATGGTTGGTTGAGTTAGAGGTGAAATACATTATTGCTTGAGGCAATTTTCAGAGGAGATAAGGGAGCGGAGGGTGAGTGGGCGAGTTTGAGAGGGAGAAAGTGAAGGGAAAAAGGATTGTTATTGTTGAGTAACTTCATGTGCTCCAAGGCAACTCGTGATGTCATAATGGAGGGAGGGTGCCAGCCCCTTTCAATCTCTATATGCCTATGAGCCCCTCCCACCAACTATGCCCTAGGGTTTGCTATGAATGGCTACTATTGGCTGTTAGTTTGATAGTGTTGCTGGGAATAACCACCAATCAGGGGCAAAACGCCCCTCCACGCAGTTACCACAGCAACCTCTTAAATGCAATGCAGGGACCAGGAACCCTAACAATTTTAGGTTGTAATAATGTTTCCCTAATGTTTCCATTAAGTAACAAAGACATTAAAAACATTATTTTGAATGTTCTAGAAACATTCAAAATGTCCATTTTCTTGGCATGGTTAACGTTATTGCCTGCTTATATGAACGGTCAAATATTTTTAATTCTGTAACATTTTTAAAACGTTCTACTAAAAACTTGAGAATAACGTTTTTTGATATAAGATATATAACGTTAAAAACATACTAACTGCAAAAACTTACTGTAAATTGTTTTTTTAAACTTTGTGGTAACTTTTAAAGAACATTAGCCAATGTTCTTAGAACGTGTCATGTTGGCTGGATTTAAGCCCTAGAAAGCCTTGTAACAGCCACAATGAGGTCATCTCCTTAGAGATTTCAAAAAGATAACCAAAGCTAAGAATCACATTTTCAATCTAACTAAATCTGCAGATGATGCTACCTATTCACATCACATTCATTTTACATTTTAATGCCTCAGATGTCAGTGATAATTAAGGACACTGCCATGAGGCACGGCTGAGCTAACATTTTGATGATGTCAAGACAGAAGATCTTGTTACGCAACAGGTCAGTACTTCAGACAGCCAGTGATTCCCAGGAGTAATGCCAGAATCATTCAAATTGAAAACACTGCTTCTAACCACTCTCGCCAAACTGCTATGAGGTTGAAGTACTAGAGCACTGCTTTATTTCTTAATGAAGTGCTGTTATCGTACAGCATTTACTAAATACGATATATCCGAAACAAATCCTAGTTTGCATGCAAGCTTCTCTCACAATCTAGAAGCTCACCACTGTGTTTACAAGCTAAACCTGTTGAAACAACTAGCATTGCTAGTCACCAGCATATGTTATGGTTTCGATGCTGGCAATTCATGCTGGTCTACACTGATCTTTTCAGCAAGGAAACCAACAATCAGCATATAGGCTCTTACTTTGGCAGGTGAAGCATTTGATGTGAAAGTGGACACTCTGCACTCGCACCACCTCCCCTTTGCACACTTCCCGGCAACGAAAGCAGCGGATTGGTCCAGAGCTTCGTTCACTGCTGCACGAGCTTCGCTGATAGGGTACTGCTGAAAAAAGACAAAAGGGCAGTAAATAAGGAATGCTAGCAGATGGTAAGTTTATTAAATATGTGTAGAAGATCTTAAAGTTAATGACTTGTGCATTGTGATGCTGTAAATTACCCTTGAGGACATCACTTCTATAGATTTAAGTCTGGTGTTTGTCATCACAAAAGCCTTAACGGGTTACCTAATTAATCTCTCTGTGTCTTACACTCTTGCTGTGTTAAACCTGGTACGCAGCATGTTAATAGGATCAGCATTTTTATAGTCCTAATTATGCCTGTTAACCCTATTTAAGACAAAGTCTCAGACACCATCGCATCTATCATTAATAGAGCTCATAAAATGCATTGCCATAACCTCAGTGAAGAAATCCATCCAATGATGGATGAACAAGGCGAGAAAAATGTCCAAACAAATAAATAAGAAACATATTTCATGTGGTACTTAAAAGTATCTTTTTCAAAAACAGTTTAAAACATAATGTAGCGAAATCGGTTCAGTAGGTTGTAGAGCAAGCATCTGTCCTTCGCTCTCTCACTCTATATTGATGGCTGGAGGTTCTGTGCTGATCGCCCTCCTATTAAAGATGCATAACAAGCATTCAAACACTCAGCCTGTGAACAAATCAATTACTGTGCAATCACTGTAGCAACTGTTGTCCTCGCTTTAGCCTAAAAGGATTAAACTGGGGGATAATGTCTTAAACAGCAAGGGCATTGTGATACTACCCTGATCTCCTTTGTTTTAGCTATAATGTTGGCAGTTTTGCCAGGTCGGAAATCAAGATCCATCAGCGCCACATTCTCACAATTACCTGAGAATGAAAGTGTCAGAAACACAGCCAGAAAAAACAACAAAAAAGTGACTTACAAAGACACATACTGGAAACTAGGTTTTAATGAGTGTTTTGCGTGTGAGATGGAAAAGACCAACGTGATCAATGAACAAAATGTGATATTGATCAGATAAACTTGTGCGGGAACTTTTCTCAATTACTTTCTGCAAGAGTCAATCATGAGTGATTAAGTGCCCTCACCTAAACTTCAACTGTGGATAGACTGATATTGTAAACACATTGTATATTGGTCAAAGTATCGGAGGGCTTAGAAACAGCAGCTGAGTGTGCCTCCCTCAGACCTTTCAATGTGACAAACAGTGTCTTGTACTTCAAAATCATTTCACATATTGTTGTCCAACTGGAATAGAGAGTTTCATTGACGTTTTTCATCCTCAGCTGTAGAACAATGATCCATTAATGCTGTTATGCCTCCTCTAGTGGCTCAATCTCACACTGGTAATATTGTAAGCACTTATTCCTTTGGCAGAGCTACACACTGTCTGGCTGACTGCCAACACTGTTTTTTGAATTCTCTGTGTGGCCCTCAGCTCTGTGAGAGACCGAATCCACGGTCTTTTGTCAGCGTAGACTAGAGAGTGTTGCACAGTCATGATTCTGTTAAAAGCAGATAAGGGCAACAAAAGAGACAATTTGTACAAAGCTATGCATTTCAGAGATGTTTCGCTATATCGGAAAACTAGTAGCATTTATGGTAATATATAAGAGTTATTTTCCCATAAAGCTTCGCTTTTCTTTGTCTGAAAGACTGTCAGGGCTCCATAAGCTTTCACATACAATAACACATAAATAAATAGATGTGACAGCTGAAAAGAAATAAACTACACGCCATTAAAAGACAATACGGTTTTCAGGTTTCATTCATCTGTCATTTCTGGGCATCTATGTTGGAAGCACAGCAAAGAGTGAAGCCTCCGGCTGGGTGTAAACAGAGACTGTGTAATCCCTGCTGGAACACAGAGCACATGTACAGATCAGACGAGAACACACATACACACACACACTGCCCTCAAACCTTCTTAGGATTAAAGTTTTTAATGGCACCTAAATTAGATGGATACTATCTATTCACGCTTTGGTGGAAAGTATTACCTTAACAGACCCTAAAATCTAGATTTAATACGTTTAGTTTTGATGAATTACAATAATGATTAATATTCATATTGATACATATTATTGTCTATTATAAATAAAAAATTGACTATTTTACATTTTGTATATTCATTATTGCCGGACTTTACAGAGGTTGTCTGGGTTTTAATTGGCAATGTTTTAGGTATAAAGTATGTTGCCACCAATTGTTTAGTTGGTACAAAAACATGACTTATATTTTCTCTTTTTTTCTCTCTCTCTCTCTCTATATATATTGGCTGTACATAAATGTCAATCATGACAGATTCAAAGAATCCCAGTTCTAATGAGAAACCTCAGCCTTTAATGATAAGCAATATTTTGCAAAGGTCCAGTAACATGCGGCCCAAGGTGTAAGGTGATAACCACAGGACCTGAGGGGCCACAGCTATTTCTGTCCTGAGCAGAGGAGCCTCTTGGGGATTATAGTCACACAGGATTGTGGGAGAGTGAAGGTGACAAGGCTGTTCTCAATTCCTCTACAGCTGAGCAGAAGAGAGGTGTAACCAAGACCTTGTGGCCAGACAGAGTCCACTTATCCTTTACAGTAATGAGCCCTGAATGAAGATCCTTAAATCCGGTTCCAGAATTAGTTCGAAGTGACACCCCCACTACCTTTTTAGAATCAGAACCTTTACTTAATATTGACAAACAATAGTATATAGTTCTTAAAGTTGATTAAATTAATATTATAGCACCACAGTAAACTTAAAATAAAAATTACATTTATTTAAAAAAAAATAAAAAAAATACATTTATACAACCATTTATATAAAGGTGAATCAACGGCCATAAGCACTCGGGTGGGGGAGGGGTATAAATGTAATTACTTCTTCAGAATGAATAGATCCAATTATTGGACATAGTCCGAGAGGTATTGTTTAATGTAGATGTATTACTACAATTGATGAGAATGTTGTTCTATGTTGTGACAGAAGTTCTGATGAGGTTCAGCACAGTCATTTAGTGCAGAGACTGGGGGTGGAATCAACACTGCCAACTGGATTGTTGTCATTTTTAAAATGTAATGAATTGTGTCTGTTTGTGCTAGTTGATGTTTTGGTCTTTATTATGCTGAACTGTGTACAAGAAAAAGCTTAACGTGTTTGAAATGTCGGCATCGTTGTGAATCTGCTCACCTCCTCAATATATGATCTGGAAGATAATGTTGCAGAATCAAACATATTTAAATAGTGCTGGTAAAAGTCTGGAAAAGACACATCTATAAAAAAAGTCAGTGATCAGTTTAGTTTAGAGTGCTGCTTTTTAGTTGCTGCTTGCAAAACTTCTGTAGACGTGGACCTCTGGAGAACTAAAATGATATATGATTATTGTTACATTAGAGCCAACAGAAGATGAACTGACCCTGTCAGCCTGATGATCACTCGAACAAGCCAAACCCAAGGTCAGTCAGAATAAGGTCTGAGGGCCTCAAGGACTTGCACTGGCCTCTGATTGGCTCTTGGGGGTTACTAATGATTTGGGTTTTCAGCTTAGCTTGCAGAAATGTTTCTGGTGGTATAATTATCTGATGATCATCTGATGAAAGACTCTAGACTTGCTTTTTGTTGTATCAGCCATAGCGCCTATTATACCCTCAGTTGGCGATTTTACTATGAAATTAAAATACATCTGTTTTGATTACATATCTTTTTTTATGGAATATTGCTGTTTATTATAAATTATTTATCCATGGACGCCATTTTTTTATTCATGTGCTCTCATAATCCTTCATCAAAATCTGAAGATTTTCCCCTCTGGAATGGCAGACCTTCTCTAATGATGTCAGTCTGATGGCTTCGGCGGAGCCAAATGTTTAGTCTGCTGCAAACTTTGAAATTCATGCTTTTCTAGAGCAAATCAATTCAAAGTGCCAAAAATAAGCCACGCCTTCCTATATTGCCCTTTGAATTAAATCAGAACTCCTAAGTCAGTTGCACCTTCCGGTTCACACAGACTTTAATAATTCCTAAACACATCTCTCATGATGAGTTACATGGTATTGAGTATAGCCCTAGAGAATGATCTACCTCCATGTTTTCAACCGGATTTGACTTTTCAACAGGATAATTCCTTAATGAGGAGCACCACATGCCTACACAGGCATTGGGTTTTAGCATTGTATCAGTTTAGCTTACTAAACTGATACACAATACTGTACAAGTCAGACATTCTGAGATATAAGCCTGGCCCACTAACACAGCTTGCTTAAATCACAGATAAGCACTGGAGACAACAGGGGAGATAAATAACAGAGTGTGTGATAAATAACACAGAGTAGCACAAAATCTACTCAAGAAAATGCCATCCTCGGCAGTTTAAGAACTAAAAATGCTGAGTAATGATGAGAGAACAGATGTCTCAGGGCAAAACGATTATTAAAACTATTCCTCTGTATGCAAATATCTATTTTACAAAGCTAAATGTCTAATTCAGTATTCATTTCTTTAAAATTATTAAATATAATAGCAGTCTAATTAACACACCCAGTCCCTACAATTAGAACTCTTTCTTTGTGGATAACTCTCTGTAGAACAGATTGCACCTTGCAGATGTGGATGACAGTCAGATAAGATTCTGTGTCCAGAAAATCTATTGTTTTCAAATCTACAGGGCCCTATGGACTCCATCTCATCCATATAGACATTTTCCTGTATATGCAAGCCATGGGAAAAGCATAGGGAATTAAATCTTTATAATGGATCTGCAGGAAATTCACTGCTGACAAATGTTATCATGCTGGTTTCTCTTTTGTTCTCTGTGCTGCTAGATCATAATGTGGACTACAGGAATGACAAATGGGTACTGACAATGAACTGGACTGCATTCCAGATGCAATGAAAGTGTGTCTATGGTGCCATAGTGAGTCTGTGTCTACTGGCACACTACTGTAGCTCAGAGCAAATCAGCTAACAGGCAGAGCTTATGCATTATGCAGGTAGATGCCACATGGTATCATCCATGCAAATGCATAGTGCATAACATTTACTTTACAAAGCAATATATGTGTTTAAAAGGACAGTTCACACAAAAACAATCATTTACTCAACCTCATGCCATTCCAAATCTTGTAAAAAAACTTTTTTTTTGCTTCTAAAAAAACACAAAGGTTTTGTAGTATTTTGGTAACCATACAACAATGGCACCCATTGACTTCCATTGAATGGACACAAAATCAATTAAACATTTCTCAAAAAAATCTTCTTTTGTGTTCCACAGAAGAAAAGTCACACAGGTTTAGGATGACACGATGGTGCGTACATGATGGAAAATTGCTTTAATACTTATTTCTGGTAGTAACATTTTAGCCAAATTTGGATTTGGAGTGCCACAAGGTTTAAACAGCGTGCACAAGCTTCACACAGAGAACTATGTGAAGGTGTGATGTTAAACAGATCTGAGAACATTGATGGCAAGGATTCACCCCATTGCTCCACACAGGGTTGGCATGCCACTGGTCACGGATGCACTTCTGTAGGTGTGTGTGAGTTGTGAATGCACGACTCAGCAGTCTTGACTGAGTACTGACTCTGGATGACTTGAGAAGCCTACACTAGGTCAGTGTAGTATGAATGGTAAAAATGACAAATGGTCAGTCAGCAGTTACAATCATTTGAATAGTTACAATCTCAACCATTTAAAAACTGTTCAAAAAGAATAAATGCAAGAAAGCCGGAAGCTTTCCCATAGCTGGTAGAGCAATGTAGTGCAACTTGCATTGCCAAAGTCAAGGGTTCGACTCCCAGAGAATGCCCATGCCCATCAAAAACAAATAAAACTCTGTAGCTTGAATGCACTACAGGTTGCTTTGGATAAATGCATCTCTACCCCATGCGTAAATGTTAAAAGACACAAAACAAAATGAATGGAGGGCTCACGGGTTTAACTATTCTCTCAGTGGTGCAGAATGTAGAGGGCAGTTGATAATGGCAACTGACCATAAGCGATGTAAGGAACAGCACATTAAGAGAGACTGAGTGACCTCTGTGTAATTGCTCTGTTTTCACTGGCTCCAGGCTATCATGTCCAGAGTGGCGTAAAACACTGCAATGTGCATGGCTGCAGCTCCATCTAAATGCCATGTGTCGGTTGAGTTGCAGGTAAGTCAGAAGACTTGTGATGCCAGTCATGAAATTGGTTCATGGTTGTCCACTGAAGACTATGAACTGTGATACACTGGTGTTAAAAACTGCAGGGGCCATTACAGGGCTTTGGAATTCAAATGCTGTAATTGTGATACATAAAAAAGCCATTTTGCACTATTCTCTGACACATTAGGATCCATTCATGCTTATTAGGAAAGTACCTAATAGTTGCTAATGTTATGAGCTTTCCTTGCTTGCTTGGTAAAGCAGGGAAATAAAACGTCCCACGTTTCGGGGACCAGACATGCCTGTTCATTTGTTGGAAGCATTCCAGCTAGTTCCTTTTTGCCACGAGCCCGGGCGCTCATTGCCTTGCCATCTGTGTGCTTCAGAAAACACTCGCCCTCCATACGGTTGTATGCTGGAAGCAGCCCTGTCCCCAGCTGACAAGCAAATGGCTTTTAAAGAATGAATATGGCAAACACAATCGGCCAGTGTGATACTGTTTTATCAGAGGGGCTGATGCTGTGAGCCAGATCTGACGCTGTTAGCCCCAAACTCAGGGAAAAATAGTGCGAGTTAGGTGTGTCTGGAGCTCGCCTGTCCATCAATTAAGAATGCAATTTAACAGCCTCCCTCAAAAATGTCAAACATTTCTATTTTCAAGATGTCACACATCAGCGAGGAATTTGCCAAGATTGTACAACAAACAAGGGGAACAAGTTTGCTGTCCAATAGGAATGAGGTAATTAATAATTTTTGGTAAATACTTTGGATCTGTTTTTAGCTTCTGCTGAAGTTAACCCCATGGCAGGATCATTATCAAAGGCCGCTGGTCATGCCTTTGCAACATCAGCTGACAGAAGCACACAAGACTCAAAAGAGAGCTGATCACCAACATGATTTAAGTCATAATGAGTGTATTATATTATGGAAGTTAATAAATGTAGCCAAGCATATCTGACTGGCATCCAACTGGACTCACCGGTCACCAGTGTTGAAACATGCTTTTTGAAAACATCTCAAAAGGGGCAATTTTTTATTCATAAGCAAAACGGTCCTGCATCTTGCTGACACATCTCAGTAACTTCTGAAAGAAAAATGTTTTTGACAAAAAAAGTCGGATTCACACAGATCAAAAGAAAAACGGTCCTACGCGTCATTACAGCGCACATGAGACTAGTCTAGTAATAATAAAAATAATAATAATTTAATCCTGATCGAGTGACTGTCTCTTTAGGACAACACAGAAGCAAACATTCAAATACTTCAAACAAATTGCTTTTATTTCACAAGGTCAATATAGGTTTGCTTTATTTCTGCTGAGATTAATTTGAATTGATAGTCTATTCGTCTTTGCAATTAGACCATGATAAGAATGCAAAGAATTCACTCACCGCTCGTGTTCATGATGTTAAGACAATAATACAGGAGTAAAATTTAATATCCAGACCGCGGCGATCGTCTATTGTTCCACCAGAAAAAATATCCAGTTACTGAACCTCTGCTTGAAGTCAGGGGCGAACCGTTAGACTGAAATAAAAACTAAAAGAATATTTGAGGAAAAAATATTAAAATCTCCCAATTTGATTCCCGGACCACAGAAGGGCAATGAACACCTGGTTAATAATAGAATGGGTGGGTTTTCCCACTGAATGCAAGTACTGCACCCCTTATAAAAATGTTAGAGTATAGGGCGGATGACGGGTTGCAAATAATGTTGTTTAGTCACATTCCGCGCTCTTCTGCTGTTTCTCGTGTATACGCCTGAGATAGAGCTGAGTGACGCTCAGTGTCTCGTACAGTGGACGAGGCGCTGTCACTGTACTCTCACATCCATGGAAGCGCTCGCTGGGGTGACGTCAGGCAGCAGCGAGCGCTGTGCGGCGTATTTCCTCGCATACCATCTTCATCGCGACGCGTCAAACTAGAAAGCTTCCTTTATAATCCTTGCAGTCTACACCACTTCGTGCGCTTACATCATAAGCAGCATCGTACAATAAATGTTCTATTTTTGTCGCGTCGCCAGCAGAGCAGGTGGGGTATCAGGGCATGGGGGGCGAAAGTTGAAGGATAGGGTTGGGTTTTAGCACATTACGGCATTTATTGTGGCATACATGAATCTATAGCGCCCTCTAAAGCAGGGTCAGAATAAACACAATGTAACGAAGCGTTCTAATTAGCTTAATTTAGGAACGCCAACATATTGTTATATTTTATTTGTATACACATTACTCTAAATCATTATTTATAAACCTTTAACTAGATTTAACTAAACCAGGAAGGAGAGGGAAAACAGTTTAAAACTTTTAGGTTAATTAAATTAGGTTTTAGTCTTTGGTTCGGAAGCGGTTTGGTTAATTAGTTGCTTGGTAGTATAAGGTAATTTCCCTTCTTCCGCATAAATCACCAATCATTATCAGAGGATGATGAATCTGAAAATGAATCATTTTCATGGACATTACATGTCCATGGAGCACTCACCCTTTCCCTAATTATCTAGTCTGTAAAATTAAATTAATTACAAAATATTACATTTACTGTTATGATGGTCAACCCGTCAAAGATGATCTTAATATGTTTACTAAATGCCACATAGTACGCCTTAGATTATTTTTATTAAACCGTTTATACTTGTTTTGTTTGTTAATGAAGACGTGCGTACAAGAATATTTTAATTTATTATCTTCTAACGCGTTAACTCGCAAATCATTCCCATTTTCGTCCAATGATTTGTTATTTAAATGATCTCAATGACAAGGTCTGTAGGGGGAACCTCTTACTTGGCATATTCAATTAGTTTTACTCTAGACGTACACTAGTAGGCGCTGTTTTATCCAGTTACACCGCTATGGTCTTTATAACGAGCAGAAAGTGGTCTGTGCTGGTCTTACATTCAAGAGAGATAGAAACTTTGATATAACAGGAAGTCTGTTTTTATGTGTTTTAACCTAAAGGCAACGTGTTACTATTCCATTACTGTCATGTGTATACAGAAACAAAAGCCAAGAGGAAACACCACAATGGAGGGATGTGACAGGCGCCTCTTGTGTTCTACATTTCTTCCTCTTTCTGTCTCTCTCTCTCGCTAGCTGTTTGTCTCTGTCTCTCTCTCTCTTTCTTCTCTTTGCCGGACCATCCAGTGCTGTTAGGCTGACACAGTTAGATATTTTGACAGGGCCATAAGGTTAGTGTCTGACAGGCAGACAGTGTAAACAGTCAGCATTGTTCTGCCTGTCACAGCATCAGCAGTTTGCTGGGGATAGACAGAGTCTCTTGCCAGCTCCCCCCCCCCATACAATCTGTATATGAGATGAGTACTTCTCATGTCTGTTGTTAACCAGGGCCATTGTCAAGGGGACAAATAGAATTTCAGGGTGATGATAGAGATTTGAATTACAGGGCTGTTATTTCATTCAACAGTTATTTGTTACAGATATCAATGAGGTGGTCATGTGCTGTTTATCACCACAGGTTGCATACAGCACATTGTTGCCGTAATTAATTGTTGTTAGTTAACACGCACAAACTGACTTACTGATTAACCCCCCTGCACATTTACCACAGTAATATTGGTGACCTAATTTTATAACCAATAATGCATATCTTTGATTTTACAGTCTGTATATCTTTATAAGAAGTGCACTCTGCACCAACAATGAGTGTGTGCTTTCAACGGATGTCGTGGGTCGAGCTGCTAGTCAGAGCATTAGATATCCCATTGTGCTGGAATATGACACAGTCCACAACAACAGGAAGTTGCTCTTCCTTAGGGCACCAGAATGTTCTCTGGTGCTGCTTCCCCTGTGTGCTGCCCTAAGGTAAACTTTCTTGGCTTTTTATTTATTTTTGTTATACAAATGAAGTTTGTATTTAATAATACAAATGATACACTGGTTGTAATGTGTATGCTGAACTGTACTAGACAAAAACAAAAAGCTTGGTACATACGCTGTAGAATTCATTAGTTATTTGGCAGCTTGTATGCTGTGTTAAAGCTATAACCATGATTAGGACACATGGCCCGCTGGCTCCAACAGCATGGGGGATTGTGGTTCTTTATCATTGATGTGGTATGCAATCCCTTTCCCAGATCATCTGAGCCTTGTGTCAGAAATTAGCCATGCTGTAGTGAGTGCACATACTGTGAGTGTTATCTTTTAAAGGCCAGTTGGCCAGTAACATTGCCTTTCAGGGTGACTTTCGTAGTGGCTCAACAACAGCCCGTAGAATATGAAGTCTGTTCCAGGGTTTATATTTAACTAGAAGAGAAACACAAGAAATAACTAGCCGAGCCAAGGTTTACTCTGTTATCTTCACTGTTGATGAAACAGGATTCTCAACCATAGGAATTCTTGGAAAAATAAATAGTAATGATTTAAAAAAACAAACTTCTAAGATCTTTGCTACGTACTGCTATCTTTACCTAGTGCATGATGGGAAGGCGCAAACATGAGTTTGGATGTTTGTCTGGATATGCCATTTAAAGCACCTTTGGAATGTGAGCAAGAGGGCGTATCTGTATGGAGGTTGATTGCTTAGTTGCATTTTCTTGTGATTTACGAAAAACAGGTCAGACCGGATGTATCACTGCATTTTATGTCAAAGGAAAGAACATTCCTTCTATTTTTGAACGTTTTCAAAGAAAAGACTTCTGGTTGGATTTGTGACTCTGATTTGATGTGACGTAGAAAGATATTCTGCATTTGCTGAGCCCTTAATGTGAGTGTTTGTTTCTGCTCTGTTTTTGAAGGTTATCCAACACCTATTTGACCTGACACGGAGTCCAGCAGAACAGGGAGGTGAGAGTGCTAGGCTCAGCGTGAGAGAGTGAAAGAGAGAGAGAGAGAGAGAGAGAAAAGAAAAAGGAGAAAGAACCATAGCATTTAGGGGAGGAGTTTAAATACTTCCTTCAGCAAGATCTCTAAACTCGTGCCACAAGGGCATATACACGCATGCTCATCCGCACACCCCCTGCTGTATTCTCTGTCCTACAGAAGCATTTGACATGATCATGACAATTAGTTTAAGTCAGTTTGAGAGGAGCTTTTCACCAACTCAAGAGAGAACAGACTGACAGAACAGCGAACGCACAGCCAGGAGTCAACAGGACAGCGGTATGCCCTCTCTCTCTCGCTCCCTCTTGCTCTCTCTCAGAAGCAAATGTGCTTTGGTTAGAGTATGTGAATATGGGTCAGTCAAACTAATCAGTCAGATTTGCTGTTCTACAAAAATTATTCTGCAGTGTCAGTAAAAGAAGAACAAGTTGTTGGAAAAGTAGTATATTATTTAATTCACTTTTTTTAACTAGCTGTGGAAACTAGTTACGATTGTCTTTTCTCTTCTTTAACATGTTTTCTATTTCTCTGTCTCTGTGACAGTTTGTCTCTTAAACTGTTAAACATGTTCTTTCTGTTATTGTCGAAAGGCCTTTTCACTGTGTAGAGTTAAGAACTTGTTACTCAGCCTATTTAATTAATAGCAATGGCGGGTGCTGTCTGGGCTCTGGAGACAGTCATTCTAAACTTAGAGTCTATAGCCTTTACTCAGATTACAGATTCCCTGCTCTTTCATTGACAGCCACACACTGAGTCAGTAACCCACAAGAAAACCACTCCGCTGTTAAGTTTAAAGGCATAAGAACAATTAATAAGCATGTTTCTCCTTTAATGTTTAAAAACTCTACAGTATTCTGCCATGGTATGAAAGGTTAAACTTCTGATAAAATAGGACATTCCCAGCTAACATGGAATTAATAAAATTATCAAAAACACTCTCGCAGTAATGTTAGTACAACGTTTTGTAATGTAATATATATTATCCAAAAACGTTATGCCTCAAGTTTCAGTTTGAGGAGAGTGTTAAGGAGGTATGCTGAGAAATGCCTGCTGGCTGTTCACAGTTGTTCAGACTCACGGGACGGCCACAGATTGAATTAGAATCTGACTGAGTCCTCTCGTTGCCAAGCGCTATGATATGATCAGCATTATTCTGTAGAGAGTAGGATCCTGTTTGTGCACTTAAGACAGAGAAATACATTCAGTGCAGTTCAGACAACAAGGCACTGTTTAACACACTGTAGTGCTCAGATTGCTAAAAGAATTAAGTTTGATTAATAAACATGACTTGAATTAAAAATATTTTACATTTACAGTCATTTGGCAGGCACTTTTATCTACACCTATGTTGCATATACATTTTTTAAAATCAGTTTATGCATTCCCTAGTAATCTGACCGTGATCTCTCTTGTTTGAGCTACATGAGCACTTTTATGACATTTACACAACTGATTAAACACTGCGCAGAAACAATGTTAGGACAATAGGACTAGCTATTTTAAAAAAAACGTTTAAATAGCGTTCTTATAACCAGGCAATACCGTTAACACAATCTAAAAACTGGATGTTTTGAATGTTCCTAGAGTTTTCAAAAAAACATTTTACATTTTTTGTTACTTAATGGAAATATTAGGGAAAGTTAAAATTGTTACCTGGAAAGCCAAGCTAGAAAAAAGGAAAAACAAAGTGAAATTTGTCGCCAGTTGAGTTCCGCACAGTCCGTTTATATCACTGGGACTTTTGTGTCTGTTTGTCTGAGATGTGAGAACGCTGCCACTCGTTTTCCAGTAGAACCCCTGACACAGAGAGGCACTGACAAGCCCACACAAACATGCCAGCAGCACAGAGTGCTTCACTCTTCTGCGGAGCGGACGCAGACAGGAAAGGGCAGAGAATGATATCGATGGAAGTTTAGAGAGCTGTGGTTTATGTATGAGAGGAAGATGGATAGGAAGACAGTGAAGGAGAGACGGGGAGAGGGGCGACTCCATCAATAACGCTCCATGGAGCTGAAGTGGATCTGTCTTTGAGCGAGCACTGCTGAAGCTGGCTGTATACATCATGGCATGCGGCTGTTGTCCTGTTCAGTGCCTCAGAAACTGCTTCTCGTTTTCAGGTTGGTCTCATCCTGGCTTTCATAGATTTGTGCCATGAGAAGAAAGAGTAACTCTTACAGGGAGACGTCACAGTGTCAGTCATGGGTAATAGTTTTACCCATGAAGGTAATGCAGGATGTGTGCTGTACTGTCCTTAGGCTGCAGTTTGTGAGCTTTGTTGTGCTGATCGCCTGTGGTGACTGACTATGTGCTGTTATTGTTGTTTTATGAGTTTACTGTTGTTATATTGTATTTCTGCCTGTGATTTTTTTTAAAGATAATGTACTACCATCCAGCTGTTGACTAATCACTAGCAAATGTATAGATTATATTAACTGTATGACTGAGGAGCATTTGGTTTAGGTTAAGGGCTATTCGTGTTTTTACCGTGTTTGTCATTGTTTGCATGCACATGTAATGTGCTATTAGATTTCCTTGTGTGTTATGCACATGTCAGCATGAGGGCTGTAATTATCTTGCTATCGTCTATTGTCTTGCTAGCTATTTAGGTAATGATATATTCCACCAGCCCGTTGTCAGGCTGATTCCCATCCTGCTTCTGCTTATTTATCCTGTAGTTAATTTAATAACACTCCCCTAAACATCCCACTCCCTCTCAATAGCAATATCACCTGCTGAGCTTGATGCCTTATGGAACGACCCTCCATACACTTTAGCAGCCGTCAACGAGCTCTTTCCACCCAATGACATCATGACAGCTGGTAAGAGGATTTTTGAGTTAAACATAAGTGTTTCGGAAATGACAATGCTTCACTATTTTAAGTCTTTGTACATACTGTAAGCCTAGTTTACAGTAATATAACATGTAATGTAATAAATACAAATATACGTGTTGTTTTCTTTAAATGATGCCTTAAGGATTCTTTTCAATGGGTAAAGCTGGGAAAGTCATTCCCACCCGGAAATGAGAAGGAGGCTGTTATTTAAGCCATCTGGCTGATGTTTATAGAGCCATTATGATATGGCCTGCACTTCCTGTTTTCGTCCAGAAGAAATTGTTAATACAGCTCTGATATGATTATATTTACATTATTAATTAGCATCAGTTGTATCATGTTTTGAAGTGAGGAACTATATTGTCCTTCAATTAGCATAGCAAGGAATACGGTATGCGTATCTCTGCAAACAAAAGGAACCATCTCATTTCCTAATTATTCAGTAGTTTTAAGTCTTTAGCCATCGTTTAGCCACAATGTTTTGATTTCTGTAGGTGTACTAAGAAAGAGTGATCAAAAGGCAGTTCTGAGGTGCTGTTCAAATAACTGAATAAGAAAACCGACCACACTCGCACTCTGCAAAGTTTAGTTGACCCCAGTTTCCTTTGTTTTTCCAATGGAGATGAGGAAGCGGAGGCAGAGGCAGAGGTGGAGACGGAACGCACAAGCAGAGAGAGTTACTGGAGGAGGAAGGAGGCATTGAGTAGAAGCAGCACCATATCTTCCGGAGAGCGCTTTTCTCCAGGTATGCAGCATTACGGTTTGTCCTGTAGACCTGGGTGGAAATAATGGCTGCCTTTTCAATAATGGCCTTTAATGGCTACACTTATTAAGCACACCCTGACTAATGGCGGATATCTTTAATGTGTACACTCAGTCTAATCTGTGCTCTAATGGTATGTCTTTAGTGATGCGGTCACATGTAGTGCTGTTACTGCAAAAAAAACAGTCATATCAGCACATCATTATAACAATAATCACACCCTTCATCACCAGCACACGAATGCTACTGGTAATGCAATGAATAGTAAATCTAAACTTTCTAATGGTCCCTAATTCTATTCCCGTTTGTATTTTGTAGATGTTATTTTGTTGTTTAGTGGGAGAAAACGATCCAGTGCACAGCCCGATAGTGAGCTTCAGGAGGCATTTCGAACCAGACTCAGAGTAGTAGAAAGCAACAGCCAGGATGTAACACAGCTCTTTAAGGTCAGACACTTATGTACCGTTGCAAAACATGCGCCGGCACCATTGATGAACTTATTACTATTGATTACGCAAGTTACTTAAGTCTTGATTCAATCATGGGGATCGTTGATGCTGCGCACACAGGATCTGTCTGCACGACTGGTGTCTGTTCATGCAGAGAAGGACAGCTTTGTCATCACCTTCAAGACGGTTGAGGAGATCTGGAAGTTCTCAACTTACCTGGCGCTCGGTTAGTGTCCATGAATGAAAGGAAATGTGTCTTTATGGAATTGATCTAGCTTAATCATGTTTACGTTTATAATCTAGGATATGTGGCAAGATGTCTTGAGAACTTTCTCTGTGACCAGTCGTTGTGGCTGGACCCTGCGTTGCTAAGTGATGTGGAGATCTGTGTGACGGTAGATGAAGACCACTTAGCTACTCTTTACCTAAGTCTCCTGCTACAGGAAGGTAAGGAATCACCACATCTTGCTGGCGATCAAATATCAAGAACATCACCTTTAAGCACATAGCAAATTGACAAACTGATAGAACTCCATTGATAGATTTACCCATCTTAGCTCTCCGTTCTAAAGTCCAGCATTGAGCAACTGCTTTGTAGTCTATGAGGTCACATTAGTTGAAAACAAGATAAATGTCAAGTGATTGCCGGCTCCTCTTGTTTTTAAATATCTTGTTTCTAGACTCAACATTTCCTTGAGTTTCATTTACGTACAAAATATCCTTCTTCTGAGAATCACTCATGGCCACACTGTCAACAACCTCATTCATACCAAAGTCTGTTCTGACTTCATTAATGTATACAATACATAACAGTTGCTTACTGTTGAATTAGTTCTTAGTTCTTTTATTGCAGTTGTTCCAAGCAGACAGAATCATTAAATAAACATACATTTATGGAAGACACTGTGTTGCTTATGAGGGACCTTCCTCATATGAATTCATTCTTTTTTGCTTTCAGAGCCTGTAATTTACTTAAAGGAGAGAGAGAAAGTTATAAGGAGTACAGGGATATATTTATTTTTAAGCAGAAGAAATGGTGATTGTGATTAGTAAGTAGGGCGCCAACAGAAAGATATGAAATGACAAACGTCTGATAACTATTTGCAGGAACATTTTTTGCCAAGGCCTTATACAACAGTAATTGCAGAGAGGAGGAAGAGGAGCTGGCCTACAGGATAAATGATCTGATCCTGGTAAAAGACATTGGACAAGAGGCCATGTGGGAGGGGACGCTGCTGTCCACGGGTCAACACGGTGTAGTGCCTGTGCATGATATGCAACCTTTGCCTTATCCTTTTTATCAGTGAGTGACACTCATTTTAAGCAGATGGGAAATTTGTGGGAAAATGTAATTGGACTTGTTTTCTACGCTGCTATCCTTAAACAATACTGTTTTATCCTGTAGGTGGTTTCTTAAGAAGTATCCTGGAAATGCTGGAGGGATTCCAGTTACTGAAAGTCTCTTTGATCACTCTATTGGTGAGGTTCTTTAAGGCATTCCAAAAATACCTGTTGAAATACATGAGACCTACCTATAGCACTTATTCACTGTTGCCTCTTATTGTAGTTGAAGTTGCTTCCTTGTCCTCATTTGTAAGTCACTTTGGATAAAAGCGTCAGCTAAATGAAAAAAAACCCTTTAATTACATGACTAACTGACATTTAATGTTACTCCAGATTTTTTGTTACCTCTTTTTCAGTGGTGGGGACGTGTGTGGCAATAGTGGACCATTATCCAGTGGTTCGAGATGAGCTGCATTTACATCAGGGAGACCTAATCAAGATTGAGGGATTTCTTCTCAATACTCTGAACATGTTCATAGGAATACACCTCACCAGTGGACAGAGAGGTTTTGTTCACAAGGCCCACGTAAAACCCGAGAACACCAAACCTCTGTAAGTCAGAGGTTGAGGACAGTTCAGTCATATTTATATACATAGATTTGTGTGCTTGACCGAATGACCTTTATTTTGTAAAGCCTTTATCTAATGTGGCTCTTAGCGACACTGGCATACCCAATGAAAGCAACCAGCTGGCAAACACTATTTTATTCTGTTGACCTTTGCTGAATGTGTCTCTGTCTGGCGGGGATTATGCGGGTGTTGGAAGGGAGCTAGTGGAGTTATGTGATGATGTGATGAAGAGATCTGAATGAGAGTCATGTGACTGATAATGTTGCCTTTGTTGGTCCCTCACAGCAATGGACAATTGGTCTTTCTAAGTGAGGAGGAGAGGGCGGCCTTGTCTAAACTTAACCCCTCTTTTGAGCCCTGCCAATCTGATGTACTGGTGAACCTCTTCTCCTCTGACATAAGCACTGTGTACAGATTAGGTAAGAGATGATGCTTTGCCTCTCTGGGAAATCCACTAATGTTTAAGTGGAAACTCTGTACTTGTCATTTGTTGATAACGGTTATAACATTACTCTGTTGTGCTGCAGACAGACTGGATGACTCAGATTTCGCTTATATTAGAAACCATCAAAAGTCAGGTAATTTATTTCTTTAAGTTTGGGTAACGCATATAAAGATGTTGCAACATGCATGTGAACTTATCACTGCTCAGCAGCAAGGCAACTATCATCAACTTGTCCTTTTTTGTTTCAAAGTCATACCTTCTCAGTTTCCTCTACTTTCTGCTTTGCTTGTCTTTTGACATTTCACATTCTGACATTTACTCTGTTTGACTTGTAGAGCAGAAAACCCCAGTAGATCCAAGAAAGAGCACCATATCAGAAAAGAGTGGCACACCTCCCTACCACTCATCCCCACGGCCATCATTTTATGCCTCTCGAAATCATCTTGAGCAGGACCCTGAGGTCCTATCCTTTAGCCTGGAGGACACTTTCAGAGAGATGGACGAATATGAGGAAGATCCTCCAAACTTCATGGATGACGGTATCTGGGAGGTTGATGAAGTGGAGAAGAGTGACCCAATCCTGACTTTCCTCAACTTGGAATATTTTCAGGACTCTTTAGAGTCTCTTTATGACCTCTGCTACTCTTTCCTGGATACTGTCTTTGGTGGCCTTCCAGAGGACGAGGTTCTTCAGCATCTGGAAAACTTGCGAGAAGGAGCTAAGAAAGGAAGGATGTTGTGGGCCCATCGGCGAGCCTGCTTCCTTCTAGGCAGGCTGTGCGCCAAAAAACTAAAATATTCCCAGGCACGGGTGTATTTTGAGGAGGCATTGAAAGTGCCTGTAAATGGTTTTGATGATGAACCACTTCTGATATCCCTGTACACCAATCTCACTGCTGTTTATCTGAAACAGAAGATGATGGACAAGTTGCCGTTTACGCTGGAGAAGGCCAGTGCTCTGATTCTGTGTCTTCCCTGTCACAACTTCTGCTCTGCCGATGAGATTGAACTGCTAAAACCAATCATGCGCAAAGCCATAATAGAAAAGGACAAGTACCTAGAGGCTCGAACATGCTACCTCTCCCTTTCTCTCTTTCTTCGCCTAAGAAAGGTGGAGGATGCTTTGCCTTTTGTGGAGAGGCTTCAGTTTCTTACCATCTCTCTCTCTACTGAGGAAAGGAGGCCTATTGCTCCGGTGGATCTTAGCTGGATGCTGTGCAGGCTTTATCATAAAAAGTATTTGCCCTACCTCACACTAGCCTCTCTAAGTCTAGATTCAGGGCAAGGCCATTCCTTGGACGATGCATTCCAGAAAATTGAACTCTTTATCAAAAACTCAGCCAGGCTTAATCCTCACTGCAAGGAAAGTATTTTAGTGCCTCCTGCACAGGTCGTGGTTTACCTTCAGGAGGCCTTGTCCATAGCTAGTTGTGGGGAAGATCTGAAGACTCAAAGGGACCTGTGCCTGTCCTTGGCTAGTGTTTACCAACAGCATGGAGCTCTAAAGAAGGCTGTGCCCTTTGCCCAGCAGGCAGCACAGGCCGGAAGCCAAATTAATGAGGAGGAGAGCTTTGAGGCAACTGTTCTGCTGGCCTGGCTCTTGGTTTTAACAGAGGAACCCGAACAAGCTCAGTCCACTTTGCACCCTCTTCTCAAGTCTTTGAATGAAACAGACAGTCCAGCACAACGTGGTGTGGTGTACAACCTCCTAGCCCTATGTCTTCGCAAACAGGGCAAAGTTCAGGAGGCGGCAAGAAACTTCAATTGTGCCTTGCAAATTTCCAGAGAGAACGGGAATAAGCGTAATGAAGCACTGGCCCTGGCTAACATGGGTTGCTTGTCTCTGTCCGTAGGGGCTTCCAGCCTGGCAGAGTGTTTCCTTCTTAAATCTCTACACCTCTACCAGTTTCTCTCAGAGAGCCCTACGGATGAGGAGCATGTCCAGACTCTGCTCTGGCTGGGCAGAAGCTACAAAGATAGAGGAGGGAGTCAGGAAGTCAGGCTATGCTATGAAATGGGCCTCCTTGTTGGCATTAGTGCCAAAAATCTGCACAGTAAGTATAACAAGATACACATTTTTGAGATAAACATGGAATGCAATAGTAAGTCTGGATTTTTTTCAATAATGAAATTCCTTACAAATGCAGGTCAGATGGTTGTGGCAAAAGTTCTAAGTCGTCATTATGCTGATTTGCTGCTATATGGACAGTGTATTGTTTACTATGAACACTGTGTGGGACTATGCAGAACTCTGAAGAACAAACAACTAGAAGGAGAATACCTGGAGCTCCTCAGCAACCTCTATCTCTCACTTAACACTGAGAAGTAAGAGCTACGCTGTATATAACACAGTATGACTGTAAAGTTTTTGATTTTTCTAAATGCTTTCAATTATGAGGAGTGTTACACTGTGAAAGGTGTTGATTAGTGAATTTATTTGTGGAAATCGTTGTAGGTCCTCAAGGAAGTCTCTTGATTACTCAAAGCAAAGTTTAAGGATCTCCATAGATCTGGGTAGAAGACAGGAGGAGTCTGAGACATGGCTGCAGGTGGGCCGCATCTACTATCTAATCCATGAGGATGAATTGGCTGACATGTACCTTCAGGTAAGACAGGATTGAAGGGTGATAATGCAAAAGCAATGATGTTCATTATTGTTTAATGTTATCACTTCAACAAATTCTGTTTCGACAAGTATGTCACCAGTTTTACACAAAGACTACTCTTTAAAGTCTAACTATCGTATCATACGCATGTGCATGCATCTATATCAGCTGTTGTGATAACTCTTTTTCATAAACAATGTTTACAGGCAGCAGTAAAGACAGCCCTAAGGATGAATGATCCATGCTTTGCTATGAGCATTTATGAGGAGGCAGGAGATGTATTTTTCAAAGGACACAGAAGCCGCCTAGCTGCCCTACCTTTTTACAGGGTATAGTTCACCTTGATTTCACAGATATCATCAACACTAAAATCTATAAACCAATCACTGTTTTCTTTTTTAAAACATTGATTATGGAGTTTATGGGTTATGGAAATGTGTATTATGTGACTTAGCATGGTTTCATTCAGCTTTGTCATTTTTGTCACTGTGCTTTATAAACAAGGACGGGAGTCTGCCGTTTGCCCGCAGCATTAAAGACGTGCACTCAGAGTTCAGGCTGTTGAGTAAACTCACTGAGCTCCTGATGAAGGAGAAGCAGTATGAGGAGGCCCTGCAGTACGCCACACTCGCAGTGCAGGTCAGCACCATGACTGGTAAGACACGTCAGCTGCATGGTTTCCTAAATCTGCATTGAAACTTTTGTGTTAAGGGTGTTATGGAATATTGCTAATTGCTATAAGATAATATTGTACATCTCAGTACAATTGTATGTTTTTTGTTTGAATCACAATGAACAAGCGCAAGCTTTTTGCGAACGTAAGCATGAGAATTTGTTTAGCTTAAGCCTTGACCTATGCGTGCTTTTTACATTTCTGCCAACTGAGCAAAAGTTTAGTTTAGTTTTTTTATTTTAGTTTCCACAGCTGTAAGCACTATGTGTATATATATTACAGGTGTGCCTCTGAGTGAGAGGGTGTCTTTCCATCGTCTGGCATCAGTGTACTTCTCTCTAGGGAAGTATGAGATGGCTGAGAACTACTACCTTAAATCTCTTTCACTCTGCCCCATTGCACTTGAACATGCTACTGAAGTTCGGTACTATGTTAAAGTCTACTGTAGACTGGCTGATCTGACACTATACAAATTAAAGGTGAGACCCTTACAATGTGCGGTTTTTAATGCTAAGGACCTAATTGTAAATTATATGAGTTAATGAATGAATGAGTTATATGAATTAATTGTCACGATTACAATATCAAGAGATACACTCAACAAATGTAACTTTTGTCATAACCATGTAACCCTAATGTTACATAAACCCAAGACAGAACAATGCCCTTTGAATGCAAGAGTACAGCAAAGCAAAGGAACACAGACAGGGTATCTAGAACTACACTGGTAGCAACTGTTCTATGTGGAAACATTCTGAAGAATGTTCATCTGTGTTTTTGCCTCAGGATGCGTTCGATGCCGTGGGTTACTTCCACTTAGCCCTGGCAGCAGCCCTGGAGGACAAAGAAAGCCTGAGCACACAGTACATCATCTACATGAAGCTGGCAGAGATCCATGCCAACCACATGCCTGATGCGGAACTGTGTAAGAGATACATGGACAGCTCAAAGAGTCTGAAAAAAGAACTGGCAGGATACACAGACTCCACTGACACAGAGGAACCACATGCTAATGCAGACTGTGCTAGTGAAGAGTCAGTCACTCAAACCAAAGTTGGCCTCTCAGACTCTGACAGTGGCACACAGTCCAGCGTGACAGACACCAGCCTCACAATCACTGCCCAAGGAGAGTCTGAATTTGTGGTCCCTAAAAGCAGCCACAAAGAAGACATGGACACTAGCTTCTCAGAGAAAACAGACTCCGGCCCTCCTGATCCTAGCAATCCAGAGACTAGTTGCACCGATAATACGAACCACACAATTGGAAGTACACTGAAGGAGGGTTTCACCTTTGTAATATAGGTGCATTGAGTATGGATGTTCAAGTATAGAGTATACTGCAAGTTCAGTGCAACAAGCTGTTCATATTTTTTGGGCACTTCAGAATGTGTTCACTCTAAAAATACATTTCTTTCAACAAGGAAGTGCAATAAGACTATTCTTTTTTTTCTTCAAAAGTTTTAGATTATATTTTCTGTTGTTTAATAGTTTAAAAGACACAGTGTAATGATTTTGTATAATTGTAAATATATATTTTATCTGTACATATATTTGTTCAAGCTGTTGAGTCTTTTGTTGAATCTCTCTGTTCTTTCTGAAATATATTAAAACTTCTACTAATTAAGCACGAACAGCAACGAACAAAAAATATGCAACTTTTGTAAGGTGCCTTGAACAAAATACTGGTTCAGATACCCAGTAAGTGCATGTTTGCATGCATGATGACGTGGACACTTAAAAGCGGACCTAAAAATAGTGTATTCAGGTACAAGTCTTTTATGGGGCAGCCGTGGCCTACTGGTTAGCGATTCGGACTTGTAACCGGAGGGTTGCCGGTTCGAACCCTGACCAGTAGAAAGCGGCTGAAGTGCCCTTGAGCAAGGCACCTAACCCATCACTGCTCCCCGAGCGCCGCTGTTGTTGCAGGCAGCTCACTGCGTCGGGATTAGTGTGTGCTGAGTGTGTTTCACTAATTCACGGATTGGGATAAATGCAGAGACCAAATTTCCCTCACGGGATCAAAAGAGTATATATACTTATACTTACTTACTTGATTGTACTTGGAGTAATGTTAACGTTGTAGTAATGTTATCTTCCACTGGAGGGCAACATTCGCCGTGCTGAGTCTCACTCGTTTAATTTTCTCTGGCAAACAAGATGACAGCATACCTAACTAGAAAGCTTGAACCGCGGCCTTCTGTTCAAGATAGATTTCTTAATGTATAGTAATGTCTGACTTGCAGTTTAATGTAACAGTAAGCAGTTTCTGTGGCTATTAGATTATATAAAGGTTTATATAACAGAGTGTCGTTGTAATGCAGTGATCAATTCCCTTCAGTTTCCGTTAATTAGCATCCTCTTCGCGTGGGAAATCATTAGGACGTTGTCCAAGGTGAGTCTTGCCCTTTTCTTGTTGCTCTTTCATTGTGAATACGTTGTAAGTTTATGCACTCATAATTTGCCAACATAAAATTACAGTGTAGACCTAATTCAATTAGTGCAGGCTTCAAAAATTAGGTTCAGCCTATTTTGCTCGAAAATGGACAGGTCCATTAAATATTTATTTATCAAAATGGAAAACGCACACGCTAACTTATAGATCTAAATGGAGACATTTCTGAGTTAAATAGGTTTTTACACACAGCTAGTTAAACAAAATTGTCTAACCGTAACCCATTGAAGCATTGAAACCTTAACACAAAAATTCTGCATTTTTTTTACAATTTACGATAAACTTTTACTATATTATATAGCGTTTATACTTGATTTTATAGCGTTTTGCTCACTTTTGACACATTGTCTGTGTTATGTTTGTGTGTAAATATATACACGCTGTGTAATGGGAGCTTCTATTGTTGTTCAAGAAACTTGTGGCTTGTAGTAACAGAAACTTGTGGCTTGTAGATATAGTGGAAACTATAGTAACTGTGTGATGTATGTACAGTTGTAACAGGTACAAGATGTGGTTTAATTGAAAAGATTTCTTTCGTTTGATCCCGTAATGAGCATATGTCACTGTGCGCTAACTCGAACTAGTTTATATTGTGTGCATGTGCCTGTACGTTTGCAATCATTTTGAGCAAATAACATATGCAAAATATATTCAGAGGGAGGACTGTACTAAAAGCTTTCTGAAGTCACTTTGCTAAACAGTGCTTTTCATGAAAAGACTTTAAATGATTATGAGCCACGTAATGAATTCCTGCGCTTTCTTCTGCTGTGATTCAGCA
Source organism: Botia almorhae (assembly GCA_036877575.1). NCBI lineage: Eukaryota > Metazoa > Chordata > Actinopteri > Cypriniformes > Botiidae > Botia > Botia almorhae. Next base: position 207,367 of record JAZGTJ010000046.1, on the reverse strand, counting down.
CGTGGTCCGCCATTCTTTATTCAGCCAGGACTATCAGTGCTTCGAGATGTTTTTTGTTTGGAGAAAAATTTACAAACATACACAGAATGCAGCTCGTCCTCAAACAATCTAAGTGAGCAGCTCTCACTGTGTGTCCTCTGAAAAATGTCTGCCAATAATTGGTTTGGTGCCTGGTAGTCATTACTGCCTGGCGTATGTGACATGCAAAGTGAATTGGCTGGCTACCCGCATGCCTAAAGAAAAGGGCTGAATTGCAACCTAGCCGGAGCTGTGTGCGTCATCCCCCACACAGACGTTGCATAGCTCCAGTTCTGTTGTCATATCAGTAATCTTTGTTTAGTACTAACTGTCCCTTCCTTAATAAGCTCAGGTAATGCACCTGAAAATTGAGGTGGGTGTGGCAATGTGAATTTCGACACGATATTGTGAATTGAAAACCAAGTTAAAGACTGGAGGAGTGGGTCTGTGTTCAATAAACAGTTCACATAGTGTTAGCGCAGAACACAGGCATAGGAACGTCTGAAAAGTAGGTGTGTGCACAGTATAAATCATATCAGCTTGACTAATGAATATTAATTAGGTGTTTAGATGAATATTAATTAGTTTGTCTTTGTACGGTGGTGAAACTCATGAAATGTAATGATTAATTCCCAAACTTTGGAGGATAAAATTCGTAATTTCTAAAAGTGAGAGAGACACAAACCACCTTGTTATGGTTGTGACAACGATGGCACAGAGCAGCCCTTATCGCAGTGCGCCAGGGCATGTTTCTCTATAAACCACTGGAAGAACTGCATCAAGCGGCACCTTTAGTTCTGGGTCAGAAGTTCATTCTCCTGATGGAAAAGAAAAGAGAAATGCTTTCGGAGTCTTTCCAGCAGAATCAACGTTTTTGTATTGCAGTATTGTGTTTTTGACATTAATACCGTACATTAAAAATTAAAGTAACCGCTGAAACCAATGTTTGTGGGAATTGATGTGTTGCATTTGTCACAGTGTGCTGCTAGTGAACTTTTGTAGGTAAAGAGGAAGAACATGAATGGCTGTTGATTCCTGGGGGAAATCAGCATTGTTTCTTGGCTTGTAAAGGATGCCAAGAGAACACTAATTACATCTTAATGGTGGCTTTTAGTTTGAACGTCATTAAGCTTGCGTTATAATAAGCTATGTTCGTTATACAGTTCGTCTGTGTCTTGTCATCTGCGGACATGCTTTGCTGCGAACACTTTCTGCGGAAGGTGATATGTCCAACCTTAAGCCCCTTGAAAGGTGTTGCACATGATGTACAGTAGCTGGTTATGCTCAGGAAGGGTTGACACCTCTGATTTGGCAGGTATTTCCGGATGTCCTTGTTTGCGTCACATTGGGATTTCCTAGTGATTGTTTATTGCTGCAATCATGTCATGTAATGGCTCAACTAAGACATTAGTTCAGTACTAATACACTAGTTTTCAGGTCCCAGTGTATCTCGATAGAGTTTTTAGATCACAAAATTAAACCTACAAGCTTTCCTGTAGCTCAGTGGTTAGAGCATGGCGTTAACAACGCCAAGGTCATGGGTTCGATCCCAGGGATTGCACATACTCGATGTATAGTGATCAATGTGTAGTATAATGCAATGTATGTCGCTTTGGATAAAAGCGTCTGCCAAATGCCTAAATGTAAACTTTGCTAATGTTTCTGCAGTGATTGTAATTGCTTCCAGCTATAATGACATATTCATTGTGGCTGCGAGCTGCAGGGATTTTAATTTAAACGAATAGTCAACACAAGTTTAACTCCGTCGACAGCATTTATGGTGTAATGTTGATTACCACAAAAAATAAATTATTGACTCTCCCTTGTATATTTAAAGCTGCAATCCATAACTTTCACCTTTTCATCTCTCTACCACAGATCAGGGGAAGGAGACTGTTGCGAACACTGAGTCGTCATGTACTTTCTTAATAACTGATTTTTGTTCATTTTAACCCAAACAGTTACGGATTGTAGCTTTAAAAGTCAATTACTCAGTTACTCTAAGGTACCTACAATGAAAGTGAATACAGCCGGTCCATAAAATGTGTTGTAAAAAAAGGTGTTTTAAAAGTATAGCCACAAGATTATTAGTGTTAATTTTTGTTGTGACAAAATTGCTTACTGATCTTAGGTTATAAGGTTTCAGTCTTACCAGCGTTATGTCACTGGCATGTTGCATGGAAACAAATTTGTAATACTAGATAGAACTTTGCACAGAAATTAAACTTATGCCACAAATGCTGTCTAAGCTTAACTTATGTGGAACCTGGAATGTTCTTTAAAGTGTGTTCTCATTGGAGTAGCGTTCAGCAGTCCACCTGGAACTGTTCTGTTCTCATGCCAGGCAAATAAAACTTCAGACTGGCACAGCTGCTTCATTAGCACCTCTGTTTTCTGTAACATGACATCAACATTTTTCATTCCTACGTGATGCTGTAAATTATGTAGAACAGATGTGTACTGTAAGATGTGCAGAGGTCTGTCTGATTTTAATCTAAAACTGTTTTGTGCTTTGAATCAGGTGTTTGTAGTTTGTAGTAAAACAGAAAATGACTGAACTACATCCAGTTGTTGTAATGCTGTTTTGTTGTAGTGTTGTGAAACTGTGCCATATTTGTTGTGGTTTACGACCTGAGCTTCATTCAAGTTTGTATCTTATTTCTTTTTTTATTAAGAATTCACGATTGAAAAACATACAATGTATTAGTCAGTTATTATTGTGAATATGGTCTATGGTAATTACGGCCCTGCTGTAAAATCTACTGTATTTTGTCCCGTTACATTTGTCATATGCAATTGTTTTTCTTAAAAATCAATTGTAATGTTTGACATCTTACAGAGTCAAGTCGACAGCACTGATTCTCTAAACACAAACGCAAAAATAATTTTTTGCAGAGTCACGCTGAATATTTTATGGCATTTCACTGGTAAAGAAAAGTATAAGAATTTCATGTCATCATTTTCTAGATATTTTCTCTGGGATAAAAACACATTTTGTGTCTCCATGGACATCAAAGCACCGATTATACGACCCGGAGTTGGAAACTCTCCTCATAGCAATAAACCCCAGATGATGTAACAGAGGTACAGAGCAACACCGAACTGCCCCACTTACTGTCTCTGTAAGTAATTCCACAGACACTTATGTCTCTTTTTGTTACCATGTAGGGCCTCTGTGTACTGCTTTATGACAATGAATCCCTGACATTTATTTAGTCTGCTTACACATTGTGAGCATTTCAGAGCTCTATGGCTTGTAGCTGAGAAGTAAACAAAGGGGAATGAGGGAGTGAATGAAATATACCATAAGGATTCAGTCTCGGTTGGCTCTGATCTCTGTATGGGAAGACAGCCAAGCAGACATGACAGTCATAAGGTCATAATAGCAATATTGCAAACGTAATTTGCAGTAGTTCACTTCACAAAGGCTCTAATATATCATTTTAAGACACTAACAGGAAAACACACTAAAAATGTAATCACAAAAGCAAATGTTGTCATAATTTACATAACTTTGTTTTTGTGTGAGGATAAGACAAAAATGCACTCACAAATAATACACGGGGTCATATTGGCTACTGTTGCTCTACTTTTATGGTTTCTTTTGTCCTGAATTTGATGGACCCTGGTCACCATTTATTTTCATTGTATGAAAAACAATTACACAGTGTAAACACCGTACCCAACATCTCCTTTTGTGTTCCTGTAAGAGAAAGAGAGCCAAGATAATGACTAAATGATGTCCAAATTTTCAGGTATGTTTTAGGTGAACTACTCCTTTTAATGTGGTCTTCCAATACAGACATTTATGCACTTGGCAACACAGGCTTTCAATGGCTTTATTGAAAGTGGAAACTAAAGATCAATGTTTGTGTCATGGAGTTTGTTTCACTTTAACCTATGGGGAGCAGACTTGTCCTTAAAAGGCTTCAACACAAAAAAGGCAACTTAAAAATATCATTTTCTTCAGGCATGACGTTTAATGCAGTACATGTGAATATCGAAGCAGAATAAATTCATCTGATTTAAAATCAGACAAAATCAGGGAAAAAGGGAAAATAGAATTCTGTAATCATGTTAACACGCAGTATGTTCAAATGTCATTGATATGCATGAGGAGCAAATCAGGGTTGATCGGGAGACTGCGACTACCACATACTGTATGATGATTTGGATCTAAATATATTCCCTCTTTTCATGTGCTTAATGGTGCTCTGTAAAAGCAGGGTCTTAACAGCAGATTTCAGTGAAGTGTGGAGTGCAGTACACATACACAGTAAGGTCTTTGTGCTGCATACGTCAATAGAACCGGAAATTAGTCAATCTCTGAAGTACCTTAAAAACCTTCAACAAAAGAGGGACAAAGTTAATGTAACTCATTTATTATTTAACCCCCAGATGGAAGCCTTATTGATTATCCATTTGGACAAACAAATCCTCCATTACAAATTTTGTATGTAGAATCCAGATAAAGACTGAGCACTAACCGAGCACCTCTGCCTTTTCTCGAATAAGTAGAGCAAACCTCGTTTGCTATTGCAAGATCGTATTGATACTTTTATTATACAAGCCCACAATAAACTAATATGACCAATCCAATCTCTTCTAGTGTTTTGTTTCCCTACACAAAAATGAAACGCTTGCTGTGACCCTTTAATTGGCTTATCCAACAAAAAAGTAGGTTACGTTCAAAATCCAACCATAGTACTAGCATGCACCAAAACGTCACAAGGTATTTCTGTAAACTCTGTATATTCTGCCCTGGTTACCTATTTCATCCTACAGTATATACCATACAGTATACAAATAAAACTCTCCTACAAATTGAACTATATGTCTCATAAAAAATCTTTCATGTCTTCCATACATACAGTAGCTAATATAACTTGTGATTCGTACATTTTATCAAATTTTCTCATTTTTTTCATGTTGTTTTTTTTCCCCTCATGTTTCTTCTGACCTGCTTTGAGGTTTAACAAGGTGTTTTGTAAGATGTATCATATGAATTATTTTATCAGGATATTGTTTGTTTTTGACTATGGACTATTTAACTATGGTCATTAACACACAGTGTCAATTAAAAATGCATAGATGCATAGTGGGGGTAAGTCACGCCTGGTCGACAGCATTGTTAAAATCACATGGCAAGACACTGTGTTCTGAAGGGAGAAAATGAGATGCTGGATTACTCTAATGGCAAAATCATTAAGCACAAGAGGGGCCCTCAGCACTTACTTTGTGAAAATGGCTCCTGAGAGTGACTCCATAATCTCTCTTGAGTGCTTTTGTGGTGTCTCATTTCAGCTCCCCTGTGGTCATTTGTGTGTGTGTGTGTGTGTGTGTGTGTAGTTGTTGTTGTGATATAGGTAAGAGTGTACGCCTGTATAAGCAACAGTCTTTAATTGTGCGACAGTGTGCGACACACTGCTTGTCTAAGATGATAGCTCACTCTGTTCTTACCGTTACTGCATTATTACTGTGCGAAGGTTCTTTGTTCTTTGAGTCTGTGATGACAGCTATGGCTTGCTGCTGTCAGAATTAGAGGCTTATATAATTTGCTATAGGTTTATAAAATGAAAAATGGCACATGTATCAAACGTGGGAAAGAAACACGGTATGTGGCCACGGACCGCTTGTTTGATTAGTGTTTTTCAGATATTTTTCTTGGACTCTGATGCTGAATAAAACCAGGCTCTAATGCTTTGCTTTTTTAACCTACAGGGCAGTTGAATGATTTTTACTGGAGTGGCTTATGGAGGTCTCACAGAAATCTGTGCTGTTTGCAGACTATGCGGTGACATGGTCATCGTCCACCCTCTTTGCTCCCTGGAGATATAAACTTCTGTCTCAGTTAGTCAGCTTGGCTTCTTTTCTTTGTACCTTTTCCACTCACAACATGGTTCCATTATTGAAGAAGCTGCTATGAGGCGGAGCTTGTGCAGAAACCAAGATTTAGCACATGTGAAACCGGAGAAAGACATTATGTTCCAAATTGTATATTGACAGAGAACCATATGTGTGCTTGGCAGACAGTGATAAAGATTTTAAAGGGGAGCCAATAGTTTTATTTGTGGTGGAGAGCTAAGAATGATTTAATAACGGAGACGTGCTTCGTATAGCTGAGCCAAGGCTCAAGTCTAATTGAAGTAGATTATCAGATCAGTTTGAAGAGCACTCATGAGTAACAACCACAGGCCCTTGTTCAGTGATTCTAAATCACATGTAATAACCAGAGCGTTCTTAAGCTGGGTCAGGTCTCATGTCCTTATAAAACATTCTCAAGGTGGGATAGCAATTTATTTAGTGGAGAGAGGGTCAAAGATGTTTGGTGAAGAAAGGCCATTTGGATTTGTTAATTCTATATATTATAAAGCTATATAATATATATACACACAAACACACACACACACACACATGGGGATACATTTGTAAAATTTGTCAGCAAAACCTGATGAATCTGAGCAAAACCTTTTGGAGATGTGCTCATTTGTAACAACGCTATAGAAAGTTTTTTAAATTGTACAAATGCTGAAAGTTACATGTTACATTACTAGCTGTGTATATTCACAATAGAAGTCTCTATGGAATGGAATGTCTCTATTTAGTAAATGTCTCTAAAAGTAAATGTCTGCATCTGTGTGTGTGTGTGTGTGTGTGTGTCTGTGTGTGTGAGCGCTATCAGTGAATGTAGTTTTAGGAAATATTAGCTTGCTTCATTTTTTGGTTTCTGCTCATATTCATCATATACACTCATCTGTCCATTTTTGATGCACCTTTTACCATCACTAATGGGGTTCACACAGAAAAACCTACCCGTATTTTCTTCTTTGTGATTTTTGGTGGGTCCATTTATGTCTAATTTCCCTTCCATTAAAATTCATGTATTCTGCTTTTTCCTACAGTAAATGCCCCGCTGTGCACATAAGCCATTCAATCAGGGAAACATCATGAATTATTGGCCATTTAATGTATCTGTTTCATTCTTCCTGTACAAAGCGCAGTGGTTCTGCATGGCTTTTACCAAACACCAAGACATTTATATGGCACTTAATTTACTGTATCCAGGCTGTACTTTTGTTCAGGATGTGAGGTGAATGAGAAGGAATTCTAATGGAATCTCATATAGTATTAAGCTTTCGCTTGGAATGGAAATATTTTACAATATCACAGTCTATTGCGATCACGTGCTGCAGGGGATCTTTCCCATACTGAAATAGACATGCCTCTGTTGCAGCTACGCATATAAACGATGAAGTTCAATTCTTAAGGGGATGTTTGCTCCTCCGCACAGAGGGACGCAAAACGTGGTCGTGCTGATGAACGGATTGATTTATTTCTGCATGGTAAGGGCACTGCCTTCTGATGCCCTCTGATTTACAAAGCAGGGACCTGTTGAGAACTGAATCTAATTTCCCTAGAGCCATGTCAAAACCTTATTCAATGCTTTATCAAAGTTACATAACCACTCATATGCTCTGTGAAAATTGCACTTTATTTAGATGCATTTAAATGTACAGTACGTAGTATGAGTGTTTTGGACCCTTTGCAAACCCAAAAGCCATTATTCATACTCAAACAAACTAATGGATGAAAAAGAACTGCTATTGTTTCAAAGGCACGCTGAGAATTTTAGTGCGCCTTTGCGCTTCTTACCCAAACAGTGAAATAAAGATCCATCACATTGAGGCATACATTAAATACATCATTTATTACAGAACACAAATGACATGACACTTGTATTTTATAAATACCACAGAACAACAAATATAATTGAACATACTTCACTAGTCAAACAAAACAGTGATAAATCTTGTGCGAAAGTAGCTCAAAGGAATCGAAGTAAACATCAAACTGGTACAGCATTATTTACAGTTCACATGTCATGAGTTAAGTGTTTCTAAAGGGCTTGTGGAGTAGGAAGTTTTGTTTTACCGTTTGCCTGCTGATTGTTCTTTTGCCTATGTGTGTAACTAACTTTTAAAAATTGGTTTATTAAAGCTGCAATCCATAACTTTTGGCTCTCTGTCGCCACCTCAGTTTGAAGGATTAAATTGCAGGTTACTTTACATACATTTCTCTATGTACACTGAAGTCAAATGAAGCCACACTGACATTTCCAAGGAAATCAGAAGTGACAGTTCAAAGTATAAATCATTATTATAAGGTTGCCATTGGGAATCGGGGTATGGAAAGGAGCATGTTTTGAACACTGATCTTGTCATGCACTTGCTTGATAACTGTTTTTTGTCTATTTTTAACCCAAAATGTTACTGATTGCAGCTTTAAGACCAGACATTTTAAAGACATTTTTTGCTTTCAAATGCGACAGCTAATCTCCTTCAAGTCAAATTTGCAAAGAAAATGCAAAAAGAAAAAGTCTGTTTCTAGATTGTGGCACAGAAGGATTAACTAAACACAACCAGAACTGCCAAAATGTCTTGTTTCCTTTTGAGCTGTACAGACAGTCGATGGACTAAAACATGAAATACATTTTTTGTTTAATTTTGTTGGCAGCTATGATGCAAAAACATCATGCAAAAACAGATGTCTTCAAATACAGGTGCCAATTTAGAACTGTCCCATTTATGATGTTATTTTATAAATTACGTGATGTTATTTTATTTGCCTGATCATGTGATCCCAATATGACACAGAGGGGGTTCTTACTATCTTTAGAAATATTTAGTGGAAAAAAGTGCACATCGAATGCTGAGAGTGACATCAATATGATGTGTATATAAAGCATCATCAACACACAGAGACCGATTCAAAAACCTCAAAGCATTGCTTAAATAATATAATGAACTTAAAATTTATGACTGTTAACATGCCAATTATTTGTGGATGTCTAACATGAATGAATGTAAACACTTTACTCTATAGGTTAAGCGTGTCCAGATAGGATGCAGAATTTGTTTAACTTCTAACACAACACTAAATTACATCACTACAATCATGGCAAAGATTGCACAAATATTTCAATAAAGACAATATTAGCACTGTGTGAGCTACCTGCAGAGAAACCTTTCCCAGAAGAGTGCAGTGTTATCAAATCTGTCCAAGCAGTCACATTCACTTCCACATCAAAAACAATGACATCCATATATAACATGTATTTTCACTAGATTATCATCATCATAATAATTGTTGTGGACTTTATGAAACATTTTGACATACATTGACTGTTTGTAATACATTTACTATGTATATTCTTTGACAGACTTATAACGCACGGCCCCTAAAAAAGCTTGTTTTTAACTGCGCTAGATGTACGGCATTGTAATGCTTCTATAAAACAGAAATATTGTTGTCATACATCACGTTGTAGCGATGCTAAGTAAACATGTAGAAATGAAATGCCAAAGCATTTTGCTTCACACACACAAAACTGGCCAAAGCATTCTCACAAGACCACAGAAAATCTTCTAAAACAAAGAGATCACAGATCACAGTTTTGACAGCATAAGCAGACAGAACAGCAACAACAGCACTTGCCCTAAATTAATAGTTCACAAACACTGACATGTATTAAAACTATTCATCACTCTCACGGGTTTTAATGTGCACAGAACATTAGATAAAACGCCTAGGTCAGAAATTTGAAGCAGAGGGGATGGACCGATTACTGTGTGCTTTGCACTGCATGCATTAGCTGGACCTATCATTGCTTGCAGACAGGAAATTCAATACTTCCTAACTTATTTATCTTTCCTGATAATGTTTTTTTTGGGAGCGAGTCTTGTAATGTCTTTGATAAACACCAAATCCCAAGGATTTACCCAGCTAAGAATTTTAGGTTGTGTTCAATGTTAAGAGTGTTCAAAACGTCCAGATTTTAGACATTGTATTTACATTGCTGCTTGGTTATAAGATCGTTATACAAACATTTTTTTTAAATTCTGTGATGTTTTTAAAATGTTCCAGCAACAACTTAAGAATAATGTTTTTGATGTGTGATAAAACTTTTTACATTTATACGTTACTGCAAGAATTTTTAGGGAACGTTAGCCAATGTTCTGATAACGTTTCCTGATTGCTGGGTATACGGTGGCTTGTTGGGCTTGCGCTCAGTTGTTCTAAAGAAAGTTAAAAACATTCCCAGAGTGCTGAGAATCTGACAGCATTCAGGCACTGTGCCTGCAGAGAGAGACTTAAAATGACATAAGGCAGATGAAAACAGGCCACCAAAGAGGTTCTGTTATACTTATCGCATATAAAAACCAAGAGATATAGATTTGTATTCATGTGTCATGACAATACGGTAGAAATGTTATCATGCACTAGCATTAAAGGGTTTATATTTGGTGACTTCCATCTAAGGATTCTCAGATTAAGCAACCACATGACTAAAAGACTCGGCTATACCACTCTGCAGTTTGTTCAAACAAGCTGTTATAACCAAGCACAGTTTGTTCCTCTTTCACTGTGGTTGAGCTGTTGCTTCTGCATTGGGTTGCCGAATGGGTTGTTATGTAACCCTGACATTTTATAGAATGTATAAAAAGAATTTATTTTAGATCGTCAACTCAAAACGGAACACAAAAAGATTGTTTCGATGTTAAGACAGGTATTTATTGCATTGCTCACTGTATCAACTGAAATGATCTGCTTTCAAAAGTGAAACCAACTTGTGCTTGTGCTGTTTGTGAGAATGCCAGTCACAGTCAAAAAGGTGTTGCAGAAAGTGCTATTAATGATGACGAATGATTTCCTGCTAAGAATTTATCGCCATACACGATGAAAAACCTTTAGTGCTAAATGACCTTGTCAAAAATGTATTTTATATTAATTCTTTTCTTTCCTGGCAACGAAGTAGCTTCTGTTAAAATTCGGTCCGTGAAAGTTGCTTTAGGAATTATTTTAATTATTATTATTTATTGTTAAGAATTAATTTTGGTTGTTTGTTTTTTTTTAAACCTCAGTAGTTTCTATAGTTTTTTAAAAATAAACTACCCTTGAAATCATGGCAGATTAAAATGACAGAGCAAGTGAAAGTAGAAGAGAGAACAAGACATGAGGTAGATGAAGAAAATCAGTTTCGAAACTGGCCGTTTACACAAAAAACAATCCCAGCATGTTCCCATCCTTGCCCACTTACCAGAGGAGGCGTAACCTGTCCTTGTGACATAATGAGACGTCACAGTGGAACGAGTCAAGACTTGCAAGGTGAATTATAACGCATTCATTAGTTTCTTACTGCAGTTCCCATTAGAGTCTGTTCTATCAGCAGCCACCTCCTTCTCTGAGTTCCCCTCCGCTGGGTCACTGTCCTCTAAACTGCCTTTGCTCCGTCCCCTGTGTTCACTTTGCCAGCTATGCCCACTATATTTATATCCGTTGGCTGGCTGCACGTTGGGGTAGCGTGACCTGTTGAGGTGTAGGATCTCTTTAAAGGCATACCTGAACTCTGGGCTCCTACAGTAGATCAGTGGATTGAAGGCTGAGTTAGCATAGCCTATCCAGTTTAAAATTCTGAAGGTCAATTTGATTAGGGGATTTTCCGCCTGATAGATGGCCATCACCACGTTTAGAACAAAGAAAGGCAACCAACACAGTGTAAAGACGCCCATGATGATGCCTAAGGTCTTCAAAGCCTTATGTTCCTTTAGGCAGAACTTGGGTTTCTTGATGGTCCTCACTTCACAGTGGCTACTGATGGCACCTTCATTGCTTGACATCTGCTTTTTTCCATTGATGTTCTGAGCATGGAACCTGCCCTCACTTTTGTTGATCTTCTTCAGCTGTTTACTTGCCTCCTGGAAGACGCGGCTGTAGACGAAAACCATGATAATCAGAGGGATGTAGAAAGAGATTATGGACGAGGTGATTGCGTAGGCGGTATTGGTGTCGAATTCACAGCAGGTAGCGTTCTGCATGCATGCAATTGCTTTGTCGTCATTAGAAATCCACCACTTCGAATGGATCGGTAGGTATGAAATGAGCCCGGCGATGACCCACACCAGCAGCACAACAATGCGAGCTCTGCACTTCGTCAGCATTGACTGGTAGCGGAAGGGTGAAGTGATAGCAAGGTAGCGATCCAGAGCAATGACACACAGAGTCTCGATACTGGCTGTGACGCACAGGACATCAGTGGCTGTCCAAAACTCACACCAGAAGTTTCCAAAGTACCATTTTTTCAGAATGATTGAAACGGCACCGAAGGGCACGACTATTAATCCCATGACCAGGTCAGCACATGCTAGTGACGTAATGAAGCAATTGGTGACATTTTGAAGGCGTTGGAAGCGGGCGATGGCTGTAATCACCAGCACATTGCCAAAGACAATAGCCAGGACTAGTATAGACATGACAATAACCAGTAGAACCATCCATACTTCATCACTGGAGATCTCAAGATCTGGAAATTTGGTTGCACCCTCTGAAATGTTTAGAGGTTCAGGGGACTGTGTGCTTCCCATGATCTGGCAAAGTAAAAAAATGAAAACATTTTATACTAAGTTGCATACTTGATAAATATTGTCAAGTATTCTTAAATATCCTGAATTATTTAAGAGCAAACATAATAAAGCATAAGATTTGTTTACTGATATATTTAATAGACTAACAGCAACAGTCATTCAACAAGTGATAGCATGCACATCATTTTTAAAATCATTTAAAAAATAAACAGCATTTTTACAAACCTTCAGAAAAGTCCTCCACCTTTACTCCTGGTCCCATACAAAGTTTTGTATGTTTTCAGCGTCTGTAGGGTTGTTACGAATAAGTTTGTTCCGCCTTCATTATGTCCTGCACGCTTCTTTCTCTCTCTCTCTTACTTTTGCTCTTACTTCCTCTGTCACTACTGCAATGCTTTTCTCTACCTCTCTCACGCGCAGTTACTCTGCTGAGCTGTTTTACGTTGAATGTGGCTCCCAGGCTATTTGTCAGAGCCCTTATAACATTCTGAGATGACATCACAACTGACTACCAGCCAATGAGCTGCCTGGCCAGGAAAGTGAGGTTAAAGCTGCACTGTATTTATGCTGACTGCAATACAGGGCTAACTAACAGCACTCTGACAGATACAGTGAAGCTGTTTTGCAGTTTATGCAGCCTAGTTTCAAACATTTTATGAATTTATAAATTCATTAAGCTAATTAATTTATCTCATAACTCAATAAACTGAACGATCCGTTTGACAATCTCTTTTGTAATGTCTTCTCTTTCTGTCAAGTATTCTAGGCAACACAAGGAAATGCATTACATACCTACAGTTATGTTTAATTTACATTAATAGAGCTGTCATGTTAATCGTTTAGATCAGTGTTCACAAAAAGGTAATACCAAAAAAGTCTTAATGCATCCACAAACAATCCATAGGGTTTTTTTGTCCCTATTAACCTATAAACAGACTAATCTTAGGTAAAGAAGTTAAAACTGAAACCACATATGGTGATAGATGAAGCTCAGGGGAAATAAGTTTATGGATTTGGGGAAATAAGGTTGATGTTATCAGAATTAGTGATTTTGCTTCATGTGAGTCAGGTCTGAACAGCTCTTATATGCCTCAGTAAGTAAAAGATCATAGTGGTTATTATTGATGTGCATGTGGCTCATCTGCTTATTTGCTTGTTATCTCTGTAATCTTTTAGATATCCAGATCAATTCCAACAGCTCTTTACAAGCCAGATGCTTCCTGCCAAAATTATAAAGCACGCCGATGAAGAGGGAATCTATTTATTTGATCACGAGCCAAGCTAATGAAATGATCTGATCTGCTGAAGTGCTTTGAAAAGTTTCTAATTAGATATTAATAATTTTATATGAGCGTATTCACGTCCATAGCAGATGCTTTATTCCTAATAAAGTAACATACAGCAATGCACATGTATTGTGTTCTGAGACTTTAAATCAAGCAGGTTGCTAAGCAGTCGAATACAACATACAAGATGTAACGTAATATTATCTGAACAAACAATTCAAATGCCACTAGGAGGTATGGGAAAAAGGTTTGAAAGTTTTAGGACCATTAAAAATGTCATGGTTTTTGTAAAATGTTCCACTAAGTACTTAAGAGTAACGTTTTTTGATATATTACAAATATCTTATATATTAGAAAAATGTTCTAGTCTTGCAGTAACCTTAATATTTTTTAACATTTTGTGAGAACATTTAGAGAGTTCTGAGAACGTTCCCTGTTGCAGGGTTCTATTATTAAGAGAGATTCAGCAGCTAGAACACTATATCTAGCTGGGCACACGTGTTTGATTTTAAAGGCAGGCATTGGGTGATTTAAAATTTGGAGAGATGAACCATATCAATAGACTTTTTCACTATTATCTTCATCTGCTGTGTGCCGTTTTGCTCTGTTTTAAAGGAGACTCTGATGGCCATGGGATACTCTTAGAGCTGTGCTGTAGTGTGGGATTAGAGGGCGGTGGACATTCAAGGTTTCTTAGAAGGGCGGAGATCAGGTGAGTGTCGTGTCTGCAGACATGAGCAGAGAGGTCAGAGGAGAGGTGGAGTAAGGTTAAAAGAGGTCACAGTGGAATGTGAGTTGTATGATGGCTTCTTCTGACTGTTACTGCGGATGGGTGGAAGGAAGAGAAGACGATGGGATAAAGGAGATTGTGACACATGAATGGGATCACAGTGGTTTGTGAGGAGGAACATTTTGTGACTTGTGCACACAAGTAGCTGGAGAACAGGGCAATAGACACTAAGCACTGAGAACTTAAAACTGAACTGGGTTTAATGGGGTTTTAAAACATAAACTCTTCTAAATTCTGACATAAGAGAATATTAAACACTAACTAAACTAAAGTTTCTCCCTTTTTTAGTCTTACTCAGACACAAAATTGCACTGAATGTTTGTATTTACTCTCCCCATTCAGTCCCACGCAAAGCATGCTGGGAATTAGAAATCCCCTGCCTGTTCTGGGTTAATGTCAGTGAAAAGATTCATGTAGTCCAAACACAAATGGATTATATAAGCTTCTGGTTTACAAATTAAAGTAGATTTTCAATACAATACAATTAAGCAGTGACAAAATGTTTTCTTTAAGTTTGTGTTTAATAAATTAAATAAGCAGCAAAACATTTTAAATGAACATTAGAAGGTGTTAGACTTAATAAATAAACTGCCAACAAGAATGAGTGGAGTGCGTTCATAAATAAATAAATACATGTCGAGAATAAACAAAATCCAGATGTATTGCCTCAAGCAACTGAACAGAGTACAATCAGGGCTTGACCATGATTTTGTAAGACCTCCTCAAAACACAAATATACACAAATACACGTTTTCATAGTCTAACCTTACATGACTTGGGGTACTTAAGGGTACCTAAGTCCCCCTAAGGGACTTAGGGACAACAATATACTAAAAACTGAAAAAGTTGATCCTTTGTTTTTCATATACAGGCGACAGTGTTGTCAAACTGATTCTCATTCACACAGATCCACAAAAACGATAATGGCTGCCAATCCAGTAGTCGCTAATGTCACTACATAGACTAAATATTTAATATGCATGTACATGATGTAATTGTTTTGTAGTTTTGCAAGAATTTGAGTTTTGTAAGAGTTTGAGTTTGCAAGTTTTCTAAAACTTGCACTTTTAAGGCCCCAAACGCCATTGTCATGTGAATGAACATTCAGAATACAAGTTTCCATTTTTATTTAAGTGTTGTGTCAACTGTCTCTTTAAGTGGTAGTTAGGGACTCTAGCTTGCACTGCATGATGAGAGGCATGGAAGCCCGCAGTGGCCAACAAACATTGTTTGAGCTAAGGGGCCATAAGTTTCCACAATAAACATTGTGACTGGTTTGCTAACAGCTTACAAAGGTTCCACAATATGAACTTTAAAATCAAGATTTTCCTGTATGCTACATTTTAAAGATTTAAAGCTTTTCAGCTTCAAAAGGTGGTGCCATGATTGTCAAAGGTACAGTGTGTACCCTTGTGTGCTGGTGATCTATGAACTAAAGAGAAGTTAGAAATCCCTTGTCACATGACTAAAGCAATGTATACATTGTAAATAAATGCTTTGTGTAACAACAAGAGTTTGCTAAACAAGATTACCAATCCGGAATACTATACTAAATACTATTAGAAAGTGGCCAGTGAAAACAAGGCCATTTAAAGTAAAATAAGAACAACCAGGAAGTTTTAGGAACTTTTTCAGGAGAGGCTGACAGGTTATGCCAGTCCAATGTTTTGCATTGTTAAAATTATATGGCCAGACAGTGACTGACATGAGTCTAAAAAACACATAAGACATATAAGACATACAGTCTCCAGTATCTGTTCTGTAGATCTGTGCATTCACCATTTTAAATGGTAAACTGCAGTTTAAAGCTTTTATAAATGGTTAAAAAGATACTGTCCGATGTAAGTATTAATGTTATGGAAAATCTGTATCCATTTCATATAATAAATTCAACAGTATATAATAAAAAACAGTATATAATAATTAACATGATTTATTTTGGTATCAACTTAGAATGCTAATCTTGGGCAGAGAACTTGGAAGTCCTTATAAGTCATAAATGAAGTTCATGTATAGTCTGTATGTCATGTTTTTTGGGAAACTGTGGCCTTATCGTTATTACACTTGGCACGAGAGAAGACTTATATAATGAGTCAACCTACACAATCTCATTGCTGAATACTGATGTGCGTGTGGACAGATTCATTTAAATCCACTGTTTATTTTCCTCCTATCTCTGCGATCTCCCAGACGTAAATAAATTCCAACACCCCCGTCAGCAGGAAATCCAAATGCTTGCTGCCAACGTTATAAAAGGGCAATGATGAAAAAAAGAGGAATGGCCATCTAGAATGTGCTCTGTGGAGACATGGCCGTCAGTGAATACTGCAGTGGACGCTTTGGTCTTTAAACCGCCTGTAATTGGCAGAACATCACAGTGCTTGGGTCTCACTGTAGGCGTATGTATGTGTGAGTGTGGGAGCTAAACTCCTCCAGGAGAGGAAGGGCATGTGGATGTGTCCTATAGGGAGCGTGGTTGTTTGTAAGTCGGATAGTATTGCCACTATTGCAATTCCCATCTGTCTTCTGGATTAGACACTTGGGGACAGGTGGGGAGACATGGGCCTGTGTTCTTGTAAAAGCCATGAGAAGCAGTGCGTTGCTATAGGGTTGTAGAGAAGCTCATTAATATATGTACGATGTACGATGACAGGTGTGTGTTTGCACAACACATCATTTATGACAGGCATGTTTAAGTAGCATTTACGGTCTAAAATTGACGTGTTGTGACTTGTTCGTTTGTTTAGGCAGCTAATAACTGAGATGTTTGGTTTTAGATTGTTGTACATTTACTACTCACTGCTACAGCTAACATATTGAATGACATATACAGTCTGAATTGTAATTGAATTGTACGTGCTGCATAATATCTGTCCATAAGGGAGCATCTTAGTCTGACTTCATTATAGAGAACTGGGTTAGGCATTAATGTTATGAAATGGTCTCTGGAGCTTTCAGGTCCCTATAGGCCTCTAAACCTTTATATAAAAGATTCAGTGATATTGAAGATACATTCAAGGACACTGTATGCATTGTCTTGTTCAAAAAGAACAGTGACATTTCAGGTAAGCTTAGCCCCTGACCCCTAATAACAACCAATGGAAATAAACGACTCATGTCAATCATACAGAAAGAACTAAATGTAATGGAACACTTTTGGGAAAATATATGTTGGGAAAACCTTGTTTTACTTTACCAGTGTAATTTCCTTAAACTGAATTTCTTTCCTTTAAACTAGTAATTTAGCTTTTTTTAACTTTTAGTGTAATTGCCGAGTGGCTTATAAGTAGAAGAATCAATAGCACTAGCAATGTTGACTTTGAATGTAAATATATACAATTATTTAAAGGAAATTAAGCATTGAATTACAACCTATTTATAGAATGTGCTCTGTGGGTGATTCACATGCTTCATGTTGGCTGCCAAGTGCCCACAGGCACAGTGTTGAAGACCACTGGGCTAGAAAATGATGTCAGAATGAAATGACAGAATGACATCATACACATAGTTGTTGTCATGAAATGTTAGACACATTTTACACCACAAAACAGACAAAATACAGAGACAGAGATAGAGTGAGAGACCTCAGAGGGGTTGTTGAATGAACAACAGTAGAAGCAGGGCTGTGTGGCGACATGAAGACAGTGATGGACCAAAGCAGGAAAGAAAGAGTTAGAGATAAAGGCAGTATAAACAAGTGTGAGGTGTCAGAGTTACACTAGTTTCTTCAACTGTTGTTGAGAGATATGTGTGTGTAAATCTGCTAGACCATTATACAGATGGTCAGGTCATTTCCTCCCCCAGTCTCAGGATACCTGGGAACTATCTGCTCTTGAGTATGGGTTGGAACGCTCATTCATCCCCAGACATTTATCCTACACATTTGCAGGATAGAAGTCTGGTTTCTGATGATACAGTGAAAGGAAACAAAGAAATTCTGTGTAAGGAAGTTACACTGGTAAAGTAAAACAGGGTTTTTTAAATATATATTTTTCAAAAGTGTTTCATTACATTTAATTCTTTCTATATGATTGACATGAGTCGTTTATTTCTATGGTCTGTATATCACACAAAGTAAATAGAAAGAACATCCAAAGGAACTGAGAACATGCTTTCATTTGTGATGTTGCAAACAGTTTGTTCCAAATTCTTTAAACAGGTCCCCAGGCTACGAACACCTTGTAACAACTGGGCGTTTTTAAATGGAGGATTGAACTAATGTCAACATACACCACCTGTATTTAGCCTTGTTTTGGTAGCACTTTCCAAGGAAATCCATCACATTACAATAATAGTCTTTTGTTTACTCAGAGTGGCCATTTTTTAGAAAATTCATAAGAGACCTTTGATAAGACAGTTTTTTTATTGTTTACAGTTAACATTCCTGTAGCTCAATTGGTAGAGCATTGTGTTATCAGGGCAAACGTTGTGGATTTGGGAACACACATACTGATAAATTGTATAGTTTGAATGCACTGCATATCACTCTGTATAAAAGCGTCTGCCAAATGCATAAATGTGAATTTCTATCATTGTTAAGTGCTTCACTTGCTCTGCCACTTTTTAAATGCATTTCCTCGGAGGAGAACCAGTTATAACAAACTTTAAAACCACCTCAGTTCAGAGCTTGGCTGAGAGATAGATAAACACATTCCTTCCAAAGTAAACTTGGAAGATGAGAGAGTCCCTCTGCTTGTTTTTTACATTGTCAAATTCCCTTGTTATTTGCCCTCCATAAAGTTTTGAGAAGGGCATCCCTCCATTCCTACTCAGATGAAAAAGAACTGTGAGAAAACAAATCTGATCAAATACCACAAATATTGACATCCTAATTTAGGGGCGGGGCTAGAGTGACTCAAGCCACACACTGAGTGTGAATATGTAATGTAATGCTTAAGAACGACAGAAGCGGCCGCCATTAACTGACGCCAATGAAAATAAATGGAACTATCAATAAATAAGCAGGTCTGAACAACGCTTCATTTTTCAGGAGTCGAGGGTGATAAATACTTGGAGAGGGAGTCAGCCGTCACCAGCGTCTTCAGTATTTGTCTCACTCTAAGATGAAAGAGCAATGAATAAATTTCCAACGTTTAAAGATGAGCATGCACTTCATAAGAGCCAGTGTGTGTGAAGACATGCATTATGAATGTGGCTGTTCTTCAGCCTTTCACCTACACTGCTATTTGATTTTCATTATTCATTCCCAACAGTTGCATATGGATTTTCATCTGAACTGAGCTGCTGCCCGTGGGGACAAATTAAGTGGTTTCCTTTCATTAACCAATCAGAGGAAACATACTCAAGTCACATCTATTGTTTTAAGCAATGCCCTCTAACTGGCAGGCTACATGCTAGTCATAAATGAAAGTGTAACCAATCTTTTATTTAATGGAAAATATAAATTGCAGTGCAACTAATTCTGTGTCCTGAAATATCACTCTCTGTGTCTCTGTGACAGCATTAGATTGTGGCTGTCAATCTATTTGCACATTCACAAGTCAGCCCATATATGAAAGCAGGAAGCTGAGAGGTTTGGAGTCTAATTAGTGGCTTAGAGTAAGTATAGTTATAATTTATAGTTACTGTACTGTACTTCAAGTTACAGTACAGTAATTATAGAGCACCTTTAAATCATTCAAGTACATTAACTATTTTAGAATTAAATCACAGCATTATTGGCTGAAAAATACTGCGTGATTTTGACTGAGATAATCTAGGATTTATTTCAGCATGCCCAACTGCAAAGCCACAGTTGCAGTACATATTGGAAAAATGAGCTTTATATGGGGAAATCTTGTTTACACTACTATAAAAACAGCTTATGGTCACACTATTGTAAATGTTACATTTGTAGTGTCGCTACTTATAGTTAGGATGTTAATACAAAGTAAACAGGCAATGCATGTTTTTAAATGTTTTTATTGTTTCAACAATAAAAAGACGTTTCGGAAGAGTTTTTCTATGCCGGGTAATGAAACGAGGTCAGTGTGTTATATTGTGTTCATGTTTTCCCTTCCCCATGTTGTGAGCTGCCATTTATTGCTGAATTTCCCTGTCTGTTAGACACTTCCTTCTCCCAGCCACACCCAGACACACTTACCTTCTGACCCCACTACATTCTGGTTTTACCGCTCGATAACAGTAAAGGTTGTTTTTGTTGCTACGGTACGGGCACCGTTCCAACATTTATAAATAGCAGTGAGCCATTTCTCTCAGTTCCTCTCTGTTGAGGAAGGGCAGAACGGGTTTCTGTTTGTTGAGGTGAGCTCTCTGTTGCGGGTACTGTGCATGCAGCACTGCTGAGTTCCCTCCAAATACACCCTGTGTGCACTGCGGCCCAGTGTGCAGTATACTCGGCGCAAGATTGTATTTATGGTTATTATTTCCAGCCCTTCAATTTGATTGTACTGGTGTTCTGAGAGTGCTTATATTTGAGATAACAGCCCTTTGAGACTTTACTGTTGTGTGTATTACTCAGATTTTCTGTGCTTGTGGGTATCTAGATCAGAGTTTTAAAGCAGGGGGGAGCTGAGAACAACATTAGGTTTGAAAATCAGAGCATCTGTGTTTTTTCCCACTCCAGGATTGCTCGCTGTGAAGTCACCAATGAGGGGGCTGCAAGTGGGGAGCGAGAAATGCAAAAAAAACCTGGAATGGAACTGGAATGAATTAAATGCAGTATGGTCTGAAAACAGTACTGCAGACCAAACAGGTCTCTACAGTAACTGTATATTACTGTAGACTGTAATGAATGTTTCCATTAATTTGCAAAAATGTTAAAAAAGATATTTTGAAAGTTACAGGAACGTTCAAAAAGTTTAGTTTTAAAAAAGAAAGGTATTCAAAAATTTTGATAATTCTGTAACATTGTTTCACTAACACAACAAAGCATAACATTTTTATATATGATATATAACACAAAAAATGTTATACTAATGTTACTTGTAACTTCCACTTGTCCATGTGCCCCTAAGTTCACCAACTTTGGCTGTGCTGGAATTATTCTGTGCAGATACATTCAGACAGTGGTTTGGTTCCTGTATGTAAGTCCTCAGATCAGCAGCCCTCTTTATCTGAGAGCCTCACGCACTGCGGGGTCTCAGTACAGAGCTTTTATTAGGGTCTCCTGAAACCCTGCCCTTCGTCTCAGTTCATTGTTCTGTGAAAATGAACACTGGAGGATTTATACTATCACTGTGGCTGAACAGATCACACAGTTCTGTCCTTTTGATGACATTTCTGTTCTTTTATTAAATGAATGTAGAAGATCACACAGAATCTCTTACCCTGGCTGGCCCAGGAAAAGTTTAAAAGAAATACGAAATATTACTAGTTTTTCCCAAATATGGCAGTAATGTGACTGTTCAGAAATATGGCAATAAATCTTATTGCCTAAAGTGTTCAGCACCTGAGAGTGTAAAATTCCTCTTGCCTGGAATGGGTTCAGAATGTATTAATGGTATTATTGCAGTCAGTTTGTGTTTAGCAGGTTTGTTAAGGTCTGTTTTTGTGGCAACAGCTGCATTGGAGGGCCAGCTGCAAGCAGAACATCAACTTGAGCTATAAGTCCACTATTATCTCAACGTTCCCTAAATTCTTCACATTTTAAAAATATTTTTTAATGGTATCTGTGCTTCTTAGTTTTGCTTTCAGCGTCTCTGACATGATACATGTTTATTAATTCTTTAAATTGATAGTTATGAATGGTACGATGATCTTGCCATCCATATAATTTCATTGTTTTTCAAACCATGTTTATTTTATGCCTTGTAAGTTTACTGTAACTCTAAATCTAAAGAACCATGAGTTATTATTGCTGGTTGATGAACTGAGAGATGCTATCACACAAATTCATGTCATTTTTTTGAGAATAGGATGTTCGTTCTATTGTGAGAACAAATTGTTGATCGGTCACTAGACATAGATTGAAAAAAAATGACAGGACATGATGGAACTCGTACCAGTACATCAGATTACATCTGCTTGTCATGAAAATGGCTTAAACGCCATGCGGTACATTTCATTTTACAGAATGTTCTACACTCAGATTTGATTTAGCAAATCTTAATTTTAGCAAGTAGATTGAAAGTGAAGTACCTAATGTCTGTGCCACCAAACATAATCAGGCGGTCAGTTTGTTTGAGTGGCCTGACCGGGCCAGACATTTGCACAACAAATGCTGTTAGTTTGGGGCGGGACTATCTGTTTGTCCAACCAATTACAGATTATTATTTTTGCAGTTTTGTTTTAGTGACACTTTAGTGGCACTGCTGCTGAACACGCTCTTCACAGTTTTTGTTCATTTTTTATTTACTGAAGTCCTTAGTACAAAAAGCTACCATAAAAAATGATCTTAAGCGCTGCATATTTTCACATCTGTGAATGAAGCTTAGTGCTGCCTGCAGTGGTATTGTATTAATGTGGGTACATGTGTGTACATCACATACATATGGGCATAAACTTAATGCACTCCAGTATGTGATTGCAAATGTATATACACTGCAGAAACCATACCATAAATGCACCTATAGGGATTCAAGCTCAAAGCAGCGTTACATTACCGCTAACTGTATGAAAGATTAACTCTTTGAAATGTGGAAACTCTTACTTTTCTCTGTACCTATTACCAATTACCTTTATGAACAAACTTCAGTAATTTATAATAGGCTTCACTTAACTATAACAAGCTGTAATTGACACAAAATAGATAATCAGACTGTAGCTCCAATAATTTTTAATCTTATGAAAGAAACAATGACTACAAGTACCATTAGTGTTGGGCTTAATACACGTGTATACACAAGTCTCTTCTGTTGTAAGGCTTCTGCAGGTCAAGCCCATAAAGAAAACTTCCTATATAATTGCCGTTTATTGCCTAGGTGGTGTGGAATGATTTTAACAGGCCCTTGTTTCACACGACAGTTTGGAATGTATTAGGCTCCTCCTTCTTGAGGAAAGATTAAGACTGCCACACAACAACATTTAGGTGACATTTATTAGTTTAAATGCAATGATACTGTGTTCAGTGTTCCAGTAGCTCAGTTGGTAGCGCATTGCGCTAACAACGCAAAGGTCGTGGGTTTGAGTCCCAGGGAGCATATGCACATACAAAATATATAACTTGAATGAACTGTAAGTCGCTTTGGATGAAAGCATCTGCCTAATGTTAAAAATGTTCTTCTTTTTTATTTTAACAAGTTAAAAAAATATCGAAAGTTTGTGCCCTCCGAAACGTCTGCTTTTCACAATAAGAGGTTTGTCTAATGTTGTACTGTCTGAAATTTAAGGCTGAAGTATTAAATAAATTACAATGGTCTATTACATTTATTGGCTATAAAAGCTAGTGACCGGAACTTTTACCCCGTTCGGCCTGCTGTCTGTGCAGAACACGTTCCAAAGTCTCTTAGCAGATAGTCTGTCCTGCTTTTATAAACCATCTGTCAGCTATCTGCATTCATAACTCAACTCATCAGGCAAGAACTTTCTGGACAGTGTTGTAGCAAGTTTTACAAGTGGAGAAGAAGACAGATCTGAGTTTATGGAGCAGAACTACAGTATGTTCTGTCTTTTGTCTTGTTTATATCTGTGAAGTGATGATTTTAAAACAAGGATTTAAAGATGTGTTTAAAGTGATGCCATATGTACGCATGTTGACCCCCACTAAAAACAGGTCATTGAAGACCAGCCCAAACACAGAGTATTGTAATCTCCTTTTATAATGTCATTGAAACTACATTTCCTGTCTTCCCTTTAAAACCTGTGACCACCAGGCACACCCAAAGGCAAAGGTCATTGACATTATGTGACCTTTCTGATTGCGAGGAGGGTGGAGACAGTCCGGCCAACAGGGAACATTGTCAGAATGTTGGCTAACATTCTCTACAAGTCCTCTCAAAGTTATTAAAAACATTCTTGCAGTAATTTAAGTAATAGTAATAAGTTTTTATAATGTATATATGTATCATAAACATCACAACATTTATTCTTGAGTACTTGATTGAATGTTTAAAAAACATACAAAAATGTTTAAGTAATGTTCTTATAAACTATATCCTAAAACTTTCAAAATTAAGTTTTTAATGTTTTTGTTACATAATGGAAACATTAAAGAAACATTCTTACAACCTTGGTCATGGTCATGCAGGTGTTTATGTTTAGTAAGGCTGATCATATGATTATTTTTTGTTTTTAGTTACAGGGTTTACTGTCATGAACTTAGTTTCCCGGAAATGCAAAACTTCTGTAGTCCCTGTGCACATATCCTGAAAGCAATGCAAATAAGCTTTCTAGAGACACTGTGCATAATTTAATTCATGCGAATATTAGGTCATTTCAAACATGCACATTTTTTTCGAATTAAATGTTTGTTTCCTGGCCATACAGAGTGTTCTTAAGCATAATGATTTAACTTAAAACCGTAGTAATATTTCAGATGTAAGCCTACAGAGTGCAAGCAAACATTATCATACCATCCTTTATATGGCGATAAACTAATGTTTTCTGTTTAAAGATTTTCTCCAAACTTCTCACATTTCTCCAACCCCAATGTACAAGCAGCTCCAAACAAAACACTTTACACATGGTGAGTCACAGGTTTTAGTTTTGCCCTCATTGTTGAAAGGGCAAAACTGTGACTAAATTAGAGAGGATGTTCTTGGCAATGGTCACAATTTATCTGCTAAATATCTGAAGAGCAAGGCATGCTGGAGTCCGAAAGCTCAAAACATGCCTAAGGTGATTTGTTTTGTTTAAATGGCATCAGAAAAACCTTTCGATATTTATTCCTCAATGATTAATGTTTGAGAGAGTCAACAACCGTTTCAAGGAAATAGATGTGAACCTCATAAACATGCCTTCATTTGTGTATCCATGTTTACAGATAAACACTGCAAATTCAATAAGGCTTCAACCTTCAGGCTGTGGAAAGATTTAGGCTACGTTTTAGAAAGTTTGATTTACTAATTCCTTTCCATGCATGTCACATTAAGTCACGTTGTGTAGACTAATGACAGAACAACTATAGGTTTTAACTCATAACACAACAGCATAGAAGTAACATACTCACGGTTTTGGCTGCATAAAGCCTACTGTTTAGTCTCTCACACTATAGTCCTTAAGATTTTGTTGGTTTAAGTACAGTGTAAATTGGTATCTGCTATACACGATGCAACCTGTCACAGGCAACTCAGCAGTTCTGAAAGTTTCTGACTAAGGCTTGGGAACCATCCAGTCATGTCACTATCAGTACATGCTGCCGTGATAGGGACGTACCCCCTTTCAGAGATCAAAGCTGAATTAATCAGGCATATCTGAAGGCAGGCTGCCATTTAGGACCTGTGGCCTCAGATTGGGAGTAGGATCAGGTATATAGAAGTTGTAATCACCTCTGTGCTATTTCCATGCCATTAGATAAAGTGCATGCCTACAGTATATTTATATGAAACCAGTGGGTGGAAATTGACAGAGAAAGTCTTGTCTAAATGATGACATTTGGGGAGAGCGCTATGCCTAAGGATGTGTTCATTGGCTCGGATAATTAGAAATACTGCAGAGGAAAAGTTTTGAGAAGTTTCCTATTATTGGGTTTCCAACTCCAACCTAAATAAGTTAATTCGGGCTTCGTTTTTTAGGCAGGATTATGAGAAAAATTACAACCACCAGTATTTTCCAACCATTTTTCCTCATGTATCCCCACAGCCCACATTGGTAAAGAAAAGTTACCTCTTTCTAGACATTTGAAAATATTAATTTACCTCATATTATTTTGGATATGATTCAGTGCTTTTGTTAATAGAGTCAAGAGCTTTACTTCAACAATATACACATGTCTGTGAATAGTCTATAGCCACATATATTGCACTGCCGGTGTCATCCACAAAAATTACAGAGTAGTTTGTTTTACTTATTTTCCATAAAAAAAGAACAGAATGAATTCATACGTTAAGCACAAAATAATCTCGAAATCCTCTTAGAATCCTCTTTTAATGAGCAACCCATATGACGGGTCACATGATCACAGATTTTTTAGTTATGTTACATCATGCCAGCTGAGAAACACCAATATAATATTGTAGGCGAATGTTCCCAGGTTAGTGAAACCAGGTCATGATATACCACTCATACTAATTTCATGCTTGGTCATGTCTGATCTAATGCAATCCATGAACTATTATGCAGTTAGCTGAGGTTTTCAACTCAAAATAGAAACTGCCCTAGTATATCCAGTTTCTTGTTTTCAAAATGACGTACAACTTAATAAGTGTGTGCACATTCTCATAATAATTATATATGAGTCATGTTTTGCAGTTGGCCTCGCCTGTTCTACCTGGAAAAGACCGTTAAACTCTCTCGTCTGTTCTTCTCTTTAGCCACAATTTATCCACAAAGATTTTCGGTCTTTTTTGTGCATGGTCAATAACTCAACAAAGAAAATAAATATTGGATTCAAATTGGCCTCCGATTACATGCCATTTTTCCAGGACTCCTTAACAAAGCAAATAAATGCAAGGCCACATTGAATGCTCAGTCATTTCCGACTGCAAAGTTGTTTTTATCAGCATTGTGCTGCTCTGTTTAGTTTCACGGCAAACAAAGACCTATTGACTCCATCAGTAATCTGCGGCACAAGCTCTCCATAATTAATTCCATCTCAGCCATATATCTCACATCCCAGCCCCCTTCGTGAAGCATGAGAGAACAACAAAGTGAAACGGTTCCATTCGCTACTTCCCATCATTGAGCACAATTGATCAGGTTGCATGAAGAAGCTGAATTAGGTTATGCTAATAGAGCGTGTGAGTACTTCATTGCACAGGCTCAATTAAGCACTTTAATATTGTTTAGACAAATGAAACGCGATGAGGATCATAAAGAATGCGCACAGGTGGATTTCACGTGGGGCATTTTTATCGATGTGTGTGCCAATTGGAAAAAGGTGTCTTAAAGACGGTAATTAAAATAACATAAATGATTCAAAACGCCATCTGAACAAAGGAATCGCAGATTGTCGTCTTTGAATGTCGTTTTGTTTAATGGAACTCATTTTGCAGTGCTGGAATAACTTTTGTCCGAATGTAGCTGTGATGGGCATGTAAAGTAAAGTTCGTAAAGAAACAAATTCATGGACTATCTTGGAACTATGAAGGTAAAGATTTGCTCTGATGGAACTACTGGAAGTTCTGAGTGGAAGGGAGGTTAAGTAAAACATTGCAGGACTGTGTGACTGCTGAGTCTGGAATGTAAAAGGATACAGTATCACGCCTGATAACAGCGTGACACAATATTAGCATCATGTACATTACAGTCAGAACTCGTGTACTGCAAAAACAATACCTTGCTGTACTTACATGCTTTTCAGTCATATGTGTAATTTATTTAAGAAATAAAGTTACTTGTGTCTAAGGTTTAGTGTGCATTTAACTTTATTACAGTGTTGTGTCGTGGTTTTGTATTTGTTCTAAAATAGAATTTAAGTCTCTTTCAAATAATCCAGAAAAGGTTTAGAAAAATTTTAGAAGGTTTAGAATTTAATTTTAATTAAATAATAAAACACTTTGGATTTTATCAAATTATCAATATCTTTATATGACATAAATACGTATTAAATTTGTATTACATTTAGCTATATTAAAACGTGGTGCACTGGCTTCTTGAATTTTAGTATGTTTAACATTTCATTCACAATAATTGTTGTAATCACATTAGATATCTTTTGTAGCTTCTAGTTACTTGCATGTTTTTTCCTTGCTGTCCATTTTAGAGTACATTTTCAGAGCAAATACATAATTCTGCCTGTCTGATAGTTGGCTTATGTTGGCATTTCTATTTACATTTTCTCTTTACATACTTGAGGCAGTCTAGACACTTTGTGCCTGTAAAGAGCCGGATACTGCTGAAATATTCCATTTCAACAAATCTCTGTCGTGCAGACTGCTCCTTCCACACTGATACTGATAAAGCTACCACTGGACATGAACACCCAAACATTCCTGAAAAACCGATTGGTTTAGCCACCACAATCCTGCTTCTGTGATCATCAACAAACATAAGCCATGTGGTATGTTCACAAACCTGACATTTATACTAACTTTCAAATTAGTTGCATTACAGTGTTTTGATGCTGTTGGACATAATTATTTTTGTGTTGACTGTAATTATAAGCATTTTTATAAATAACTAAGGCAGTCAACCCTTCTTGTCATTGTAGTTTTGGAAACGCAGTGACAGTAGCTCACTCCTGCTGATAAGCTGCCAGAGTTTATTTTCACATCAACATTGTCACAGCATGACATCCATAGCGTGGTAGCCCAAGCTTTTCCACCCCCTTCCACCCAGCTTCTCTTTAATTCCTGCCGCTTTGTTTTCCTCCGCTATAAGCGCCGATTTGCATGCCTTTAACGCCCGCACTCACCCGCCGCCCGCGAGCGGGAGAAGTCCGCTTCCTGTTTTAAAGGAAGTTGAAAGGAAATAAGCCATCCTTGCGTCTGAGAAACTTTCCATCTGCAGTTACAGCCGAGACGAGTTGAGAGATGGAGATAAACAGCCTGGTTCTCCCGTCGAGTGAAAGTGACATTAAACCCGGCCGTGCTCTATCTGCTTCAGCTGACTCTTATTAGCGGCCGATTAAACAGGCCACATTCATTTCACGCTTCAGTAAGCATGGGAGAGAAACTCCTGTTGTGTTTTTGCTGTTTTCTCCGTTTCCTTTCTTTTCTATTGTTATGTTTGTGTGTATGGATGTGTATGTGTGCGTAAGTGTGTGTGTTTGTCCCAGCTTATGTTCTTTCCAATATGTAGTTATTGAAGCTATCTTATGCCCTGTCTTTCTGGAGATAGACACTTACTGTGGAGAAGGACATTGTGTTTACACGTCTCCTTTCTAAGCCTGTCTCCAGCGTTTCACTGCATATTTCTTAAATTTTCATGTCTGGTGGAAACTTATCTTGCGTTTTGTGTGGATAATAAATTGAAGAATGGTTCATTTTGAATTGGTTAAGCCTCCAAATTGATCCTGATTGCTTCGGCGCTGCAGAGCACATACAGTGTCTGCCAAAATAAAGGCCATTGATTGGTGCTCAGAAATATCATCAAGCTAACTTATGGCCTCACATTTGCTGCAACGATGAAATGATGTGTCATATCACTGACCTTCAATTATCCCTCTCGAAATGTCAAAGCATTCAAAGGTACTCGAGTCGACACTTCTCATTGATCTGTGTTCAGCAGCTAACAGAGACTAATCAATATGAAGTAAATAATTAGAGTGTTATTGTTTATAATTGCATTAATGTTTAATGGTGCGAAGAGTTGTTACTATGGCTATGCAAATATATTCAGACTTCATTGGATCTTGATCAGATTAGTTCATCTCAAAATGAGAATTCTGTCATAATTCACTCACCTTCATGTCGTTCCAAACCTGTGTGACTTCCTTCACTCTGCTAACCACAAAATGAGATGTTTTAATGAACTTCCTGTTGGGTAAATTTGATATTTTAATGGCAGTTTAATCATTTAATGACCTTTCATGGTGTCACTTAATATATAACAGTTAGTTTTGTCCTTAAATCTGATTGAATGAGGGGCGTACTTACTTTTATAGTTATTTTTGAACTGCTGGGTATGTTTTGTTACCTAATTTGATTGGAGTATGTGGAACATGATCTGTGAGTCACATATACTTGCTTGCTGACATAATTTACCTCATAATTTACTACCATTCTATTCAATTCACAAGATAATTATTAAATTATCTTGTTTTTGTTCACTAAAAGACAAAGTCATGTGGGTTTGGAACAATATGAGGGTTAGTAAATGACGACAGCTTTTTGGTAAAAATATCCTTCAACACATAACCAGGATGCTACCAAATAAAAATGTTCATGTGAGGTAAGTATGAAACTGAGACACTGGTTTCAAATGATCACATACATGGACAGCATCACATGTCATGTGATCACTCAAACTACTTTCATAGGTAGTGTATATTGCCATATTGCGGATGTAGTTTAAAAGTTAAAGCATCCAGATGCATACCTGACAACACTGATTGATTGCGTGCTCACATAACACATGTAGCATTCCACTCAATAGCACATTTATGATAAGACTTCTATTTTAGTGTATTTGAAAACAGCAGTGTGCTGACAATGTGTGTTTTTCATCATTCATTCACATCAGAGACCCTCCCCTCCACAAAATACAATCACAAGTACTCACAGGAGAGGTGCATGTTAATACCAGGTGTAAATGGAAATCTGTCTTGCTTGACTTCTCATTACACCAGGTATAAACTAGGCTCTAGGGAAAGTGAATCTTGGGAATCAGATTTTTCTGACAGTTAATAGGAATGAAAACAGTGTGGGGGGGGCTATCTTAAAGATTGATTTAAGTTTGTGTGAGAGTAAAGAAGTGACATTACAACAAATGACAAGACATTATTGTAGCATACGCTAAGACACAGTCTGTCTTAAATAGACTGGCAATTCCAAAGACTGCCTGTCCGAGAGGCCTAACCACCTGTCAAAACAATCACCCCTACAATGGTCAATTAGACCACAGCTTAATTAATCACACAGGATGTAACAATTCTGTATGTAAGCCCTATTCAATTCCATTCCTTTTCAACCCCAATCAAACACACTTGTAATTTTCGAGTCATCTTAAATACCTTGATTAGCCAGGTTAGGCGTATTTGTTGGCACTAAATGCGTTTTTCAATCTGTGATTCAGGAGTTTACTCAACAGCGCCCCCTTTGGTGTTGCAGTGCACCCTTTGTGTACGCTTTTAAAATAAGAGGATGTTCGGCAGTGACCAAAGAAGAGAGACTTATAATGTTCTATATAGCAAAGTGCTATACGGTACAAATATAATAAAGAAGGTCTCCAGTTTATGCGCTGATGTTTCTTGATGGGCATCCAAAATTAAGCTAGCATGTGTGTAATCAATTTTTCCACAGAAATTCGACTCCTAGCTTCATTTACATGAGTATTCAAAAAACAAAGGGACTCGGTGTATGTGACCGTATCTTTCAATGGGTGACCATTAACAGCCCCGCCAACTCAGCTCCCTGCTGAGTTAATAGCCCTGCCAACTTTCAACGAATAGTTTTGAGTTTCTCGGTGGCTGCTGGTGGGCAGACTCTTGTCACAATTTGTGACAGGGCATCACTGAAAAATGTCAGATGACTCATCTGATTGATCGCCCCTTGTCTATTTTTAAGCAGTGACAATAGTCTATGGGTGTCAAAAGTATATGTAGTTCAGTAATAAGTCAATGCTAAAATTAAAAGCGCTGTCTGACTGACAGATTGAGACAGAGTCTTAATGTATTGCCATTGTATTCAATTCACCCAACCAGACATTCAATAAACATGAGGGTGAGTATATACTGACAGAGGAAGGGTGTTCATTAGCATATTAGTTTATGTTGCAGTTAAACTTAATCAGTGTCGGTATGAATCCACATTGAGATGTTTTTGATTATTGTGATATATAACAAATAGTTAGTTTCTATATAGTTTCTATATAACAAATAGAAACATTGTCTTGTTTAAACCATTACACAGTGTTGTTTTTCATGCAGTTTTATTCACAACAAGCTAAATAAGCAATTGGAGAGCAATAGTACCCTAATAAAGACAAAACACTTCACTGGATGTCATATTTAAAATGCTCTATTTTAAGGCAGTGGCACTTAGCCATAATCTGAATTTTTATGTTTCCATTTAAAATCCTGTTTGAATCAGTGTGAGTCAGCATTCGTTATGGCTACATGAGCTCCTCCCACATATGTGACATCACTGGAATTACATGCACTGCATTCAAGGCCACCTGTGCTGATTTGTGTCTGAGATCTGATTGGTTTATTAGTGTGTGTGTGCTGTTTCATCTCTCCTGACTGAATGTGCGTGCAGGGGAATGCAAAAGAGGTTTGAGTATGTACTCTCCATACCTCTGGGAGCAGTTTACCTTGTTAATCATAATGCTGTGGCTCCAGACACTAAAATAGACATCACAGAAATATGATGGGAGTGCATTACAAGCTGCTCGATGTGTTAATATTATGGGTCATAAATGTGTGATTGAAGCAGAAGACCGATAATGTTCAAATATAGATAATGACTTTAGGATATTAATATGAAATGTATTGAAACATGCAGTTATGCTGCTTTATTCTAAGTCTTGCGCTCGGTAGATATGTGGCCTTGCAAAGCTATTTGGCTTGATGTTTAATTGTCTCCGTTTTAAAATTGATTGAATGAAATCGTAACATTTATACCTCTAATAGAAGTTCATTTTTTTCAAGTTTGGTTTCATCTTCTAGTCATCTTATTGATAAATCACTCACTTTTATGAATAGCGGGTACATAAATGTGGTGTTTTGTTTGTTTGCAAAGTAAAAGCCAGATGGCCTCTTTTTTTCCTCTGAACCTAATCTGACAAAACACATAGTGCCTCCAGAGAGCATATGAGTGGGAAAGTAAGAGAGAGAGAGAGAGAGAGAGAGCATAGTAGTGCCAGGCGCTGCTTCTGTATTTTAAGCAGATGGAAATAACCTTTTCCCAGCAACACAGATGATACGATCAGCAGAAGAACCCTGGCAGTCTGCACAAGTGCTCTGTTACCTCTGTGGCTTGCCATTATCTGCAGGAATGCTGTCTGTTATCTCAACAGCGGCCTATCAGAGCGCACCGTTACACAAGCACAGAATGGGCAAGGCAAGAAGCCCTCTGTTAATGTCATTTACACACTTCTGAGAGAGCTAATGAATGAGAACACTTCCCAGCTCGTGTATCAGAACAATGAAAACAATACAGGCCCTTCTCTTCCTTTTATTTAACAAACGACTGATCTGATGAACGGAAATATGAATCCTTATGAATGGATGAATCCTGTAGTTATATAAATCCTATGGTAAAGGATGTATGGAGTGTATGGATTGGGAATATTGCTTGTTGAATGGATGATTCTGGGCAATGGTGTCACAGGGCTCAGAGATGTGATTTGTGATTACATGAGTTCAAAGAGGGCAGATGGATGACTAATGTACCATGAGGTAAATTGAGATACTTTGGGGAAAAATCTGTTGCGGTCCATTCTGAGTTTTGCGCTCGGTAGATATGTGGCCTTGCAAAGCTGTATGGCTTGATGAGGCGTTGCCATAGCAACAGCTATCAACATTTAGTATCTTTCAGTGAGTAAGTACGATAGCATCAAGTGTACATGCTGTGCTTTTAAAACTTGTTAAAAGAAATATTTTTTTGTTTTATAATTGTATAATTTTTTGAAAGAGAGTATGCATACTCTACAGCCTATACCGTACTGTCACACTCACTCTGTGCTGTCACTTGATAGTTTATCTTGAGTCTGGGAATGCATTTCAGTATAGGGCTGGAGGCTAAAATGTGCTAGAATCAAACGCTGTTCCATACAGCATCTCCTGTACAGTTCAAACAGGGACTTTGCACAGCCACAACATCAAGATAATCTTATCATGCTGCTTATAATCAACCTTACACTGCATGTAAAGCATTTATTGGGGCATCTTACGCAACCCTGTCACATATTGTCGCAAACCTGTTGATATGTTGCAAAAACTGTTGCAAAATATCAGCAAGTTTTATAAAAAAGGGAACAGAAATTGATGTAAAACATTTTTACAACGTTCTACTAAGTACTTAAGAATAACATTTTTGATATGACATATAATGTAAAAAATGTTCTACTAACGTTACACTCTTGCCTTTCTGTAAAAGATAACACAGAACTGTGAGAGAACTTTTTGAGAATGTTAGCCAACGTTCTAAGAACATTCCCTGTTAGCTGGGAAGCTGTTTGCTATATTGAGTCTATAATCACACATGGTAGGATGGAGGGGAACTGTATCTGGTATTCACCACTGTCAAAAGGGTATTAAAGAATTTTGTACCTGTGTTAATATATGTTTACATGTTTATCTTTGTGTGCATGCAAGAGCGTATGTAGGCTTGAGAGTGGTTAGAGAGTGGTTTGGTTAACAACCTGTCTGTGTTACCTATTTTAACCAGAACAGGAAGTGGGATAAAAGGAAGTTCCATGGCAACAAAGTGTACCACAGTGTCATATAGACAGTTAGAACTGATAGCCAAAACAGTGTTTCCTTGGTGTCCATAACAAAATATGCTACTGTTAAGATACTGTATACACACCAAACACCAACACATGCAGTAAAATGATCTTGCGTGTCTGTTTCTCAGTGTTTTTCTGAAAATACATGAACACGTTTGACCAGTTAAAGCCGCTGAGTCAGATTTCTCCTTCATAATAAGGGAAGGGAATTTG
This sequence comes from Botia almorhae, assembly GCA_036877575.1. NCBI lineage: Eukaryota > Metazoa > Chordata > Actinopteri > Cypriniformes > Botiidae > Botia > Botia almorhae. The sequence continues at coordinate 172,526 of JAZGTJ010000046.1, read as the reverse complement.
TTTTGCTTTTAAAAGGTTTTGGGTGAATCAGATTAGTCTTAATGAAAAATCCTTTATTGTGTCCTGCCACCTGCACTGTTAAAATGTGTGAATTAAACCTAAACTACAGTCAAAGATGTGGATTTATTCTATATTGTATAGAATTGTATAGAATATGTTTTTAAAATGTGTCGTCACCTCCAAAACTTTCTAGTGTGTATCCAGAAACACAGATAACATTGAAGAACAGAGAATAGCCAATAACTCTATAACACACTTCCTTCATGTCCACGTTTAATAAATCCATAAATTGTAATCTGCCCTTGATGGAGAACGAGGTCAAAATTCTTAATTATTCTGATAAGCATCATAAAGGCACCATGACCAAATGTACCATTTATCTCTTAATTTCCATGTCCTTTCAATCATTTACTTTTTAATTTATGTTAATGCCTCCCAAAAATGAGTGACTTTCAGCAAGCTCATTCATGAATGTCAATTACCCCCGTTGCATAGTTATGACTAATGTGGCAAATGAGAAACAGGTGTGAGAATAATGCATTTATGCCACCTCTGGCTGGCGGGCAAAAAGCAAGAAGCATACAGCCACTGTAATGGCAGCTGAAAATAAGCATTTAGAACAAAACTCATGAAATTTAGAAAGGGAAATTAATGTGATTAATCACATTTGCTGTCAGTTTTCACTATTGCTCCTACAAGAAACTGGTGATGGTTTTCCAGAATACGAAAGATAATTGAAAGCATCTTGATTTCATTCATGTGGATTTTCAAAAAAGAATTCTGCTGTACCAGACGACACAGGGCACAGCCAAGTTTTCAGAACGTTGGCTAACATTCCCTAAAAGTTGTCTCAAAGTTATCAAACAAATTCTTGCAGTAATGTTAGCAGAACAATTTTTTAAGTTAAACAACATATATCAAAAGTGTTCTGTTTAAGTTAATAGTGAAACATTTTGAAATGTTATAGAATTAAAAAATGTTTGAATTATGTTCTTATAACCAAGCATTAATACAACATTGATGAAAGATCTAAAAAACTGGATGTTTTAAACGTTCCTAAAACATTTTTAAAATTGATTTAAATAGTTTTGTAACTTCTAAAGTTTATGTAAATGGAACAATAGGAAAACGTTCTTACAACCTAAAATTGTTAGCTAAGAAGAATCTGTGTTTGAATGCACACAAATACTTCTTAGGATTAAATTTACCAGTTATTATGTGAGTCACGATGCTTGGTCCCTCATTGTGTCCTGGCCACACTGGAGAAGATGTGTGAGATTGTGTGAGATTGAGAGTAATTGTTCAGTGCTAAAAACACAGAAGAAGCTGCAGCCTTGTATGTTTCGGTGTGCTAACAATGACAGAGATGCTGTAGGAGATCAGACTGTGCGAGAACAGAGCAACTGTGATGGGCCTTTTCCACTTAGCGGTTCTGAAAAGCGTGAGTTTGTGAGTTTTGTTTAACCTTGTTATTGACTGATGAAAGGTCTGACTCACACTGGATTGTTGTTTTCTCGGCCCTTACCTCAAAAGATAAAGAAGAATGACATGAACGTTTGTCTCTAACCTTTAGAAGTCTACAGTTCATTTCCCAGCTAACAGTTTTAGATCGTAAAAATGTTTCGTTAATTTTCATGAAGTAACAAAAAGAATAAAAATGTTAATGTGAAAGTTCTAAAAACATTCAAAACATCCAATTTTTTTAATGTTGTATTAGTGTTGCTTGGTTATAAGAACATTATTCAACATTTTTTATATTCCATAACTTAAGTTCCTCTAACAAATAATGAATAATGTATATGATTTGATATATGATTTATAATGTTAAAGAACATTCTACCACTATTACTACAAGAACGTTTTTGATGGAACTTTAAGAGAACACTAGCCAATCTTCTGAGAACGTTTCTTGTTAGCTGGGTCCATGGGTTTTGTTGTCCGATGTGGTACCTGCCAGAATAATCGGTCAGCATTTATGAATAAGTTCTGATTGCTTTTTGCACACTTGCAAATGAATGAATCGCACGTTTTTCTCACACGTTTGAGAAATGAGAAGTCCAATATAACAAAGACCTGTGGTGGCGAACTGAAAGTGATGTGAAATCCATCCTGGACATCATCACAGGTTCACATCACGTTTGAGGTGTTTGTTGTTTTTCATCGAGATGTGATGGTGTAATGCGGCAGCGAGGACAACCACACTGTCCATTTGAATTATAACTACTAATAGTTATAACTAAATTTTACAAATTTTACTTACACATTTTAACTATATATAGGCCTGTTTATTGAATTAGATAATATTAATAATGATATAATATAATATATTATATTATCAAGGCTATATTATCAGGATAATATGTATGCCTTTTGTAAGTTTAAATAAAACAACTTTTTATGAAAGGCCGTAATTTTATTATGTTAAGTATGGAAAATGTTACATAGGTTATATCTACGTTTGTCAGAGGGCATTTGCTAATTTAGACATTAAAAAGCAGCACAGGTTGATCATTTTTACTGTGCTTTGCACCATGTGATCCAAACATGTTTACATTTTGTTTTGTGTATACATTCATAACAGTTCTATTTAAGTCTGCGTGTCATACAGTATGCTAGTAAGAAAATAAGTTGCATAATAGTTTTCTAATCCTCTGTGTTTAAGTTTAAGGTTTCATGTCCTTTTCAAACCTCACAATAATGCGTCATGGTGAAAAACATTTTCAATAACAATTTTCCCCCTTTACTTATTCTGCCACTAAATAATTGGCACATTTTTAATTTTGGAACAAAATGTCTTTCATTAAAATCAAATCAACAGAGAACTGATGTTTTAATTATATGCGTGTCATAATTATAGATTTCCACATTGTCTTTGATGCCTTCTTAATAATTGAACGGAGTTGATAATAATAGGGTCTTCAACAGGCGCCTCTTTATGAATTACAGAGGAATCTAAAAAACATTCTGCATTGTATTGCTTTTGTTGGGTACGCTGACTAATATTATATTTGACATTTCATACTGAAACTTCTTCCCATAAAAGTCGCTTTGTTGTTGAACACCCAGATAGCCGAACACCCAGTAGGACGGTGAAGTAATCTTTGTAACTTCCCTAAATATATATTTTGTTGAGAGAACGTCTGGCTTCGTAATGTTTTCATTTCAGCAAAACAGTGAAATGAGTTTTTCATACCTTGGGGCCAAAAACAACATAGACAATTGGAAAAAGTTGAATGAGTACAAGAAGAAAATGAATTTTATAAAACTTGGGCAGCTATTATAGTGAAATGATAACTAGATGCACAATATAAAAGTCATTGAATTGCCTCTGTATCGGGTAGAATAATGTGTTTGTACGTAATCAATTAATCTGAATGTCCTATAGACTCCTGTTAAAAAATGGAGTGTCTGACAAAGAAAGCACTTTGTCAGCATGTCAATATTGAACCTCTCATAGACCTTCAGCTGACTTGACAGTAAAATTACTGCATTAAGCCACAGTATTCCAATATATTCATCTAGTAAAAATGTGCGTTTTGTTTTATATTTGACTCATGGTACAGAATAGGTTTCTTTAAATACAAAGCTCTGATGTCACACTGTTTACTGTGTACCTAATTTGCATAGGATAATAACACGACCATTTTTAAACATAACCATTATTTTGCTGCCAGTGTTTGTCCCACAGTCAAAACGCATGCATAAGTGTTCGCTCTGTACTTAAGAACATATGCAAAATCTATTATTCGTTTGCATCGTTTACATGGATGAACAAACAGACCTTTCAGGTATAAAAATAATTTGATAGTTAAAATGTCTTCTGCTGTGCTATGATCTGATGAGTTGAGTTGATGTTACTCATAGTTGAGTTGATGTTACTCATAACAAAGGTGCTACGAGAGAAATGTTCAGTGACCTCTGTAATCTTTCTACGTCACTCGTCTGTCTACCTCACTGTGTGCAATCTGGTGTAATACAGAATATGGTTCTATATTTCTCAAGGACACAGTGTCAGAAGATCTGCAGAAGATCTAAAGCTGTGAACTAAGAATGGCTGACCCAGGGGGGCATTTTTACAGCATTAGAGGAAAACATCCAGCCATTCTTTACCCCATCACCCAGCATCTCTTTTGATATATTTGTTTCTGATATATCAATGTTCTTCCTGAAAAATGGAACCCAACACACTGGACACCACAAACAGCTCAGCCAACAAAGATAATGTTGTCTGTCTGTAGGTATATTAATACGGAAGCTGACCTAAAGCTCGACTCAAAGCTGTTATTATATGTTGGGATGTAAAATGTGCATTACTGAATTTTGCAAACTGAAACAATCAAGTGTTAAACTAAAAGCTAAACTACAAACAACTAAACTGAAGGTGACGTGTGCAATGTGCATATGAAAACAGTGTGTATGTGAAAATCAGGTAATCTTTTAAATATCATTTTAGTGTGTTGTGACTGATTTGAGTCATATTTGTGTATGAACTATGTATGACCTTATTTCTTAGATAAACCTCTGAATTTAAAGATTACTTTTATAAACAAATTTTTGTATCTTTGTACTTTTAAGCCATGGTCACTGTTTTGGTTTTCGCTGTGAGAGTGCCCCTTATTCAACAACTTTGTTTGTTTGAAAAGTTTTGTAGGCAGTGAGCCTCATGCAGAAAACTGCATGACATGAACGATTGCAATAATTCATTTCCTGTGAGTAGAAACCACATTCATGACTTTGAGGTGCCAAATCAGATAACCTCAAATGTACAAGTGCAAAATAGCATTTATCTTCATTTGAACAGCAGAAGTCACACGATACAAAGACTAATTAAAACATTAAAGAATTAAATTGTGGTGCTTTTGATTGTTTCTGTCAGGCCACAATGTAAAACATTTTTGCTTCCTTTAAATTTAATACCTTAAGTTTTTATCTAATTGGCTGTACAAGTCATTTCAGCTTGCAATTTAATGTGTTAAAAAATTGTAAATTACCATTGTACATTGTTTAACTTATTTTGATGAATTACAGTAATGTTAAAACATGTCATGACAATAATCACATCTTATTTTAAAGTGCACTGATGGTCTAATGTAATAAAAAAATTAAACCAGAGTTTTAAAATCACATGCTTTATAGGCTAGTAGTTCGCAATGTCAATAAGAGACTGTATTGTATTGTTAAGTTGAATCTGTCACTCCTGCCATTGATTTGACATCAGTAGCACTTCTGTGAGTTAAAATGGAAATATTTCACTAGCTTCTTTTCATCATTGTTACTTTTTGTCCCTGGTGGGAAGTCTAATAAAGTTGTTTGGGAAAGGAATGCATGGGAAATGAAATCCGTGTGTTATGGAGAACTGGCATCGCAGGATAGCAAAGATTATTCTCCTACACATTCTGATCAACAGAGGTTAAAGGGCATAAAAACACAGCTCACAGTTTTGTTTGTAGATGCAGTTCTGCCCTCACGAGAGGCTCTTTAAGATGTTCTGATGTCTGCTTATCACATGCAAAAAATAATAAAGTAAATTTGACTTTGACATTTTAATGTCAGTTTTTCAGTCCGATCAAATAAACTGACATTAAAATGTCAAAGTCAAATTATTGATAGCTGTTTAAAGCTGCAATTTAACAAACTATCCAACTATTTCGGTTAAAAATGAACAAAAATCAGTTATTGAGCAAGTACATGACAAATCAGTGTTTAATATGATCTCCTAATCGTACCCTGATTTGCAATGGTAAGTTTATAATTATGATAAGTCATTTGAGCAGTCAAGACCGTTTCTGAACAGAAAAGACGATCAATGGTTACTGTAGCTGGTGCAGCATTTATGTCTGAATTTAAAATGTTAGAATTTAAATTTGTCATTAGGAATAACGCAACAAGTAACCTGCAATTTTATGATTTGAACAGAGATGGCAGTAGAGAGGCAAAAGTTACAGACTGCAGCTTTAAAAAATCATTGCGCGGGCCAGATTTGTAAAAGTTTCTGTGTGAATAAAAGATCTCAGAACACATCTATGACACATCTATTTTTGCTGAACAATGCATTGATTATGAAACAGGCAACTTGTCTAACTTTTAACTAAACATTTCTGTCACTATTCTGGATAATACACAATCATCGTCACTTCAGAGAGTAAGAGCCAATTGTAGAAGCTGGGAACTGCAATTAGCAGTCGATGCCTCCTATTATTAGTTAAATAGTCGTATAAAAACTGTTTATTCACTTTTCGGGTTGCTCTCGACAAACAATTATCAAACCTTTTGTCACCTTGTACTTGTACCTTTCATTTATGTTGGAACATCGATCAGACACCAAATAGTGTGATCAATTTGTATTCCGCAAGATGCAGGGAACAGGTACGGCACATCGTGAAATTGATGGGATGAGTCAATATGCCCCTTTCTGTCAAGCACTGTTCTCAGTCTGTATGGCAGAGTCTGATAAAGAGTTGCTTTCCTTTTCTATACACATTATATTACAGCACTACACACCTCAATGACTTCACACCTTGGCAGAGGAAGATATACAGGAGAAATGTGCAGCTTTTCTACCTGCAGCCATTTTAGAATTTTGTTGTGCAAAAACTAAAATGTCATTCAGGTGTATTTTTGTCATTTATTTCTCCTTGAGTAATTGCCTTTTATTTTCTGGTTCGTTTTGATTTTCTAATATCATTTATTTGACAAGTAAATCACGAGAGTAAGAGAAATGGATTATATACGATCTGGGCATACGAGTTGTACAAAATCTGGCACATTTCTTGGCTAGAAAGAATTTCAAAGAAGAATTTTAGCATTAGTGCACACAGAACTTGTTATAAGACCAGTCCTTAAGGGAAGAAGGTGTTGATAAGGTCTTATTAAAGACTGGAAATCCTCTGTGGTGATCTGGTCTAAATATTTCTAGAGAAAATATTTATGAGAACGTTCCCTATTTGCTGGCTATGTAAATATATCTTGCAAAAAATTGTGGGAAACATGGTAATTGATGAATGTATTGTGTTCTCAGTTAAATTGTTCTCCGTCTTAGTAACAACGTTAATAAAGAGAAGCAAATAAATGCAATTGCGTAGTGCATGTATTAAACAACGTGACGTAAACATTTGGGAATACGACGTTTGTTTACAAGCAATAAGTCAGATCTATTAATAAAACCAAACGGTCTTTGCAATACACACGATTATTAAAACAGACAAGGCCTTTGTCGCCCCCAGGTGGAGAGATAATGAATAGCTGTTGTGTTTCTTGCTAAATTCTGTAAAAAACAAAATAACATTAAAATAAATCTAAAAATTAAGTTTCGTGTTATCATTAAATAGGAGAAAATGACCAGCAAAAAGACACTTTACCGGTGTACTGACACACTGATATCCTTCCTTTGAATAATAACAATAACAAACATTATTCATTTTATTACTCGACAGAGTAGCTAATGTTTATGTAGGTAGTTAGAAAAGTCTTGCAATTCTGTAATTTTTAAGCATTGAAGTTGTTTATTTTAAGAATATTACCCACAAGATCAGGTTGTGATATTGTTCCAAGCAAAAAAGGAACAATCTTAGAACATTGGCTAACAACCTCTAAAAGTTCTCTCAACGTTATCAAAATGTTCAAAATAAAATTAGTAGAATGTGTCGTTAACATTATATATTATATATATATATATAAAACGTTATTATAAGTTGTTAATAGGAACATTTTAAAAACAAAAAACAATTATAAAAAAACAATGCTTTTAAAAATGTTTAAATGACGATCTTATAACAAAGCATAACACCCTAAAATTGTTAAGTGTGTTAACAGTCAACAGCCTATCATTGTGTCAGACATCTTGTCGAATAGCATTCGTGCCGTCTTTCTGTCAGATACTGACACAGGATCTGAGAGTGGAGATGAGGACACAGTCTGACATGTGTAGCGCGGTACCACATGCAGCAGTCAGCAACCCAAAAATGGACTTCTGTTTACTTTGACTGCCATAATGTTTGGCATGTGTCCATTCGTTGATAGACAACTAGATTCTTGTGTCATTTGAGTCTCAGTAGTGCATGACGTGATTGTGCCAGAGGAAGTGTCATTCAACACAACATGCATAGACACACACACACACACACATTCACAAAGGGAAAATAAAAAGAGGAAAGAAATTTCCGGCTTGTTTTGCTTTTCTGTTCGGTTTCCAATTAGGTGTTAATTATGTTAATATACTCACGCTGTAACAACATTTTATTGCTGGAAATTCTCATATTGTTTAATGGTGTTTATTATTTGTTGCAGTAACACCATTCTAGTAGTCAAAAAAGGAAACACTGACATGTGTCGTACTTCTCTTTCTAGGTTTTAGAGGGAAAACCCAAGGTGGACAAATGAATATCCAATGATGGATGGCCAGCTTTGCAACAGGCGCAATGAATTCTGGGATACAACTTTTTTGTGTGGGGTTAATGACGATTTTTGAACCCAGACTTTTCCCACAGTATATTCTGCATTTATTGTTCTTCTAAACACTGTCTTACACCCACAATGTGCAGATTTATTTAGATAAATCAGTTTTGTATTCACGCTTTGCTTTCATTGCAATGTCTGTTGTGTCTTTAGCATATCCACCCACACATGTCCGTCTCATCTTCTGTGCTAATCAAGCAGTCTGTAGTTAAAATACAGTCATTTATTTCAACACAGAATTACCATAAAGCAGCCTGTCACCAAAAGACACCCCAACTAACAATTTTAGATTGTAAAAGCATTTCCTGATATTTCTATTAAGTAGCAAAAACAGTAGTTTTTGTAATGAACAACAGCTTTTTTTAAAGGTTGTATTAACATTATTGCTTGGTTATAAGAACGCTATTCAACTACTCAATTAACTTCTTTTTGTACTTCCTCCTAGTGCTTCATTTGACAACAGACTAAGTGTGCACAACCTAAATCTGTATTCATAAACCTGTATGAAACACCAAAGGCTGATTCTAATTCAGATGAGGTTTGGCTGTCAGTGATAGTGTATTTGACAGTTCTACTGTAAAAGCTACTGTAAATTGGTTTTGGTGAGTGTGACGCCTGCTGTTTAGTGGTGAGTGGGAATGCCTGTCTGCAATTCTGCTTCTGTGTTGGGAAGTGTGAATAAGCCACTGACAGCCTCCCTGTAATACATCATTATCTTACATTTGATACACTTGTGATCTGTCTGGACTGTGTGTGTTCAGTCAGTAAAGGATTTTTTCTGAGTCAGTCTGGTTTACTCGTTTGACTGTCCTATGATAAGCCCGCAGTCATTAATCCATCTGTCAATCACAGCACCACACAGATGGTAAAGCACCACTTTTCCCAGTGTCTTCCCTCTTTATTGAATAATGACACAACAGGAAACGTTCTGTAAAAGTTCTCTTCAGGTGTTGAGAAATGTTTTTTTAGTAACGTTATTAGAACATTTTTAAAGTTATATATCATATATTAAAACATTATAAAAAGTTGTATTTTCAAGCATTTAAGTGTTTTTAAATTTAAATAATGTTATAGAATTAAAAATGTTTAAATAATGTTCTTTTAATGTTAATACAATGTTTAAAAAACTGGACCTTTTGGACGTTGAGAAAAACATTTTTGTTACTAATGGAAACGTTAGGGAACGTTCCCAAAAAGTGTTTACTGAGGAGTAACTTACCTATGACAATCATTTGTCAATCATTGAGTAATTTGTGTTTCTTATGTTAAATAGATTCTTTATGAGCTGTGTAAAAATTGTGAAAAAGATGAATGAAATACATTATATGAAATTTTAAAGGTATATTAATCTAAAATCTAAAACTAATTGAATAAAGAGTTTGTTGCTAACTGTGTTTACTCTGTTCCCTGTTCACAGTACACTTTCTGTTTGTGGTCGTGGTTTACCAATATTGTGTCTCGGCCGGCCGGAGTATCCCAAGGTTTGACACGTCACGTCTTTTACTGATGGCCTTTGTGTTTCTCTCATTTTTATACCTCTGTTTTTAAACACATTTCAATACAGCAAGAGACTTAAAATTCAAATGAAGAAAAGTGTGCTTGTGTTTAAACCAGCCATGTTTTTCACCAATAACGAACAAGCCAACATATTTTATTTTTGCACTTACTGCCCTCTTGTGGCTGTGGTGTGGTAGTAGAACCACCGTAAGGCTCAAGGTGCTGTGTGACACTTCGAGCTGAATAAATGTATTTAATTGTTTAAGCTGGTTGGTATATTATTTCATATTTTTGTATTTTATTATACATATTATTCATTTTACTGACTCATCTTTGTATGTTGTTTTTAAGTTTGATCAAAACAAAGAATTTTGAATGTTTTCCAAAACATAAAACATGAATCTATTTTCTGCTAGGTGCTTTTTAAAAAGTTTAACATTTTTCATTTGTACATCAGTACACAGTATACTACTCATCTGTACATAATACCCCTTACATAAGTTAAATTAACTTTAAGGTTGAAGGTTTTAGGTACGTGGGAAGCGACACTAACCAAACTTTGAATCTCTTTCTTCCCTCCACCTGCTGTTGTTACTCATCTTGAGTTTAGTTTTAAGAAGGCATGTATTTATTTAGCATTATTTAATCTGTAATTAAGATTCAGCTGGTGGAATCTTCTACAAAATATTTGTTAGATTTCCAGAAGACCGACAGTGTCCAGTTTAATGTGTTTTATGTTCTGCTCTTGCTTTGATGGACACTTCCTACTTTTGTTTTTGGACTCCTTTTGTTTGGCCATGCACACAATGGTAAACATCTAAAATTTCTTGTAATTTAGACACTGTAGATGGTTTTGGCCAAATTGCATAATCTGTTATGCACAATTGATGCTTGGATCTCATATAACACATGATTAACTAAATACATTTATATTCTAATAAATTTGCCTGTTTCCTACACAAAGCTGTTGTGTGACCATTGTATAAAATATCTTAAATTCGGCATTTGGACAACGTTCATATTATTTAATGGTACTTTTTGCATTGTTTCCATTATTCGCTATTGTTATATTAAAAATTGAAAATTCACATTTTGGCAGGAAGAAAGTCTAAACTAAACTAAAAGGGGTTTGAAATGACATAAAGGTGAGTAAATGATGACAGAATTGGCAATGATAAAGAGAGGAAATTTGGTGGTGAATTGGGTTTTTCCTGTTGCAAAGTGGGGAAGTGGCTTTTTGCTCAAATATTGTGGTTACTCTATGGTTATTGAAGGAGGGTGTTTACTCTATGGTTATTGAAGGAGGGTGTTTTTGATGTGGTCATATTTTGTATGAGAATCTCTTCAATAGTAAGCAAAATACAGATATTAACCTTTTCAAAGCCAATTTCTTTATTGGCGTCCTAATCCAGCATGTCAAGAGTCAGCATTATGTCATTCTTTCCCAGGTCTGTCATATGCTTAATGAAGCAGCAGAACCAAATGACTGATGAAGAGAAAAGAAAAACACAACAATTGTGTATCTCAAAAATCCACCACAGCAGTAGATGTGCCTAGAAAATAACATTTGTGAATTGTCCTCTTGCAATGTTAAGTTAAAGAGGAACCTAAAGAATTATACTTCTATAATTCTACTTCTAATCTATGAATATACAGAAGACAGAAATATTAATATATTAATTTAGTTTTTTTTCCCGTGAGACGCAGTGAACTGAAAACATACAAGTAATGGATAAGAAACCTTTTAATTTCATTTTGCTCCCTGAATTGAAATACTTTGTAGAGCTTCTGCTGTAGACTGCTACAATCAATGCTGTTACCATGACAATAATGTTCTAGAATCTGACTCACAATTAAACTGTCACTAAACTGAGTCTGTTCTTTTTTTCTTTCTTTCTTTCTTGCCTGCTCTCTTTCGTCCTTCCTTTCCTCCTTCCACAACTTTACTCTACTGTAAACACAGTTTTAAAAAAAACACTGTGTGACGCTAAATATTGTCATCATGGTTTAATGTGAATTCCCTTTATGGGACACCCATATTGTACAGATCCATAAATGACAGCCACGTGAAAAAGGGAAATACCCAGTTCACACAGATATGGAAAAATCAACAGTGAGTGAGGCACAGTACAGACATGCACATCAAACCCAGTAACGTAACAAGATGAAACATTTAACCACTTTCAGAGACTGAGACTGTGGCAAAAATACCCAAGGTGCTGGCAAACAAATATTGATGTTAATAAATGTCCAGTTCATAATTGTCCACTTCAGACCATTAATCAATATAAGTTTTATAACCAGATAAATAAATAAAACAGCCCAATAAGGACATAATACTCTGTGTTGTTGTTATACAATATAATAGAACAAAGAGGGTTTAATGATGGGCTGGAGCGCTCATGTGGAAGTGAGAGAAATAATGATGATGTCTAAAGAAAATTAAGGTTCCAGTGTTGCTGAGGGTTTGGTTCCTCTAACCTGCATTGAATGGACTTTTCCTGGGCAGGGAAATTTTCCTCTCCTGCCCCATTACTACCAGTTATAAGCTTGCATGAACACAACAACAACGCAAAGAGTCTAATTGTGGTGGTTGATCTGGTTGGATTATTACATAACCAGGGGTGAGTCTCTAAAGCTTTATAGTAGTCCTGTTTATCCAACCTTCAATGCTTTATCTAAGGTATGACTATAGTTTTATGTTATATTATGTTTTTATTATTATTTTAATTTAACAAAATATTATCTGCATTTGTTTATTGTGTAACCTAAACAAAATACACTGTGTGATTCTCTGTGCTGTCATTTCACAGAATCTTTATGGTTATGTGTTTATTGAGACTAAAATCTTTTCTGTTATGTACTAACAGATGTATTTGCTGTTGTTTGGAGTCACTGTGTTCCTCCAGTTTTCTGCTGCAGGAGCTAAAACTACTGAGAGCTACTGGATACTCAGACCAAATGGTTTGTGTGTTTTAATCATTTTAATCATTTCTCAACATTTTCGTATAATTTGCATAATGTAATAATGTCATTTTTTTAATATTTACAAGGGCAAATTTTTTCTTCTGATATTTACAAAAACGTTCATATGAAATCCATATTTAGGTGAAATATTAATACATTTATCAAAAATAAAATAAAAAATAACACAAAGATTTTTTGCCTTTTAAATATTATGTTTCGGTTGCTGGTCACCAAGTTTTCTGGACCTGTCCAAGACACAAACATATAAGTTTAATACGTGCTTCTCCAAGATGCTATTGTATTTTCCTCTTATTCATATTCTTCTTCGACTTATCTGTCGTCAGTGATTGTGGTGGATGTGGATGTAGCTCAAGAGATGAACATGGTACAAGTTCCTCTGATTTGCGGAGAAGAGTTTGAGGGAACCAATATTACGTGGACCAGAAATGAAGCGGAGCACCTGGAGGCTCGTGGAAACAGGATTATGGTCACAGTGGAGGGGTGGAAGGGGGCCAACTATTCCTGTTTCAACAGTGAGGGCTCCAATCTTAACCACACGCTGGTGTTGGCTCAGTGGACTTTCAGGAAAATTGTAAAAAACACCCCTAAGAAAGGTACAAACTTACTGTAGGTTCTTAAATTTGATTCTTTTAGTTTTATATCTTTTAGTTTGATATTGTAATCCATCACTGTATTGTGAAATACATTTTAATGCACTTTACTCAACAAAACCTCAATAGGCTACATCCATTGCTCAACAAATAACTATGGTGGCTCCTTCCAATGTTCCTGGACGTGGGGTGCAAACAGAAACGGCCACGTCGTTGCTGTCGCTTACATCAAAGCCACTCGGTAAGTTTCCCTGGACATCTTTCTCCGGAGCTTGTCTCATTGTTTTTATATATCAGCTTTGATGTGAAGGGTATGGAGAGGAAAACCTCTCGTATTCTGATTCTGATCCAGCTCTGACGGTGAAAGCCGGATCAGCTGCAGTTTGGATTCCAGTGGACACAGTATCACATGCTTGGACCAAGATTACTGTCCTTATGCTGAGGAGGTGGAGCGCATTAACCTGACCATCTACTTCAGAAGCAGCTTCGTGGTAGAAGCCTACAACACACAGTTCTACATCATGGATATTGGTACGCACTAAAAAAACGCTACAGCACCGAGTTGAATGAGTGGTAGTATTGAAACACCCATCTGAATATTAAACAGTGTTGTTTATCTTTATTCTCCACTACATAGTGAGGCCCGATACAGTGGCTATTAGCAGGATAAATCAAACTTCTGTACAGCTGGGGTATCCACACTCCTGGAACACACCATTCTCATACTTTCCTCTCATCTTCCAAGTGAAAGAGATTCGCTGTCGGAAACGCCAAAAATGTGACTGTTCCAAACTGAACTCACCGGAGGTATTTATTGTTCTCCAGATCAGATCATTTAATGTCAGATCACACAATGTTTACATTAAAATACATAATTCATATAACAGCATGTAATTATTTATCACGGTATGTTACTGTTTTTTATTTCAGACTTATTTCACACAAAGTCACCAGCTGCCAGTAACTAAAGGAATAACTGTGTGTGTGAGGGCGCGAGATAAGTTCTGTAATTCCTCTTGGAGTGAGTGGAGCCACTACAGGTAGGTTTATTTTATTTATATTTATTTTATATTTTATTTCTCTTATGTTCTTCATTGAATATATTTACTATAAAATATATATATAAATACAAATTATAGTTATGTATTTATTTTTTGTAGTTCACACTGTGATATAAACGTTCTCTGTCTTTTTTTAGATGCAATTCCCGGAAAAATAAAAAACAGAGGAACCGTAAACAAAAGTTAAATAAGATGCTCTGAATTATTATGCAGCTTATCAGGTTTTTGTAGTTATTAGCATTATGGTGCTTCCTGTTATTATAAATGATCAATAATGACACTGAGAAACTATGTGATCTACTTTGGTCTTAAGACAAAACTTATGTAATATTTTATGACTTTATCCTTTTTATGATTTGATGCATAACTAAATATCACACTCCATTATTTATTATTGTTAATTATTCAGTACAGCATGTATTTATTATGATTGTAATGTTTCTGATGTATTTTAATGAATACATGTGATATACAACACCCACATGCACTCGGATCAGTTTGTCTTGAATGCTAACTTTCGTTTTGATAATGATTTCATGTCATTCCTCACCAGACATGATGTATAATGTAGCATGTAGTTTGTTAAATAGCACAGACATTTGTTGCGCATGGGCTTTGTTAGGGTCCTAACTATGTGCAAATGTATTTTCTTACTTTGTAGATGTCACACAAGACCGCTCGAGATAAGCAACACAGGAATAACTGTTACAGTTCAATGTGGAGCAAAAAGAAGTACTTTTCTCCACATTACAAAGAGTTTCTCTACAAATCTCCCACAGCAAAACACAACAACCAACTGATCACTGATTGTTCAATTGTTGTGTAAAAACAAGCTGTTATGAAAGCACATAAAAAGACATATAATGTACCCTGAGTAATACTGTGGCATCATAAATTGCCTGTCAAAAACACAGATGGTGGATTTTTGGAAATGGTCTAATTTGTGTTTCAATTTCATTTTAAGGAACTATTCATATTAAGGAATGATTTAATTCAGTAAATAACAAAATTGGTATAACAGGAATGAAAACAAGAAAAAAACAAAAAAGAAGGGAAATACCATAGAGGGATTAAACACTTTTGTGACTGGAATTCTCCTGGTCACCAGGCAGTAGGTAATAAGGTGAAAGAAAATAAACATACGATAATCATTACAATTTACAGATAATTCATTTTAAACAGCCTGTATATATATATATATATATATATATAAAATTAAATTTATTCTATCGCCTTATGCTTAAATTCTTGAACTGTGACATTGTCTATTCAGAGAGAGTTTTCGTAGCCTGACCACTATTATGAGTTTGAGATAATATAGGCAAAGTTATACAACACTCGAGAATGCCACAGTACCTCTTTATAAGAATATAACCGTTTTCTCAGGGCAAGTGTGACATAAACATTTTTGATCTAAGAACCATTTTCTTGCCATCATTATAAGAGACAGTGAAGAAGGTTCAGATTTCTGAGGTAAAAAAGTATTATAAAGTATTAAGACAAAAAACAATACTGGCTCACTCCCTCTGTGACATACGCTCCTGCTCTGATAGAAACATTCATGTCTATAATTAAAAGTTTTACTGTATGTCTACATGTAGCATTAGCTTATGCAAACTGTCTGTGGCTATAATGAAAACGAACAGAATGTGTACTTTCATATTTTCCATTATTCACATACTATATTGTATAATAATGAAAAGACGTTTAACCAAAAATAGTATGGTAATTGTAAGCAAAAAACACGTTGATTTGTGATTTCTCTCTTCAAGGAACTGTTGTGAATTCCAAACAAAACATCTATGTTTGTGACTGTTGTTATACCTGAACACCCTTGACAACAAGTTCATGTGTAGATTCCATATGTGCTACATCACATTCTGTCAATGATGCTGGTCACGTGTTCAAATGGGAAGGAAGTATGTCAACAGTAAACAGCTATGGCAGACGTTCTCACAGTGGCTTCCCCACAGGAAGAGAAATTACTTGGGGTTTGGAGATAATAATTCCCCATGCAGTGCACATACGGTCATTAGCTTTGACCACAGGCATGTTTTGGGTTTGTGTGAAAAGAGAGAAAGAGAACTTAACATTTTACCCTAAAACACAAAGATGGGACACCTTTTCACAACACACCACATAAGCTGGAAACTATTGCCATACTTCCGTCATTTTGTTTAACTTTGTGTTTGGTTACAGAAACATGTTTTGAAATGTTGGTTACCATGGTCAGTTTGGGGTCTTTTTGAGTATGTTTTATAATAACTATTATAAATATTATATAATAAATATTAAAATAAATATTATTTTATTTTACTGTTTATGTGGATACACATATTTTTATATACTTATCTATTTTTCTTATGTAAATATGCATATATTTAACAAGGTGACTTTTTCACCATCCCAAGAAAGCTATTTTAATCTTGAATCTTGTGAGAGTGAGCGAGAGGGACAGAGACATTACAGATAATACATTTGTATATTAAATATAATATTAATATAATAAAATAAATAATATTTTGTAGCCCGGTGTCGCTTAAATTAACGAATGCTGAGTCGTCT
Source organism: Botia almorhae (assembly GCA_036877575.1). Lineage (NCBI taxonomy): Eukaryota > Metazoa > Chordata > Actinopteri > Cypriniformes > Botiidae > Botia > Botia almorhae. The sequence goes on along the minus strand of JAZGTJ010000046.1, from coordinate 155,371 downwards.
GGTCTATCAGTTCACCTACCCCCCCTCTTTTCACATCTCAAACGTGTGTGTGGAAGCCACGGCACTCGGTAATCGGCTCTCAGCGGCGCACATGCTCAGTACCGATCACTGTGGACATCTGTAATGGCTGCGGGATGATATGATACGAGTCTGGGTGCCGCGCCGCGTTTTACGGTAGGAATGCCATTTGCCTGAGACCGCCAACCACTCCATTCATTTCTCCGACAACATGGTTGACATCCGACAGAAGAATAAAAGACGGACATCGTAGTGGAGAGCATTCGCGGGAGTTATTATCGCGTAAGTGGATTGTTTATGTTGTCTTTGTAAATTGCGGTTCAGTATACGGGGGCTCCGGTCATGCTTGAGTCAGTGTTTCCATGCTGGGGATTGTTATCCGAGGTCACTACAGTTCATAACAGCATCTTCGAAAAGGGAGGACACATTTATAGCGGCGGGCTGTATATAGCTACATGCAATTATGGTATAACATACGATCATACGATCTAATCCGCGTTTTGCAATATTTTATTGCACGTTGCCTTATATGGACAACATGCATATCGCGTTATTGTACAATGTATGCATCAGATCCGCTCAAGATTTCGCTGTTGTTTGAGTCAAAAAACAGTTATTTTGAAATATTTTTGTGGCATCGCCTATTTTTAGCACCGCAACAGGCTTTATTTTGGTTGACAGTCGCTGCGATCGGCCAGTCACACACATGCATTTTCAATGAGCGCTGGGTTACTATAGTTCATTTCGTTGGTGCACAGGATCTCTCGGCAGTTCACTATGGGCTGCATCAGAATCATACCGTATTATCATCCGTGGCAATTATCAACATATGATGTACGCAACACAGACACGAGTGCAGTGCAATAATTTGACATTATGTAACTCTATCCCTATAAAGACTGCTGCCTACAGTGTTGTGAGAAGTCTGCTGCCTACAGAGTTGTGTTCGGCAATCTATTTAATTGTAGACACATAAGGTTATGCTATATGAGAGTTTAGATTGTATTATATTGCATTTAATGTGTGTTTTGCTCTGATAGATTTTATCGTGTGCGTTTCAGCCCTAAGGAAACACTTTGGTTATGTAATAATCTGTGTTTGACTGTGCCCATTATACGCAGTGCACAAAGCTGCTAGTTTGCCTTCTGTTTAATTATAAGCTGAACACATACTTACCACTTTTAGTGGTAAAATTTGTTTTGGTAAATTAAAATGATTTTTTTTCTCATGTGTTTTTGAGATGTAATACATTTTCTTTTTACCTTTGGAAAGTCATATTTCTCTTTCTGTGTTTCTCTCTGTCTGTCTCCTGTCAGTGGAGTTCTGGTGTGTAATAGTGCCAGTGAATTGCGTGTGGTTGGCGGTAGTCGGGAGTGATGGCCGTGAAGGAGCGGGTGGAGGCGGTGCTGAACGTGGGCCTGCGGGTCCCCAGTATCATGTTGCTGGAGGTGCTGTACCGCTGGGATGTCAGCTCCTTCTTCCAGAAGATCCAGAGGAGCAGCCTCAACAATAACCCTCTCTTCCAGTACAAGTACCTGGCCCTCTACCTGCACTACGTGGGTGAGTCACAGTTCAGATTTTATCTGATAACTTTTAAACCAGATGTGGTTCCCTAGATTAACATCTATCAAAAATGTTGAAAAGAATTTGTGTCAAAATCAGTGTCAGTGTGCATTTTAAAGTACTATAGTAAAGTATTTGTGTTGTTTGATATATATATAACACTGTAGTGTGGGTCTTTTTGGTAAGGAAATATACGGTATAGCTAGTATCAGTCAACAACATTACTGGAGTTTTCTCGTGAAACAATATTGTTCCCCTTTTCCCTTCCTACCTATCTAAAACAAGGTAAAGATGAAATATGATGTTATAGAAAACAGCCTTAGTTCAGGGCAATAAAGTGAAGATTCTTTGCATCATCAATGACTATCACATTACTCCTGTGGGCTGATCATCACATTACTCCTGTTGGCTGATCATCACATTACTCTGGTGGGCTGATGATCACATTATTCTGGGGGCTGGTGATCACGTTATTCCAGGGGGCTGATAATCACATTATTCCGGGAGGGGATGATGATCACATTATTCCGTCGGGCTGATCATCGCATTACTCCATCACCCTGATCATCACATTTTTGGAGTTTGGAGAAAAGCTAAAATGAACTGGAAGAAGGAATCACTTATTGAAAAAAAGCGAGGCTGAGCCTTTTGCACCCATTTCGTAATGCATGTTTACTCTTTGATACTGCTGAAAGTAGTGGAGTTTAGATGCATCTGGTTCAGATCACAGGTCTTTCATATAGCTCCCTGCCCTAAGTTTTAAAAGATTAAGTGGAGCGTGACTTCATCCCCCATTCATTGTCTGCACATCCAATCAGACAGAGCTCATTAACTGGAAGTTATTATCAGAGTTATTAACAGGAATCGCAATGTATTTGTATGTGCATTTGTACTGTGAGAGTCATTTGAAACAGCATCTTTGTTTGTGAATTACTTCATTTTCCCCCCATTCTCAATTGTCGGGCTTGTTTGTAGGACCTTGTTTGTACTATCTGAAAGGGCTTCTGTCTTATGGAGAACAGAACGTGTTGATGGTTTCAGCTGATTTGGTCTTCTATGTAAGATACGTTACTGCAACTTCATCAAATAATCAGTGTTTAGAAAGTCTGTAAACCTTAATTAAAAACACAGACTCCAAAACCTTTGTGTGTGTATATGCGTGTGTGTGTGTGTGTGTGTGTGTGTGTGTATCCTTGCATGCGTGTGTGTGTGTGTGTATAATCGTATAATTATAAAATCACTTTCTAGTAATGATTCTAGAACAAGTTCCATCGTTACCCAGCAAATTAAAAGCAAAAACAACAATACCTCAGTACCTTTGAATAATCGGTTTGTATCTTTTTTGAAGAATACAAGTTATCAAAAACAATGGAGGCAGTGTTTTAAACTGGGATACTCACTGTTTGGCTTTGTAGCCAACAATCTCAATGTGGTTTAACCGAAAGACTCTACAATCAAACCAATAACTATATTATTTAAAACTGAAAACAAGCATTATTTGTACAGCTTTCACCCAGAGCAGTATAAAACTGTAGAGTTCATTTTTGCATGTCAGCAATGCGCTATTTAGAGGGCAAATGCTCTGACATTAGGTGTTGTTCAGAAGCAGTCACTAGAGTTTTGACATTTCAAAGCTACTTCTGGCAGAGCCCATACTTGGTTTAATATAGATACAGCAGCATCTGTTCTTGGCTGCAGCTTTGTTTTGCAGGTGCAACACGTCCTGCACTACAGCACCCTCAGGACCCCTGCTCAATGGCGGGCAGTATCTTCCACAGGTGAAAAGTGCTGCTGTCAGGAAAAACTTTGGTGGACTAATTTTTAGGCATACTGGGTTTGTTGTTAATAAACATCACCGGGCCTTAAGGAGATCCTGTGATAAACAAGCAGAAATAATAGCTTTGTCCCCCTGTTGATAACTACAGTTCAGCTAAACCAAAATCTGACATTTTAAGACCATTAGACCTAATATAGATAGAAGGTAGGGGAGCCAAGAGAACTGCATAACAGCCCTAAACTTTGTTTAAACTGTTGTCTGTATGTTCTGGGCTTTATTTATATTGAGGAAACCATATTTGTGACCCTGGCCTTTTTAATGATACATTTATATACACACACACACACGCACATATACAGTACAGTGTGCAATAGTCTTAGACCACCACCAGCTTTGTTTCTTTAGCAAAATTTTAAAGACCATCTATAATCACTTCTTGGTTTCCTCTTTATTAAGAAACAAACAGAAAATACAGGAAATATATACACAAAATGAAAAAGATGTATAGAACAAAATTGTTTTGTGTTTTCAGACAAAAGTCTCTCCAGACTCTCTAGAAAATAAAGGACTCTCCAGAAGTTGAGATTAGAATTAGAAATTAGGGTTCCATACCATTTGGGTTAAAAGAGACGGTTCCTGCACTTGGCACTTTAGCCTACAGAAGCTGTTTTAATATTGCATAGAAATGTCCTGTATTTTGTGGTTGTATTGTAAATAGATTTAGAAATAAATATATGTGGTCATTCTGCTATTGCTTAAACACTGAAGTCTAATGAAAAGACTTTTGCACTACTATATATATACATATATGTATAATATACATTATATATATTTATAATATACATGTATATATGTATGTATATGTGTGTGTGTGTACATATATACTGTATGTGCGTGGTGTGGTGAAGGCATCGAGACAGAAAGCCTAAATTAAGTTGTGGAGAACATCCTGTCAGTAGGATCACAGGCACTTTAAATCTTTACTGCCTATTGATAATTTGAGCCATTTTCAAGCATTTTATCCAGCTATAAAACCTGGCCAAGTCCTTTGCTCTGTGACCTGCCGAGAGCTTCCTCATATTTCAGTGCTAACTTTATTCTAAGGTAATTGCATTGGTCCAACCCTGCCTGCCAGCATACTCCCTATTAATCAATACTGAAATAAACTTGGTCTTTTGCAGGAGCAGCATATTCCCATCATGTCAGAATCCCAGAGCGAATGACCTCAAAATATTTTGGGATTTTAATTTGCCTATTTCATGTGTACTGTCATGTGTACAGGTGTGTGAATTTGTGAATGGCAGAAGGATGAACAGCAGAAGACATAAACTGTTACAAAACGAAAGGAATCAAGAGAGTTTGGCACACGAGTAATGAGGCCTTAATCTGTGCATGACAACAGCACTCATCTCTCTCTCCATTCTGCCTGTGCTGTCTACACACACTGGGATGAAGCCCTGCTCATTATAGCGTTGATATAAATTAAAGGTTGTTTATAGCTCAAAGCAGTAGTTTGAGGGAAACATGCACCTTTAGAGGCGTCTAGTTAGACAGATGCTTAATGGAAGGTATTGCTGTAACCTGTTGTTAACGGCCTTATATTGAGTTTGTGTTAGCCTACTTTTTCCGTGCTAGAATTTCCGCTTGCGTTGGACCTTCATTTTTCTCATTGATGGCTGTAAGATTACTGTATGCAGTGCACAGTATGTATTTAAATATGTACATAGCCAGAGATTCTTTCTGCAGGTGTGACTATCAATGGAAATGGATGTCCGGATTCAGTCAATGTTCTCCGGCTGTGTGACTTCCTTTGACCGTATTTGGCCTGAGTGAATGAAGAGAGAGACATTGAGAGAGAGAAAGAGAGAGAGAGCTGTTCAGAGACCTTTCTGTGTGCTCGACGGCATGTCTACACAGCAGTCTCATTCTTTAACTATCTCTCTTTTAGGCTACATTCTGAGTCTAGTTCTGCTCACACTGCCGCGACAGCACCTGGTGCAGCTTTACCTGTACGTGCTCACCGCTCTGCTGCTGTTTGCTGGTCACCAGATCTCAAGGTGAGAGTTTAGGACTTAATTATAAGTGATTGATTTAAATAATGTATATACACAAAAACTGAATGGGGAACAAAAGTCTGAAATCACATTAAAATCTAGAATTCAAAATGAACTTTCTCTAATCACAGTATTCTTCACAGTATTGCCATAAAAGAACCAGTTTTTGGTTCCTCAAAGAACTATTAATTCTTAAAAGAAGTGAAACAGATAAGTTCCATGGACGTTAAAGGTTCTTTATGGAACCATACAGCCAAAAATGGTTCTTCTTAAGAGTGTGGGATAACAAAGTTTTTGGTTTCAGATTGTGGACTCCATACCATTTCAATTCCCATACATGCATACATTTCTGCTAAAGCAAAAAAGAGGCATAACAAATACTGTGAAATTTTGAAACTGATGACCAGTAATGATACTGCTTCAGCTTTTACAACCTTTAAGTACACAAAATAGTTCTTCCTTTAGTTAGTATTAGACGTGACTGAAAGCTCAGTTCAGTAAATGCAGGGCATTCATGCAGTTGAGGGTTTGTCAGACTGATTCAAACCTGTAACTTGTAAGTGTTTTTGGATGATTCATTTAAAGAACCAGCTCAGAAGAGTCATTTATTCATGAAACAGGCTGTACTGTTCTGGCTGTATGTTTGTTTTTGAGTGCAGTCAGTGAAGATGACTCAGTGTTATCTTGCCGTTCTTTCAGATCTGACAGCAAGCTCACAACTCGGGTAAAATGTCATTTATTTTGATGTGAAGCTGGATGTTTAAGCACTGCAGTATATACTGGCTGCCTCCCACTATAGCAGTCTGCCAAATATGACTGTAAAATATGTACCTGTAAAGTCAGTGATGGTTATAGTCATTAAGTTAAAAGAGAAAACAAAAATCACATCTTTAACCTTCCAAATTTTATACCGAATAATTCAGTGTTTTTTTTTTTTATAAAATGGGACTGGCTGTACCCGTACCTTTAATTTTACTTCAACAGTATTTGAAAATGGTGTCAATTAAAACAATATCAATTGAATAAGTAAATTGTTATTAGTTGCTTATTTACTTTAAAATCTACATGACGTTTTTCCAAGGAACATAAGATGAAATCTGCTTCTCTTCCATGGAAAAAAATTGAAAGAAATAAGGTCATGTGGTCTGAAACAACATGAGCAAGCAGTGACACGATTGTTGGCTAATTAAACTTGTATTGAACTTGTATGAGGATGTTTGTATTTGTAAACACTATAAATACACTTAAAATACTTATTTTCTTCCTCTCCACAACAGTCTCATGTGAAATTAAACCAAAGGAATCGTTACAATGCATGAATGAACTGGAAAAAAAGGCAATTGATACAACAAACTTACACAGAGGGGTGGAGAAACACACACAGCAAAATTAGCATTGAGGTTGAGAATAACCAATGAATAATGTTGCACTAAAGAGGGCTTTCCTGTAGCTCAGTGGTTAGAGCTCAGTGTTAACAACGCCAAGGTCATGGGTTCGAACCCAGGGATTGCACATGCTCAGCAACAATGTATAGTATAATGCAATGTAAGTCACTTTAGATTACAGCATCTGCCAAATATATGTACATGTATAGAAATGAGTTTTGAACATCTCATTAGTTAGTGTTTGAAAGACCCATGAAAATCAACCTGCCATTTAATCAACATCAGATGTAACCCACGGAACCGTGTAGTAATTCTCCCATTCATGAAGAATCTGAAAAGTGAAATCTCGTCAGGCAGTAAAGCAGACCCCTTGCTTCCCTGGAGATGCCTCACCCGTTCTTGTGGCTCTGTGATTTTAGTTTGCTGTTGTGCTTCTGACAGGTGGCTGTTTAGTGTCAGATTAAGAGAGAGCTTTCAGCACATTGCTCACCATAATGTGTGTCTGTGAAAGAAGCAGTGGCTGCTCAAATTAAGATCACCCAAGTGTGGCAAAGCCATTACTGGCTGCTCGTAACTTACCTGCCTGACTTCGTTCGCTCTCTGCCTCCTTACGCTGAGGAGAGCCAAGCTCAATGAAGGGTTTAACTGAGCCATCAGAATGTTTATGTACGTATGTGTGCTTTATGAATTTTATAACCCATAAACTGTTCTAACCACTGAAAGATTGAATAGCCCCAAGAATAACTTTGTTTTATTATATTCCAAAATCAAAGTGACAACAAATTTGAAACAGGACTTAGATTTTTCCCTGTATTACAGAATTATGAGTTGTGGGGTTAATATGCTTTATTGTAATAATAGACTTTTTTAAATGCAAATGTAATTTCTTATTTTTATCTTTTACATTTGGGTGAGACCGGATGATAAATATCTCATAAGTTACTTTGAGTTTATTTTAACGTATTTTTTCTGTTTTACTTCTTGCGCTGATTTTGCCAATGTACATTGCTGTGGCTATTTTTAAATCTACATGGCTACATTTCTTGAAAATTATGGGCTCCTTTGCTTGAAAACAACAAAGGCAAAAAACTGTTAAGCTATTTCAATAAACATACATTTAAAACGCTATAGGTTGAATATTAGCTAAAACTATTAAGGTTTCATTAGCCTGCCCATCACCCTGTCTTAATTTGAGGATTAAACATGAATTAAACAGGTTATTTGTTAATAGTTTCCTGATAAGCTGAGGGCCAAGGAAAGTTTTTATGTACTTCCGTACATCAGTGGTATTTTAGTTGTTTTTGTGCTCGGTGCGACTCAGCTGTGTTATATAAGTGAATGTTCTCATCTGATAAAGCAGGAGTGATGGTTTCACAGCTCTGCTCTGTCTGACTCTGCTCCAGCTGTAAGTATAGATTCTCTACCGGCTGCTGATGACTCAGAGGTTACAATAAGGTCTCTGTTCTTTGTTCCAGGGACTATGTGCGTAGTGAGCTGAACTCTGGATATGAGGGACCGCTGTACCTGGAGCCTCTGTCCATCAACCGTTTCGCTACCGCGCTCATTTGTAAGCGTTTATGGCATTTCACACAGAAGTCATGACTCATAAATATGTTCACACATTTTTTTTGTTTTTATTTTTAACTTAGGGTGGAACCACATGCTGAAACCACAGCCTTAGATAAATGAAATGTCATATTTTATATATATATATATATATATATATATGTATGTATATATATATATATATATATATATATGAGAACGACAGACATTCAGACAGATTGAACATTAAAACAAGGAGAAGAACAAATGTATGTGCATACACATGTAGTACTGTAACTTCTGTACACATTTATACACTTGTATGCGGTTGTTAGGGAATAAGACTCAGTGTCTCACTGGATTTCATGATTAACACGGTGATCGATGCTCCAGGTTTTAAGCATCCTATCACCTTTGACTCATTACTGTCCCTATTCAGTCTCTGCTTGCTTGTTTAAAATCCCAGAGTTCCCTGCAGTTAGGAACGTGTGCTTATGTAGTGTCACTCGGGTAGTTTTGTGTGAGTTACAATTGATGTTATGAAGTCTTGATAAGTGATGTCAGATGTCATTCAGTAGTTTGGGCATTTCCCACTCCTGTTGCTTTCTCGCACGCTGCGCAGAGCAGCAGACACGCAGTATATTCTCCCCTCTGATCACTTTTGCTAACAGTGGCAGATTAATGCTAAAAGCTTCCCCGCTCACTTCCTGTGTTTCGCTTCTTCTCTCGCTCACAAACACTGGCTGCCCGGCCTTTGGTTTGTAATGTGTCACTCTCTCTCGCTTCTCCTTCCCTGCCTTTAAGAACTCCATCCCTTTATCTTGCTTGTTCATAAGGCGTATTCTTTATATTGTTCTTTCTGTCTGGTTCTCCGTCACTCATGACATGTATACTCGCGTGGGGGGAATGTCATGCGAACTTTCAAGAAATGTACACGTCATATTTTATCCCCAAGTCAAAAGGAAAAATTACAGTTATATTTTATCTAAAAAACTCAAGACTAAGTGGTCTTGTTTTTTCCCCTTTTATGACGCAAATGTACATCCTAGCAAATCCGAACCCCCACCAGTTGTCTGTTGTAACATGTAAATAATATTCTGTTTGATATATAAAAATGTTTATTAAATGATAGTACAATCACAATAGTACTTGTTCTGAATGTTTTATTTAAATTTAATCGAAAATGTAAAATTGTATTTAAAAAACAAGATTATGTTCGGACAAGTTGATTTAAATTTCTGCATATCTGTACTGAAGGGGTGTTTATAGCATCATATTTATGAAATTGAGTAATAAAGAGGGGCTTCATTTTCTTGATGTGCAATCTAATCGCTGTTTTTCTCTTGACTGTGGGGTGAAATATGACCTGGTTATTTTTTTAGGAGACCTTACTGCTGATTGTTCTTCCTCTAGTGTGTGTGCATGGAGTTCTGGAGTGCTCTTGTATACTTCAGCCATTAGTCTGAATTCAGTTGGGTCTAATTATCTTAGCCAGCAAGAACAGATGCATTCATTAATGTCAGTGAGTACAGTAGGGAACACACAGCACAGAGGTGATCTTTATTTAGGTTTCTTGCCTTGCTGTACTATATTACAGTAGTATGTCTATTGTTAGCAGAATTTTATGTTTGAATTGTACTATTTTTACCTTGATACCATGTCTGTTTTTCTCTGTGTGTGTGTGTTTGAGTAGGCCAGCTGGTGGTGTGTACCTTGTGCTCCTGCGTGATGCAAACCAAGCGTATTTGGCTGTTCTCGGCGCACTTGCTCCCTCTGGTGGCCAGGCTGTGCCTGGTCCCGTTAGAGACCATCGTGTTTGTGAATCGTTTTGCCATGATTTTCACAGGCCTGGAAGTCATCTACTTCTTAGCCTCCAATCTTTTGGTGCCATTTAACCTGGCCAAGACGGCGTACCGGGAGCTTGCGCAGGTTAGAGACAGGCCCATCTACAGTCAAACCCTCTCTGTTGATCTTCCGCTGGTTGATGTTCTGTAAAGGAGTTTCACACCCTTATTTTAATAACATCGTTATTAAAATAAGAAAAAATTAGGAATATTTCAGGGCTGCAGAATTTTTCAGTATTTGTTAATAGCTTAATTTTATTTTATATTTATGCAGACAGTTCTAAAGCGCATTATAGTATACAGTTGATTAAATGTGTTCCCTAGAAATGATAACAGTGGAGAAGTATAATAAGTATTGTCCTTTTCTACAATGCAGATTTACTGAAAACTCTAAACGGTGCTGAAAATTTGAAATTTGTGTATGGCCGAAAGGATGTGCAAAAGATTAAAAGATTTCTTGTTTGTAATATAATATTTGCTGATATGTTGATTTGTGTTGTACTGCAGGTGGTGGAGGTGTACGGGCTGCTGGCTCTTGGCATGTCTCTGTGGAATCAGCTGGTTCTGCCAGTGTTGTTTATGTGCTTCTGGCTGGTTCTGTTCGCCCTGCAGATCTACACGTACTTCAGCACAAGAGATCAGCCCACATCCAGAGAGCGACTGCTCTTCCTCTTTCTCACCAGGTCAGTGGAAGTTCAGTCTCTTCTGCTCTTCAGTCCTAAACCTTTTTACTCAGGAACATAATGAAGAGATTTTGACGATTGTACTTAGCACTATGCGTATGCAGCTTGGTCACAACCGTGCATCTAGGCAAGACCCTTTTCATACCAGGTTGCTTCAGGGAGAGTCCATTAAGTGCAATTTAATGACAAGTAACATTGTTTTGAAATGGCTTGTTTAACCATAATGGCTCTCTTCTCTAGTATTGCGGAGTGCTGTTGTACGCCGTACTCTCTGCTGGGGCTGGTCTTCACAGTGTCATTTGTTGCTTTGGGAGTGCTCACTCTTTGCAAGTTCTACCTGCAGGGCTACAGGGCTTTTATGAACGACAATACCATGCACAGGTAACCACCCAGCTAGCAGGAAACGTTCCCAGAACATGCACTAAACGTTCTCTCAAAGTTATAGCATTCATATAACCAAGAAATGGTGTTAATACGGTCTAAAAACTGTCACAACAGTCCAAGAACGTTTAAAACAACATTAAAAAAATTGTTACTTAATGAAAATGTCAAGGAAACGTTCTAAAACAAACTAAAATTGTTACCCAGGCTTCCTTTCTTCTTTATATCTTTCATTTAGTGATTAATTAAAAATCCTTCTAAAGAATTTGCAATGTCCATATTGATGCAGTATCACACGATAAATCACCGAATCTGAAGTGATGCGTCATTTCCTCGCTCTTCTCCTCAGAGGCATGACGGAGGGAATCACTCTTTTGATCCTCGCTGTGCAGACCGGACTGATCGAGCTACAGGTCATCCACAGGGCATTTCTCCTCAGCATCATCCTCTTCATTGTGGTGGCCTCCATCCTACAGTCTATGCTGGAGATAGCTGATCCCATAGTGCTGGCACTGGGGGCCTCCAGAGACAAGTAAACTCCACGATATTCATTCCATGTATTACACATGTACAAATACATGTACAAAGGCTTTCCTGTAGCTCGGTGGTTAGAGCATGGCGTTAACAACGGCAAGGTCATGGGTTCAAACCCAAGGATTGCACATACTCAGAGACAATGTATAGTGTAATGCAATGTGAGTCGCTTTGGATAAAAGCGTCTGCCAAATGCGTAAATGTAAATAGCAATTCAGTGATCTGATCATTTTATATTCATTCTGATCACCAGGAGCTTATGGAAGCACTTCCGCGCGGTTAGCCTGTGCTTGTTCTTGCTGGTGTTCCCGGCGTATATGTCCTACATGATCTGTCAGTTCTTTCACATGGACTTCTGGCTGCTGATCATCATCTCCTCCAGCATTCTGACCTCATTACAGGTAAACACATGCCACTCATGTGTCAAACTCATTCCACTTAAACACATGCCTTCAGTTCTGGCCATTGAGTGAATTGACTTGCTTTGAGGGTGTCCTTATAAAGAGACACCATATATTATTACAGAATGATTTTCTAAATATATTTTCTAATATTTCTTGTAATATAGTGTATTCAGATGTAATATTTGCTTTTGTTATAGAGTATTCAAAAGAACCTTCTGTTCTTTTAAATGACTGTATCAAAGACTGAGTGTATCTCTTTAGGAATGACTAGTTGAAACTGATCTTGTAAGCCACCAGTGCCTGAAGAATATTCTGTATTTATGTTAGGGAAATGAAATATGTTTTGTTTTTTAAAAAAAGAAGTGAAAGAGTATTTGCATCCTGTAGCCAAGCGGACAAGTACAGAGGAGTATTTTAAAACATCATCTTACAACTTCAACAGCCTGCAGTCGGCATGTTTGTCTTCTGGCTGTTTTCATAGAAGTTATTAAAAACCAGCAATGATCCAGTGTGCAATATCACAGAGTGCAGGGACAAAGCAGTAATGTCATTACACAAGTGAAGTAATGCACAGTGATATATCATCCAGACAGCTGGCTGATACATTTGTGGTACTTCTGAAATCCGCCAACAGGCTTGTCAATGAATAATGCACAGTTTGTTCCCAAGTGTATTTTTATTTTAAAACAGCATTTAAACTAAAAAATTTTAATCAGAGCAACTGTGAAATTATACATGTAGGTATATATTATAAGATTGCCATTTCATTTAAAAGGTTAATTAAAGTGAAATTAAGTACATGTATATTAATATGCTAAAAAATGTAAAGCTTTAAGCATGAATTTCTATAGTAGGAAAATCCCTTATTATAGAATTTGCATACCAGATTTGCATGTCAGAGGTATGATTCATTCCTGTAATATTTTGTGTGGTTTTAATTATGTAACAATGTATTCAATAATCAGTATTACACTGACAATTTCTCACCCTATTCTTCAGCCATTGGCCATTGAGAAACCTAGTGTACAGTATAATGGCCGACTATCAGTAATAAGGGGATTGGGTATAATATAATGTGCTTTCAACCCTTCAGGTGCTGGGCACACTGCTGATCTACGTGCTCTTTATGGTGGAGGAGTTCCGCAAGGCTCCGGTGGAGAACATGGATGATGTCATTTACTGGGTGAACGGCACCTACAGGCTGCTGGAGTTCCTGGTGGCAGTGTGCGTGGTTGCGTACGGCGTGTCGGAGACCGTGTTTGGGGAGTGGACCGTGATGGGCTCCACCATCGTGCTCATCCATTCCTACTATAACGTTTGGCTGAGGGCCCAGCTGGGCTGGCAGAGTTTCCTGCTTCGCAGAGATGCTGTCAACAAGATCAAGAGCCTGCCTACAGCTTCTCACCAACAGCTCCAGCAGCACAATGACATCTGTTCCATCTGCTACCAGGTGTGTGGATCCGAGGGTTTGTGTTTGTGATGGATGTCCAGTTACTTCCTGTGTATTTTTGTGATACACGACATGTGTCTCCTTGTTCATTTGTGTGACAGATTGATGATGGGTGTCTTGTTAGGGTGCTAAGGCTAGCATCGCTATTTCTGGGGTACAAAACTAACCCCAAGTACAAAACTTCTGTAACTCGTCCCACACAATTTGGCACCTGGCTGCACAGATGAGCACCACTTTAGTGAATGTGCACATTCTATGTAATATTTACTTTATATGTCTATAGGGGATAATAATCTGTGTTCTATGCTAAATGTTGCATGTAAAAACTTGCGATTTCTTGCTTTTAGCAAATCTGTTGTGCTCCTGAATCTAGGACATGACGTCAGCTGTGATCACCCCCTGCAGTCACCTGTTTCATGCTGGCTGCTTGAAGAAGTGGCTGTATGTTCAGGAGACCTGCCCTCTTTGTCACAGCCAGCTGAAAGGGTCCTCACAGCCTGGCACTGCAGCACAGGATGCCACACCGCAAGAGACCCCTGCAGGTAGTCTGGATCAAAACCCAGAGTCAGGGGCATCAACCGCACAGGTTCCCCGGCAAGGTGAAGCCACCCCTGCTCCAAGCTCAGAGCTAACAGCTGAACTAAAAGAAGAAGCTGGTATAAAGGAAATCGCCAGTGATGACTGTGGCTCTCCAGCCTGCTCTTCAGGCTAAAACCGGTCCTGAAACCAGCTTGAGTCAACCTCCGCTCCACACATCGCTGGCCAAAAGGAGTGTCGCAGTGGAGAATTTGCTATGGGGACGTCTGGCCTTCTCTGTGACTCCGGAATGCTCCATGGACATCTATACAATCGAACCCTTCTGCTGTCTTAACCCTTCTCCTCCAGAAGATTTACAGATGGTCTGAGGTGGAAAGAATCATGTCACCTCTTCTACATTTTGATGTGTGGATTGTCTGTACCCAAACACCAGCTGTTCTCTAAACTACGATGTCCAGCAAACACCAATGTGAATGTGATCATGTGACCCTTATGAATATAGTGCTGTGATGCTGTGTAGGCATTAGCACATATCCACTAGCACGCTCTCAGTATCCAATAGCAGTAGCTCGTCTTTTTCTGTTCTCTGTTTGTTATCCAGAGAAAAAAAAAATATATATATATATTATGCCACTGCATTTGCACTAATGTAACATAAAGCAATGCTCCAAAGTTTGTCTTGTCTGATACCAAATATTTTGGTGTGTATGCGTTTTATCAAGTTATATACTAAGTATACTCGTGTACAAAAGAAGTATATAAAGGGACTTTGATATGCAGACGTTCAGTACAGTGTTAAACTGCACCAAGTGTCGTGAAGTGACCTAAGGCTTATATGAAGGCTGCGCCATTAGTGCGACCTCTAGTGGTAGTAGTCTGAAGAGCCTTTGGCCATGGATAAGAACTGGTGACAGTTTAGGAATCCGTTTCACTCTCGTCAGTGTTTGGCATTTACAGCATTTGTGAACATGAATACATTCAAGAATGTATGAGCACACTTTGCGGATGCCCATTTTCAGTGTTTTTAAGTTGATGTAATTAACTATAAATTAATGCTGTATGACATTTTTTTCTTTTAATACGGAAAAATATTACTTGGATTTTTTTTTAAAAGGCTGTTACCGATATTTTTATTTGAAAAGCAAATTTGAAAGAGAATAGGAGAATAATCCTGTTAGCAGTCTGAATTGATCCTTTTATTTTGCTTTTATACTGCGTACACTTGGAATGATGTTCTGTGAAGGCTGTTTTTGTTTGAATTGCCGCTGAATTCAGTAAAATATGCCTGAAGTCTGAACCTGAATGTCAGAATAAATCCAAACTACACATGAAACATTTGTCCGGACTTTCTTTCTCGTTGGCATTTTAAAGCTGACCCTTCGCGTAACAAGACCTACTGGACTCCTAAACCCACCTGTGATGAATCAAGCAGACCCACAGTCCAGTAGTGAGGTCATGTCAGACTGCTGAAACCATCAAAAACATATGATGAGAGAATACAGACAGGATATGCCCTCATTTCCTGAACACTTACTGTCTTTCAGAGAGCTAAAAATCTTTGTGCTTTCCTTGCTTTTACATTAGTACTGCACACCCCAAATCTGTGCAGCCATCGTGGTCAATAAAGTTCTTTACAGCTCGTTCACCGTATATGTGATATATGAACGTCATTGTTAAAAACTGCAATCCGTTACTTTTGCTTCTCTACCGCCATCTCTGTTTGAAACACAGTTGCAGGTTACTTCCTGTTTACATACCATTTCCCGCGAAATCGAACCCAACAACTCAAGTTAAAGGCTTAAATCATTATTATGAACGTAGCGTCGAATCGGGGTGATGAGGTAATGAGATTTAGTCGAATCTGTCATGTAGTCAATAACTGTTTGTTCATTTTAAAAAGGTTACTGATCGCAGCTTTAAAGTTACGGCCCGTATATAAGCATGCTGTATTTAACAGTAGTGTGATGTGTCTTAGTGCAGGCAGATGCTTTTCCTGTGTGACTTGAACTCTCTTTAGCGTGCAGCGCGGGGAGGAAGAATGGAGGAAACATTAGCGAATCAAAGAGCGCTCCCCTTTAACCCTTCTCCATCCTTCTGATCAAAGTTAGCCTTGAACTCTGACCTCTCAGTAAAAAATAGGAAAGAAGTGCAAAAAAAATAAAACTACATGTGGAGTGGAGCAACAAAGCACTCTTTCTTTTTGGAAGGGACAGATATTCCCCGGGTATCTTTTTCTCACGGAACCAGAATATAAATTATGTTGTCTTCACGGATTTTGTTCCTTCCAGTGTGTTGTTTTTGCGCTTGTTTTTGTTCGTGTGTGTGTATAAGCCCTTTAGCAGAGTGTGACAACAAAGTATGTTTTATTTTCTTCTAGATCCTAAAGCGTGATAAGAGTGCTATTATAATATATAGTTCCAGTATGGTAATATGCAGTTTGTAAAGCTGTAATGATGACCTAACTAGGATTAGGAAATACGTTCTTTACAAGTATCATGTGTTCCCACGTGTAGCCAGAAGATGGCACTGTTGGACTGCCACTAATGAATCGTGCGCTTCGCTTTCCTGTTTAACTTGCGGTCCGAGACGTTTCGTGGGGTGATTACTTTGATTTCAAATCGCAGCCTTTTGTCCGTGAAATGTGTTCACGCATTTATATTAATCACCACTAAATGAGACACTTATTTCCATATTTAAAGTGGGTTATATAGGATAGCCTAATTTCAGGTAAACGTAAAATATGAAACTATATATGTGAATTCTCGAACACAGTTATCTTTTTGCATTTTAATACGGATGTATTTTCATGCTGTACGGATTGAACGTATTTAGATCAATGTTATTTGGTAACAAAATATCCCTTGTTTAACTAATGGTTTACATACTGCTCGGTCGTTCCAGACTGATAAAAGTACTGATAGATTTTATTATCTTACGTGAGAGGTGCTTTTGTACACTGTGATTTGTTTAACAGTAATTCAATTAAATTATATGGTTATTAGTCATCAACGACATCGTGATTTATGCGGACATCTGTTGTCTAAATCAAATCAAATGTGTCGCTGTCAGCAATAAGATTAGTGAACTTATGTAAAGTTTCATTTAACACTGACATGGGGCCACTTAACAATCCAGTTCAGAGCATTAGTTTTACGCTTTATATATGTAATCGTATATAAAGTAATACATAGATAAGACTAACTGAACTGTGTGTGCAGGTCCGGTTTTTATTTGAGCGACTGAAAAACACCGTTTCCAGTGAGCCTTCCTCTGTAGTTTCTGCCACTTTAAACTGTTGTGTGGGAATATAAATACAGAGACTCTGGGGGAGCAGAATTCCCCTCAGTCTGACCAGCACTGGATGGACTGTCATCCTTCCTCTGCCTTCTTTGATTTAGTAAAATACAGAAGTCCAGTGCACGCGCATGCCCATTTGCGAACATTTCTAAAATATCACAAAGCTCTGTAATCGCATATTAAATACACCACAACGTTTGTTCTGAAGAATGAAAAGTTGTAACGCTATGTTAGATGACATTATTAAGTCATATACGTATATTTGACGACAACTGTTAAATTGTTGGGTTCTATGGGTGTATAATACCGTATTCTGAATGACAGTTTTATTTGCTATTTACTGCAGCCAATATACTGTTAGAACTAATAGTTTAGTGAATGCAATTCATATTCTTGACGTATTTATCAGCAATACCTTTTAAATGCATCTTAAGCGTTTTGAAATCAGTTAAATGTGTCATATTAGAAATTGTATTATTTATTTTTATTCACAACAAATGGTCATACAACAACAATTAGCCTGACATCTATTGAAATTATGAAAATTAAGAGTTAGAAAACGACAAACTTAACATTTAGTTAAAAAATTTAGTAACAAATTATTGACAAAATATTTAAATGTCTTACTGTTTCCAACAAAAAGCTAAATATTGCAAATAATTAATTATTAGTTGTCAAACAGGGCAAATGTCGCTTATATAATGGTATTAAATAATTTTATTCTAAATAAGCAGTAATACTCTATATTACCTGACATACACCACTTGCTTGTGGGCTGTTATTTCTTTTCTCTGCAATGGTCTATGCACATGTTGAACTTCTGCAATTACAACCAGTCTTTATCATTTAAAATGCTGCCCACTAGTTTAACCCAGTGAACGCGGCTCATATTAAAAGCCCCCCCAACAATATTAAAAACAACCCACCATAACCCAGCGTTCACGTGAACGACCTCGCTTTGCCTTCAATCGCGCGCTCCGGTAGGCAGTCACTCTCCTGACATTTACCGCGCGCGGAACTTGTCGCGTTTCTGTCTAAACGCGCCGCTCGCTAAGTGGGAAGGGCGGGCTGTGATATCTAATTAGGCGACGGGCTTCGTGGTTGGGTGGACAGCTAATGGTAGTTCGGCTTTACTTATGTTTGGGGGGCGGCCCTGCGTGCGCAGTCACTCCCTCCTCCTCCTCCCTTTGGGGTTAGTTTGCTTGTGTTTAGTTCCCAGAGACAGTCAAATCGGATTCCTTTGGGAAGGGACACAAATCACTCCCGTTTGAACAAGGGGAGCAGCGAGGGAACTGTCTCCACAAGGGTCCACATCTCCTGCTTGATTTCATATTGCTCATTCATGATTTGATCAGAGAATACTCTTTGTGGAGAGAAAGACAGAGAGAGAAAGGAGGAGAAAATAGAAAAAAAAAACATTGTCTGTGGATGATGACATTTGATCTAACACTCAATTCCTGATCCTATTGTTTCTTAAAGTGACATTAGACTTTTTTTTTGCCAAGACAGACCAAAGGGACCTCCAGTCAATTCTAACGCGCCTTACAGTTTTTTGTTTGTTTGCTTGTTTGTTCTTGCACGGTGTTTTCAAACCTGGATGTTGACAGCTCGCGTTTCTTTTGGCACGTCGCTCTGTTTTCTTTTTCAGAGAGGAAGCGCTAATAGAGACAAACGCGGTGACACCTGCGCCCCGTGTACTTCTCGTTATCTTTCTTACGGAGCGATCAAAACAAGCGAGCACCGACGGTGACAGGAAACGTCTGTTTTCATGTTCGGGATTCAAGACAGTATTCAAAGGAGCGGGAGTAGTATGAAAGAGGAGCCCATCGGTGCCGGGATGAACGCGGTCCGGACATGGATGCAGGGTGCCGGTGTGTTGGATGCGAACACAGCCGCTCAGAGGTAAGCCCGCGGCGGTATTCAGCGCTTCACCACACGCTACGGGAAAAACATAGACGGAATATTCTTCCCTTAACATCCTGGGACGGGACAAAACGGTCACGTATATAACAACTGAATCAGTACACTATATCCTTTTATTAATAATCCGGCGACAAAGAGATTGACTTATTGCAGCGATAAGTTATTGCTAGCAGCATCTTATCTGGCTTGTTTCGTCAGCCGCCCAACAGTTAATTTAAAACTGTTTCTCTCGATAACCTAAAAAATAGACACAAATGTTTTTTAGCGACTTTGCAACAGCTAGTTATGAATGGATTTTGCCATATCAAAATAAATTTAAAGGAAAAGTTCTAGTTTAATGAAGTTTGTCATGATCAGTTCTAGTTGGTATATGCAATTAGATATATATCAATTACTTTTTGATTTACTTTCTACCCCTTAACTATACCTAAAATGTTAAGCACTGTATTTGTTGATGTAAAATGAAGCTTTAAATATACCGTTAAACATTTTTAGTCTAATGGAATGAAATGTTTATCATGAATACTTTTAACTGTTTCTTTGATCCAATTATTAAACTACATAATAGTTTTTGCGTTACATTCAGAAAAATCCGCCGGTTGTAAATCATCTGTCTATGAAAAAATGATAGATGACAGAAAATTACAGTTAATTAACTACAAATAATTTACTTTTGCTTTTTTTTCTCTGTCTCTTTGCATTTGTAGTGGAGTGGGTCTAGCGCGAGCACACTTTGAGAAACAGCCTCCCTCAAATCTTCGCAAATCCAACTTCTTCCACTTCGTTTTAGCTCTCTACGACAGACAAGGACAACCCGTGGAAATTGAAAGAACTTCTTTTGTTGGATTTGTTGAAAAAGAAAAGGCAAGTGAAAATGTTACAGTATGTTCTCGATTGCACTGAATATCCTAAGATTGGGATTTTAGTTTAGTCAATTTGTATAGTGATGGCTTGTCAAAGTGTTTCAGAGTATTTTGATGTAATTTTTAATTATTCTAATAGGGAAATTGCGCCTAGTCTAATTTAACTATTATAAGCCTAAAATGGTCAAAGGTTATTCGTCCGTGTATGCAACAATTTACAGTAATTGTTCTACCCTGAATTTTAGTTTTTAACCTTTATGATTATTTATTTATTTATTTATTACATATTCATCACTTATTTTTGGGGACGTCATAGAAAATGTTTTAGTTCGTATTTTTTATCCTTCGGGGCACCTTTGCGTTTGAACGTTTCTGTTGATTTACAGTGAGGATGTTGTTGAGAGTCACAGGTCACATAGTAAAAATATTCCCTCAAAATCATTTTAAAAAAATGTTAGATTTTCAAATTTTCAAATACTTTAAATGGCTATTTGTAACATTGTGATAAGTTGTATGCTTTTTTTAAAAAAATACGGAACTATTTTAAATAAAATAGTTTGTTAGCATTTAAAAATTAATGTATTAGAATAGCCATCAATTCTTATGTGTAGTTGTTTTGAATACTTTCATAACACGGGTCCATGTTATTGAATTGTGCAACCATATTCTGTATTTTTTTAAAAACTTTATTTACGACGATATGGATGTTTTTACTTCTTTACGTACTACTCACTAAAATGACAGTAATTTAAGTCGTTTATATTTAGTTTCCGATTGCTTTTCATTTTTGACGTCCTCCTGCACGGGCGATAGCCTGTCTGACTAACATGACCACGCAGGGTCAGAAATGCACAAATGGGTATTTCGTGCCAACCTTCACAATTCTTTTTGCAGGAAACTACGGGTGAAAAAACAAACAATGGCATCCATTACAGATTGCAGCTTCTTTACAGCAACGGTAAGACGGAACGCATTCATCTAAGATTGGATTTTGCATAAAGACACAGGGGATTAAAAAGTTGGATTAAAAAGACAGAGAGACAGACAGAAAGAGAAAGAGGAGGACCAAAGAAATAAACAACTTACTAAGTTATGTACGTCACATGTAATAAATTTCAGCACATCTGAAGAAGGAATGCAATTACCTATATAATATTATATATTACGTTATATATATAATATACATTATAATACTATCTATATAATATTATATAATTCATATTATTAGTTATAAAATGACAGTAAATCATACACTTTTATAAATCCATGTAATTGTTAAAGCGGAAGAGATCAATTCAATGCGCAGTAAAGTCGTACCATTTTAACTATAAACATTAATGAAACACCAAACGATTTCCATTAGTGCACTTTTCCGGTTACGCGTTTTGCAGAAATGTGCACTTCATTTTTTGATGGAAGCTAATGGCCTGGCCATAATGAACGTACACTTTTTTCAATCTCTTAATGCGGTAAAATGACAACCAGGCATATAAAGTTTTGTAGTGTCCCTCATGTTCCTATAACTCTGGTAAATAAGACATATTTAGCCTATAGCATATACATTCACTTGTTCGACTGCGTTTATAAGAAAGTATTATTTTATTAGCTTCACATTTTCATGTGTTTTTTTATTATTATGACAACTATTTATATTTTAGTTTGCATATGTATGCCTGCGCGCTTCAGTCCTCCAAAGTTAAAATTATCCTTTAACACTGTCAGTAGTCTGGGTAGGGTTGGATATTTTAATCCAAGTTGTCTAGACGTTTGCATTTGTGTTGTATTAAGCCCCTGCCGTTGTGCATAGTAAATACACACCTTCACCTTCAGTCAAATTCATTGCTGATCCAGTAATGTGTTATTTGTGTGTGACCTGCATTTTATGGTAAGTTAAAGAGCAGTTTTCATCTCTCTGCAGGCATCAGAACAGAACAGGATTTTTATGTTCGCCTGATTGACTCCATGACAAAGCAGGTAAGATATGATTTAAAAATCCCAAAGGTCTGCTGGTGACACTGGTGAATATGGTAAAGCGATCTGTGTGTGATTTGCACTAAGCGAGAATGCGTGTGTGCACCCTGGTGAGTTTGGGGTTACACTACAGTATGCCTCAGGGGCACGGAGATCGGTTAGTGTCTAAATATGACATCCTCTCTCTGGGACGTCATTGAAGGCGACTGAATGTTTGCATGTATTTATGAGCATATGTGTGACAGTGAGACCGAGAGAGAACGTAACTGAAACGTTTAGCTTATTGTTTAGTTTATTACAAACATTTCATTTAAAATATCTGTCACAGTGGTTCAATATTTTACTTCAAAAGTGCAGCTCCACGATCAGGCTGGTGTGTCAATGACTCTGTGTGAACGTATTTTGCACACTGCACTCATAGACCTGTTTGTACATATTCTAATGTGCTGTGGAAACAGATGTTTATTATGAAAAGTTTAGCGTATATATGTGCAAAGATCCTCTTGGCTTGTTGTTGCTGGCCAGGTTATAAGATGTAACACTGAATAGAAATTGACATGTGAGACATGAGAGCAAAGACAGGAGGGCAAAGACAGCAACCCTTATGAGCCTTATATGTTGTGCTCTTCCTTTTTCACCTAAAACAAAAACAGAAGTTTTCTCCCCCTCTCTCTGCCTTAGTCTCTTGTTCCCACTCTTCCCCTCGATCTCCGCTCTCTCTCTCAATCTGTCTCTCTCTTTAAATGTTGTGTTTCAAAGACAAGCAGGGAAGGTGTCTGCAAAAATTGCTAACAACTGAGAGTCAGGAAGCCCATGAGTGTAATTGTGAAAATAAGTGTAGTAAAAAATGTAAAAAGAATAACTAATTGTAGATAAAAATAAAGAACTAATAAAGAAAAAATAATCATATTTAGAATTTATTGATAATCAGTCAAATATCGAGCTATGAAAAACTAACATGCTGGTTTGATTAATAACAAAAGTAATTGTATGTCTCGCAAGCTTCTATAACAGTTGTATTGTATTACAGTGTGTGCACACAAGTGTGTGTGTATCCTCAGGCTAAAGTGTGTACAGATATCAGGTAATTAGCAGACGCTGTGCAGTGTCATAGCTGTGACAGACTGTGTGAGCCTGCTGATGCTCTGAGCACTTACTACATCACGTGATTTAAACACGCCAGCACTCTTTGTCTATTGTTCTACCCTGTTGCTACTGTTCTGCCTCATTATGTATGTATGTGTGTGTGTATTTTGAGTAGCTGTTGGGAGGTGGTTTGGAGAGACCAATCCTAAAACTTGTGTCTGACAATGACAAAATGAGTTAAAATTTCTCCCTCTCTCTCTCTCTCTCTCTCTCTCTTTATATATATATATATATATATATATATATATATAAATATATATAAAGTATATGCTTTTGTTTTTAATAGACTAAAAGCCTGAAGTCCTCTATAAAATGTGTTTTTTATTTTTTGTAGTTTAAACTGTGAAATACACGACAATCGAAGAAATGTAATATCTTTTTATAGTAATAACATTAATTTTGTCGTTAAATATGGAAATGACATATTCCTATTATAAATACAGCAGAAATTACTACTACAAATCCCTGCGAAAGGTCTTTCCTCTGTTGACCTCTGTCTGTATCGTGTGATTTGTTTGTGGTGTAATGGTTTATAATTTTAATCATTTTTGCATGAATGTTTATGTGTGAAAATTAAGACTCCGTTACTGGTGCTAGTTTCCCCCTCACTCGGCTCAGCGGTTTGGCCAGGGTGTAGCGGGACAGATTTATGTACGTGGGTGAGAGGCAGGAACGTGCTGAGGGAGAGAGACTGTTCTCTGACACCCCTGAGGTAAATACAGTGGCCGGGGGACTGGCCCTGCCTCAGCCTTTCACTGAGTGTCTCAATAAAAAGCCGTTTATCTCGCCAGGGTTGTCTCCCTCATGCACATATATTACTGACTGATTTACAGGCTATTTCTGTGGCCAACGGCCCTGCCATACCTGTTAATGATACGGTGGCAGTGAGTGAGAGAGAAAGAGAGAGACATACTGTAGTGTGTGTGCTGGAGACTTTGGCAGCCAAGTCAACACACTAGTGGAATATACCGACACTTTCCCCTTTCGATAAGTCCTCTGGTTGTACCGTGGTGGTGGTAATATGTTTTGTTTGAAGTATTTATACCTAATCATATATATCATATTGGGTACTTTTATACATATTCGCATACCATGGTATTTACATGGTGTTCGTGGTACTTTAAAGAATACAATGATATTACAGTGGAACATATCCAAAAACCATGCGAATACCATAGTATTGTTTAAGAAACCATGAAAAATAACATAGTTATTTAGGTTTACATAGTTATTTTACAACAAATTTGGTAGGTGTTGGGGGTTAGAGTCAGGTCTCCAAAAGAACAAAAACATTCTTCCACTACATTTCCCAGAATCCTTTTGTCCAATTTTCCACTTACTAAATTTACATACAATACCTCTTCTATTCATGTCATGAAGACAAACTGGCGCTGAGGCCTTTTGTCTGGCACCGGGCCCCTCTTTATGCGCTTTGCTCTCGTTGTCATTTTGGCTGCAGCCTTTTTTCTCTTCCATGTCAGCGTGAAACATGACTTAGGTTACGACAGAGTGTTAGCTGGTCTTTAAATGCCTTTCAGGAAAGCCAGTCCAAACCACTCTGCGGTGAGCAGTCAGCCTGCATATGCTGAGGAGTGCTTGCAATGTGTTTAAGATTTCCCATTAAAGCCCCATAACTCTGTACAGAGAGGCTACAGAGCGTCGCTCCACTCAGCATGTGCTGGCTTTGGGCGGGAGAGCTGATGAGCAGGTTTATAGAGCTGCTTAACACACACTTCTCTGTAGCACTTCACTGTACCACCAGTCGCCTGACCACACAGTTAGCTACCAAGAGCTGCTGTACACATGTACGGCTATTAAAGGCAATCAAGAGATCTAAGGGTTTAGCTGCAAGGTACAAATTTTTCATCGGTTTACATAAAATTAACAGAGCTATGCATACACATGAAGACTCCCATCTGTTTTATCCTATATGGAAGAAAGATCACTAATGAGATCTGTTTAATATGTAAATTTAGTGTTTTTTTTTAAAACACTAAGACAGCAACGGGAATGAATAGGGAGTAAATGGATACCTTTCTGCTGAGCATGATCTCACTGGTGTCTCTGGAGCTTCAGATGAGATCATAACAGTGCTCACATTTCCCAAAATCTTTGTCTGAGAATTCAGTATAAACTCGGTAAACGTACCGTAAACAATTGTCAACCGTGTATTTTTTATTTATTTTAAGAAATTTTGGGAAAAAAATCTGAGACAAAGTTTTTTAAACACCGCTGAGAACTCCAATACGTCTCGTGAGTTCTGAAAGAGCAACATCTGAGCAGTAAAACTTTTCCTCTGGGATGAGCAAACCTCCAGAGCACACACTTGCGATATATCCACACATGCTCTGTCAGAGTCAGTTTGCCTGTGAGAACGGTTTGAGCGTGCGTAGAGGAGAGAGGCGAGAAGAGATGGAGCAGAGTGTCAAGCTGAAGGGCCGTATCTCTGATCAGCGCATGAGTTTGTGACAGATCTGATGAAGACAGTGTAGTGAAGGACTCTCTCTCTCCTCTCTCTTTCTCTATTCTTCTACCCAACTGTTTCCCTCAACAGCTGAAGGCAGAGAACAAAAGCAAATCACACGCGCAGGCTTAATGCGCACACACGCGGCGCTGACACGCTAGCATGATGGTAACAAAGAGGGAAATATGTTTTCATGTATTTACAGTCCATTGTTTACATGCCTCGGATGCAGCTGTCAGTTTACGGCGGCCCTGACGGCCCTCAAATGAGATATGAGGAGCGCTTTGTGCAGTATAAAATATGCATTAAAAGCGGCATCAGGGCCTAATGAATACTTCACACACACCTCTGTGCACCATGCCATGCATGTTTCATGGGCTCTGTGGCACTCCTTAAGGAGAGCTTTGTTCAGAGAGTGCCGGGCTGGAGCTGGCAGGTAACCAGGGCATGGCTCGCCTGTTGCTACGCATGTGTTTTCACAGTTAAGCTTCAGGGAGATTCCTAAATAAATTTGTGCAGGAAAGGGGGAGGTCTCGTTCGATCCTTTGCTTCAGTGCAGCCCTCCCCAGCTAACATATTAATATTGTCATAATGTTTGCTAATATTCTATAAAAGAACTCTTAAAGTCATCAAGAATATTTTTGCAGTAATTTTGGTAGTTTTTTTTAATGTTATTTATCATTTACAAAAAACATCATTCTTAAGTTGTCAGTGAAATGAACGTTTTAAACACATTAAAAATGAAAAATAATCAATGTTCTTATAACCGAGCAATAACGTTAATATTTTATTGTCTAAAATGTCTCTTATTTGAACATTCTTACAACATTTAAAGTAAGATTTTTTATGTTTTTGTAACTTAATAAAAACGATAGGGAAACATTCCTACCTAAAACTGTTAGCTGGGTCCCTGTATTGGCTGCTTGCGTACGTACTTTTCCCATTAATTACGGAAAAGGGTGTGTTTGTGTTAACATGCCAAAAACACTTCCACTAAGTATACAACATGCAACAAAGTGACACAAATCTCCTATATTAGATATTTCCTGTAATCAGTAGCTGTTTGGAGACTCTGATGATGTCAGATAGGATATGAATGGCCTCTCTGTGTCAGGCCATGTAAAGGCTTAATGCTACTCATTTACAAATATTTACGCCCATAAGCTTTGAGGCCTTAAAGATCACATCTCCATTAAAATATATATGTAGCCTTTGTATATGCGTGTGTGTGTGTGTATTTGTGGCAAAAAAACTAATAATTCCAAGCTCCTGCAGACCCTTATCATAGTGTTAGGACTTTACTGTCTTTGCAACATATTGAATACAACAGGAAGTGACATCAGAGGCTACGGAAAAGTCAAACCAGTGATGATTTGTATCGCAGGCTAGCTTAAATTCAGAGGAATACACACAACCATTGTTTTCTTTGCCTTCGAGGAGAAACAGACAAACTGTTTTCCGAGTTTTTCCAGGCGCTCGTGTACTGGTCTTCGCATGGACTTATTCCGAGTCTGTTTGCAGGGGTTCTGTGTGATAAATAGCTGTTCTTATATTTGAAATATATGTGTGGTGTTGTGGAGGACGTTATTGTGTGGCCCGAACTGCTCTGCGTGCCTCTCTCTTCCTCTCAAAAGCCTGCAGGTCGAGGATGTAGGGCTCAGACAGTGATGCATGCTAGCATGCTTTTAGAGGACCTTGACCCTCATTTCCGCAATGTGAAACCAAACAAACAAATGTCCCCGATCACCAATGTCCTCTAGCCACAGCAATGACAGGAAATATAAAAAGTCACATACAGCTGAAGTTTTTGGGGCCTGGTGATGGTAATGATGTGTTGCATTACTTATAAAACTGGTTTTCAAACAAATGTATTTATGTAATTGAAAAAGATTGTGCACTTGTAGCTGTTTTTTTAGTGTCTTCAGTTTAAATGCGTGTGTGATCAGAGAGAATGAGAGAGTGATCTATAGCAAACATGTTTCTGTGTTTAAGTGTGTGTGTGTGTGTGTGTGTGTGACAGAGAGCAGCCTGTTAATAGGCTGCAGTGTGTGTATGTTTTGAGTAGTCACAGAATTACGGCTGTGGGGGACATCTTGTGTGGAATTGGAGGATGGAAACAAAGCTGAGGTTTTTGGATGAAGTGTTAGCTGGGCCAGATGGCTCACTATGCTCCAGTCTGGCAGCCCAACTGCTTGCTGCACACATAAACACACACATGCTAATGCACACATACATGCGTGAATGCATACACATGCACCGAGTCAGACACTCAAAGATAGGGGCGCGCACACACACACACACACACGCGCACACACACACACACACACACACACACACACACACACACACAGATCTTATAGATGATTTCATATATATTATAGCTAAACATTTTATGAGCCGTCTAAATAGTGTGAATAACATCATTCACCCTAATTAGATTTTGTCATTTGATAAAATTTTTGTGAGGACATTTTTACACATTTTGGTTTTCTCAAGTATCGCCACATCTGCACACTCACACACACAAACGCCTTCCGGAAAAACATCATTTATGCATTTGAACAATAACAACAGCTTTCTGCATGGATGGATTTCACACTAAAGCATGACACTTGCAAAAACCTATAACTAAACAGTCTATTGCTTTCTCCTTCTTTATCTCTTTTCTCTGTTTCCACCTCACAATTTCTCATTTTGTCATGGAGCAAAAGGTTTAGCTGAACAATAATGTTTTGTGTTGCTGTGTTATTAGTCAATCTCTGATCCCCAGATGCCTGTAAAGGGTGGGCACTGTGGCAAGAGTGCTTCGCTATGACATAAGAAGACAGTACAATCTGCACAGTACAATACACACTGCACACACAGCTCTTTTGATTCCCCATGTCTGCTTTTAATAAAACTAAGGAGCAACAAATGATGGAGTTGCATGTTGCCAAAACAATACAATGCACATCTAGTGTAGTTAACTGGCGTCAAAACCGAAACAGGATAACAAATAGGGCTGAAATGAGTTGCCAGTTACAGGCTGGTCTGTGACAATGATGTAAAAAGCGCAATGTTCTTAGGCCTCAAAGGAAATCTGGTACATGTTTGATGTTTCGTCACTTACAGTGTTTTTGGTAGGGATTGTGTTTTATTGCAGTAGGTAAGTGGGCATTAATTGACCTACTTTAAGCCTGGCTTAGTTAGGAATGGCCCACCTCCCACATGACACTCAGTACAAACCTTCTCAAAGTGTGCTGGGTAGTTGTGATTGATTGATCAAGCTGAAATAAAAGCACTTCTGTGAAATTCAGAGCAGAGCGGGTACAGTAGGAAACTGAACACTGTGTGTTCTGAGACTAAAAAGACTGGAATCGACCTTTCAACGACAGCCGCCTGCCAGAAGGAAGAAGAGCTGCGTTAAACAACTAAGAGCACTGCAATTGTGTGTGTGTGTGTTTGTGTGTGTGTGTGAGACAGAAAGACTCTCAAGACACTGAAGATATGTGGTTTGTGTTTGGCACAATGTTTCATATGATGTTTTTGTTTTAGTGGAATGATGTAACCAGACGTTAAATTGTTTTCATTGTAATATACAAACGCCCTGAGAGTTAGTCATGGAAATTTGTGCATGCTCGATACAGAGCAGACATTTACACCACAATGAAAAATGAAATTCATCCATTTTTTCTAACCACTGTTATTTATCTTTTTTGCCCATCAGCCAATTATCTACGAAGGTCAAGACAAAAACCCAGAGATGTGCCGGGTGTTGCTGACGCATGAGATCATGTGCAGGTGAGACACACACATCCACTATTACCGCCAAAACACACGCCCCCCACACACTCCTCCTTCACTATTACACAATCAAGCTCTTGAACCCGAGTGCCTCCTCACGTTTCGCAGCCCTGCCTGCTGACTGTGAGGGCTTTACTTTGGCTTCGCCCTGGTCTTGGCAGGACTCTGGGTCTCTGGATCCAGCGTTATTCTGACAGGGCTGAGCTTTCTGCTTAGCTGCTCATGGCTTGCCTTACAAACACACAGCTGGGACGCTCTGAAAGCGCTGTTGTGAAATTAAACCTACAGGCGAAGGACAGATTAGCATTATGAAAAAAGCGCTGATAGGTCACGTCATTATTCTTTAATTCATCATACATGTAGCCTAAACCGGTGTAAACAGTTTACTTCAATTTAGGAGAGATTCAGTGTGTTTATATCGTGGCAGCTTCAGTGCTTTAGATTAGGTTGATGATGCACTATTACACAAGACACTCCCAGATCACTTTACACCAGACCAAATGGGTTCCTGATGAAGGTACACCAGACTGTTTCCTATCAGTGTCAGAACTGCTCGTTTTTCTCAGACTGTGGCGTGGTCTTATAAATCAAAGGCTGGGTTCCCAGAAGATATTTGTATTGCTCATGTTTGTATTGCTCAGATGTTGCACTGTCAGGAGACTGAGTTCACGGTTGTGTTTCAGTTTTCAGGGTCAGTTTTGTTTCAGATGTTTCTGAAAACATTTCAGAATTTCCATAATTCTTTAGGAGAAGAAAAGAGAAAAATGAGACAGGTGTTGACATACAAGAAGAGTAATAACAAATAGTAATAAAAAGTAATAGCAGAATAACAAAAAACAAAGGCACTGAGAAAATACATTTCACATTTAAGCAGAAGCGTAAGAAACCAAGTTTCAAGGAATGAGAAATATTGGAGGGCGCAACTTAATGCAGGCGACTATATGTATCCCTCTCCCCTTCTGAATCTCTATCCAGGTCATCCACTTCCTGCTCCTTAAGTAGAGAAAGAGAGAGAGAGAGAGAGAGAGAGAGAGCCATGCACCTTTAATTAAAATCAAAAGATAAATTCCTCACACTTAAAACTGGGTTGTGAAGATGGGCCCTCATCTATTTTTGGTTGAAGTGGAGAGCATTTGAACAGTTTTCTGCTAAAAATATACCACTCATGCTTGGTTAATTAGGACAAGGAAAAACTCATTACTCAATAAGAAACCTCTTGTTATTCCACAGCTAATGAATGCAGCTTGCTTTGAGTTTTGACAATGAAATATGTGCAGGCAAGCCAAGGCTCTCTCCTCTTTCAATCTCCCCCTCACTACCTTTTTTATATGCACACACACATGCACAGCCTTCTGGTATCTCTCTTTCGAAACAGACTCGCTGATTTAAAGATCAGTATTGACACAAACACTTAGTAGCATACGTGTCTACAAAGGCTCACAGCGTCGGCTTTGATTTGCCGCTCCAGGATTACACAGATCCAATCTGAAGTACATATCTCTGTTGGAACAGGAAGGGGTCTTCAGTATTCCCAGAGGAACATGTTTCGTTGCTTAGTAAACTTTATTGAGTTCTTCGTTTTGTTTTATTTAAGTATAAACTTCGTTTTGGTTGCTTTTCCTAAAATTCATTAGAAGACATAAAATGAGAGGTAAGAATAGAATAAATGTACAGTAAAACATATACTTGATGTACCGTAAGAGCATATAGCGTGTGTTAGATAACTAAGGTTTGAAAGAAGTTGTTGAGGTATCTTCAAGAGTTTATACTGACTTTGTGTTACAAATCTCAACACAGTTTGAGGCATCGTTGAGATCTCTTTTTTACCTCCATGAGAGACACACAAGAGATTACTACAATCTCATTCCCTTGTGTTTTTTTTGGGGTAGGGTTCCTAAAATGCTTTTACTTGGTTGTCAGGGTTCCAAAA
The DNA here is from genome assembly GCA_036877575.1 of Botia almorhae. NCBI lineage: Eukaryota > Metazoa > Chordata > Actinopteri > Cypriniformes > Botiidae > Botia > Botia almorhae. The sequence goes on along the minus strand of JAZGTJ010000046.1, from coordinate 123,819 downwards.
AGCAGTTCTAAAAGGAATAGTTCTGTTTCAAGTGAGTAAACAACCTTTTCTCATCTCTTGTCTTCCTCCTTCCTGTTTCGATGCTGAGAGTCTGTGCTGAGAGAGAGACACAATTACCAGTCTGCAATTAGACTGCTCTCCATTAATCAGGGCTGTTAATTGCTGTACGCCTTGCCATTAGCCATATGGTGCCGCATGGACCTGCAAGCATGAGACAGAGACGCATTTTCCCAAACAACAAAAACCAGAAACAATCGCTCAAAAGAAACTCTGGGCTCTTTATGATGAAATTCCACATCCTCACGCAGACAGATTGATGAGGTTTTGTTTTCTTTGTGTGGTACAGATGAAACATCACACACTTGGCCAGAATATTAAAGGCACTGGTACAGTGGGTGGTCACAGTTAGAGAAATGGTCCTTTGTTTGGTTTAGGGGCTATTTTAGAGCAGGCCAAGGGACTGCCTGTACAGGGCTGGGTTAAGGCTGGGCTAAGGGCAGTTTAGCTTTAATGGCATCAGTGAGGGCCACATCCTCGTAATTACATACAGCAATTTGGATTTAATTTCTTCAAAAAACGCTTGAGATTAAAGATTATGGTTTCCCTGCAGGTCCACTGGGATGGAGCAGAACAAGCAGGAACACAGAAAAAATCCCCAAACAAAGCCAGAGCGTGCATGTAGTAATTAACATATTGTTGATGGGGAGCGGGGGGTTATGGGTGCTGGCTGATGATTGGGTGGTTGGTGTGTCACATCCATCTGTGCACACCTCTCGCATCCCAGAATGCTTTGCTCCTGTGATCCATTGGGACTCCTGTGTGACCCAGTTCTGAGAGAACATTGCAAAAGACTTGACTGCTCTCAACGGAAAAGGAAAGAGAGAGAGAGAGAGAGAGAGAGATAATGAGAGCAGAGTGAGATAAGGTAAAAATAAAAAAAGACAGCAAAGAATCAACCGTACCATGTACAAACTCTTGAGATTACAGTGGCGAGGATGCTTGCTGTATGTGTGAATAAATGGTTGAGTCCAGGAGGCCAGACTTGGTCAAGACCGAACCACGTTATCAAGCCCATCAGGTCTAAAGCAGCCCACTCACACACAGATCTATACTGCACCTACTCACATGACACCTCCAGCCCTACTCTCCCTCGCATTCAAGCCCCTCTGCCATCTGTGCAGGGAAACCTGAACCCACCGTCCCCCTGCTGTTTACCGCCAGCCTCCATCCACTGTAGACACCACGTATAACTCCGCCTTTCCATCCGTGCCGTCTTCCTTCACTTGATCATGCTGTAGTCTCCATCTTCATCTCCTCCTCTGTCCCAGCAGTCACCCAGTGGAATAAACAATCACAAAAGATCTCTAAACAGGAAGTTATGCGTTTCACAGTGTTTTTTCAAAGAACCACTTTTGCTGATGCTCTGTTACGCTTTGTGCATTACTGAATAAGGCCGAATCATTATTTCTTGTGTGCAGTTTGTTCCAAAACCAAAAAGTCTTATATATGTGATTTCACACTGTAAATGTGGGAAATTAATTAAGTGATTTTGGTAATAATAAAAGTCCCATGTGGAATTTTAGAACAGATCTTAACAGATGTCTCAAGCTATGCTCTGATTTGCAGTCAAAAATCAAAGGTTTCAAGGTTTCATGTTAATACTAAAATGAAACGCATTTGCAATACTTGAGAAACCTTTTCCTTGAGTCTGACTGGAGATGGTTAAACAGGTTTGACCTTTGTGTGCCCTCTTAACCTCTCACCTCTCCTCCTGTATCTTTTCCTCTCCTCTCTCTATCACCTGATAACTGGCCTGTTATCGGCTGTACCTCTAATCCTTCAGTAACCGTCCCTGAGCCAGGCAGTCTGTTAGCTGTAATTACAAACACACAGCCTGAGAGGCAGCATATTGTTCACTGCGGGTACAGCAGACTTGAACGTCTGCCTTGGAGGAGTGAAGGAAAGATTGTTTTGTAATTGCTGCCTCTCTCCTGTTCATTGTGTTTGAGGTCAGTGCTGACATATGTGCAGTAACACCCAGTTTAACTGTAACTCTCTTTCTCTTTTCCTCTTCTTCACCATCATCCCTCGCTCCTCCGTCTCTGTTAGCCGCTGCTGTGACAAGAAGAGCTGTGGCAACCGGAACGAGACGCCCTCTGACCCGGTCATCATCGACAGGTAGGAGCTGGATATTGAATGTTTGTATATGTGTGTTTCAATATATTGTCAACTGGTCATCACATACCTCATCAGACAGGAAGTCCACTAGCAGTGTTAAAAGTGACATGCGGCGTAAAATATTGTTAGCAATAAAGCATTACGCAAAGTCAAGTGATGGAAAATCATTACTGTCCATCATTAAGTGACAAGATACATCAGAATAACATTAAAATAAGTATTGCTTTACAGCGACCGCTCTATAGAGGTGCTGAACACCTCTATAGAGCAGCTCTATATCAAGCCACACACTCTACCACTCATTATTAAACACTACAAATCAAAGGCTGCAGTTCAAAGAATTCATGGTCCCATTTTATATTAGGTGTCCTTAACTACAGTGTACTGACTTGCACTAGAAAAAACCTAGTACAGTGTACCTATTGTGGACAATGTTGTTAAATTGTACTTTTAAAGTCTGTTCGTGTAATTATACCTCTGATCCTATCTCTAACCCTAAACTTATCCCTAGAACAATCCAGAACAACATGCTATACATTGTAAGTACAATGTATCACATGCTGTTTTCTTATGCAAATACACAATATTTAAAGACACCTAATATAAAGTGTGACCGAATTCACCAGCGATGGGACAAACAACCTGACATTAGGAATAGAAGGCCAGAAACCCAAGAAAGTACTTGTTTGGTTGTAAGGCTATGCTGTTATGAGGCCCTCACAGGATTGTTGAGTATGTTCTGTGGTGTGTATGTATGAATAATCAGCAGTGAAGATGTGTAAGACTACTGGAGACAACACTGTGTGCACTGGAGCATGTCTCCTACCCTTTCTGTTTAAAAGATCACGCAACCATGTCACGCTGTTATTGGTGGCAAGAATTGTATTTCTGACTTCCTTCAAATGAGCCCTGCTCAGGAAAGCATGGCTTTCTGCACATTAGTGTGTTAATAAGTGTTGACAATTTGTGTTTAAGGTGCACCTTCATCTCATGTTCGTGTTAATAAGTCAGTGACCTGTGCAGATGAACACAGCTGTAGGTTTGCCACAACTTTGAGGGCAAGAGTATTATGTGTGTGTGTGTTTAAGGGAGAGAGGGTTCTACCTGGCTGCTGTGTCTGTGCGGCTCGCCCATTTCTGCTTCACTGGGCTAGAACGCTTCACAGCTCTCAAAGACAGCTGCAGCCCCACTCTGCCACGTGGCCTCACCTACACCCAACACGCAAACACACACTCACATTCAAACAGGCTGCCTATCACTGGCATCTTTTTTTATTGTTTTCCCCTCATCAAGTTTAGCTATATTTTTTCAAATCCTTCTGTCGCAGCACAACTGTTGGTGTTTGTGGTTGTCCATCTGACGAGAACTTCAGTTCCCTAGTGAGCGTCCCCCAGTAAATGTTCCGAGTTGAAGTTTAGCAGCTGTGCTTTAGGTCAGGGGCTTTTAAACTCTTTGATGCAAAAGACCCCATTTATAAAATACAGAAAGGGAGTTATATTGCGATATTTATTTGCATTTAATAATTATATGTTGATTTATTGTTATTTTTTAAATTGAATTAAATAATTGTAATTAGTAACATGATTTCTGAAGTAGAATGAAACCATAATGATGTCAAATTCTGTCAGTTGTTTGTTTATGTTGGGTTTTTTTTGCACAAATTTCTTTTTAAGTTCCTCCACATGGTCTCTGGGGGTCTACGGCCCTGGTTTAAAAATGCCTACTGTAGGTCACTGCAAAGCCCTTCAGACTCAGGTGTGAGAGCATCATTAATTGACGCCAAATAAAAAAAGGAATTTGTAACCGTTCGGCTCTCTTTGTCACATATCTCTCCAAAATGGGAAAATAGGTCATTCTGAAAAGTGAGTGGGAAAAACACGGAGGAGTTTACTGGAACTCTCATTTTGGACCAATATTTTCTTGGCCACATTGATATTCTGAAGTTCCCAACAAACAAGGCGAAAGATGGAACAGAATCAATTACGGCTACCGCAGACGCACTCGCTCCCAAATTCATCAAAAATATGATTTTGAGCATCTTCCTTCCCTTGAAGTTATTTAGCTGAATAAATAAGAGCTCATTAGTGTGGTCTTGTTTCAAAGAGCTGATTAGGTTTTACAGCAGTAATTAGCAAGACTAGCGCTAATTCCTCTAGAAGAGTAATGAAAGTGATTTCCTAATTAGGTTCCTCTCATAAGATGGCACAACAGACCACTTCAGAGGAATGTCAGGGAAATAAAGGCAACCAACAATGCCTTATTAGATTGTTAAAAGAACAAATCTTACTTGCTGTGGTGCGAGCTATGAGCTAGATGAACGCTCATGGGCTGTTGGCTCACCGTTTGACTTCTCGGAATAATTCAGACTGAAGTGACTTACATGGAAGGTTTTGAAAATATTATTGGGGTGAATTGAATTACCCATATGAAATTAAAGCTGCTCTGCTGCATGTCTTTTTGCATGATACACTAACTTTATATTTGGACGGTGTGCATGGCGGATCCCAGTTAACAGGGAATGTTCTCAGAATGTTGGCTGCATTCGGTTATCAGAAAATGTTCTTGCAGTAATATGTCATATACCAAAAGTGTTATTTTTAAGTTAGTGAAGCATTTAAAAAAAGATGACAGAATTAAAAAAGTTTGACTAATGGTCTTATAACCAAGCAATACCGTTAATACAGTGTCTAAAAAATTGACGTTTTGAATGTTCCCAGAACTTCAAAAAGCAACAATTTTTGTAACATAAAGGGAAACGTTAGGGGAACATTCTTACAACCCAAAATTGTTTGGGATGGCTGTCTCTAATCTCATGCCATGTTTAAATGTGTGCGCGTGTCATGATGGACTACATATCTTCTCCTTTTTTCCTCTTTTTCTTTCAGAGCTCTGTTAAAGCCCCAATAAGATTATTTCAAATACTTTAATCTGCTCTTAGTGACACAGACACAAAAGGCCATTGACATCTAATAGCAGTCCTTCAGCTCTTCTTTTCACTTCTGCCCGTTTCATCTTATTCAGATCCTTAGAAGCTCTCTCTCTCTCTTGTTCTCTCTCTATTTCATTCTGTTATCATTGTGTGTGTTAGGAATAATTGAAGCTCAGTAAGCTGTACAGTAATGGTGAAAGGTGTCGTTCTATCTCCCTGGGAACATTACAGTCGATGCCTTTATCACCACGGATACTTTTAAACACTAATAGTGATTTTGTAGTGCAGAGAGTTCAGAGTTTCCGTGGTAACCGTGGGAGTTCTGCGGCTTTGAGCCTCGACCCCACTGGAAGGCTTTATTTGTGATGTAATCTTCAACATCTGGATATCCACTTCATGAAGAAATAACACAGAGAAGAATGGAAAACAGCATGAGAACTGGGTTGACGTGCCCTTACTCTGAATGTTTAATGGAGGTCTGTGACTCCACATCATTCCTCTGGCCAGATCTGACCTCCTGCTCTGGTAAAAGTAGAACAGGAAGTAATGTGTTTCTGCTGATGTGCGGTGTTACTGCGCCTTACTGAAAGTGTCACAATTATCATTTCAGAGCTGAGGTATGCTTTTATATAAAGCAACTTCTCCTTGGATCTCCTTGGGTTTGAACCCATCCCCTTGGGGTTGTCTTAAAGTCGCTTGTATATGATTGTGTAGATTATAGTAGTCATAGTAAGGCTAAGTCACAAATGATGTATCTTTATTATCTTATTTTTTCTTACTTTAGACAAAGATGATCATGTATCAGCTAGAGTTTTAAAAGAGACCTCAACAGTGTTCCATGTTGTGCTCATATTTGCCAAGACGCCAAATGTTCTGGACTGTTCTGTCCACAGTATGTCCATTCTTTGTTGTATGTTGTTGTATGTCTCCTATTTAATTTGAGGAGAAACTTCTGAGATACAGTCGATTCTTTAAATATAACTCGAAATATAAACCTTAGGTCACTTGAGTAACAAAAGACCATCATCTGAGCAATGAAACAGAGTTGTGAGAAAGTGAGAGACACGGCTGTATTCCTGCAGTATGTTTGCATTAGTGGATTAGTGGGCTCTATTTCACAGAGCTGTTCTCTGAATTGGTGGCCGGAGAATGATCCTAACAGGCTGGGCTTCCCATTGTTAACATAATCCTGTCCAGTCTGTAGCCCTATTGTGTGGCAATTAAAGACTGAGAGACTGTGGAGAGCTCAGTGTGTGTCTGTGTGTGATACAAAAAAAACAGTAATACAGCGAACAAGAGCGTTTGTGATGAACATTTCATCATTTTTTCTGCCTGGAAATATTTGTCTGTCGGCTGGCGAGTCTTTCACACTAAAAGAGATACACCGAAAGTGTGGGTGAAGGAAAATGTGTATATTGGGGCTTTAAAATGTGTGTTTTGCATGTGTGACTCTCCGGGCTGGGCTGTCACAGCTGTTGATAGGTGATGTGCCTCTGTGCAGTGGAAATGTCTTCTGCAGTGTGTTTGTGTGTGTGTGTGTGTGTGTGTGTATATGTGTGAATAAGCGATTGTGTGTGTGTATGTGTAAATAAGCGATTGTGTGTGTGTTTGTGTATGTGTGTGTGTGTTTGTATAAGTGTATATGTGTGGCCTACTTAAGACCAAACGGTGCAGGAATAATAAAAGGCCAAGATCTGCTGTTGTGAGTTAATACAGGGTTAAAGATATGCAGCTCTCTGTCAACAATCCCATCATCCGCCTGGATGACTCCCAAAGAAGAGCATGCACTCCTCTTCACTCGCCCGTGCCTGTGTGTGTGTGTGTGTGTGGCACAGTGTGTGTATTCATCCCCTTTCTAGACAACTTTACCATTCCATCTCTTTTTTTCTCTTACACACACACACACACACACACACACATTTATCCAGATGTCTCTTATTTATATCTATTGTTTTTAAGTATAATTACTGTTTGTGGAACATATTTTTAAACCAACAACAACCCTACCATTACAAAAAGTGGAAAGTTTCAGTGGAAAGTTTATTTCTACTGTAAAACAATGGTAAATATGTTTTGCTACAGCGTTTACCTTTTCCAATCAAATAAATGATCAAATTGAAGGTAGTTACTAGTAACAGAAATATTTTCTATAACAGCAAACATACAACACAATATTTGACATTTTTAGTTACATCTTTTCATAAATTTATATTTTTTTGATTTGATATTATTTATTTTTAATCTATAAAGGACATTTCCCAAAATGTCCCCAAACACAGTATTAGGTCAGAACCTCACAAACATATCTCTAATCTCTGCTCTGCTCAGTATTCCTCTATCGCTCTGGGTTGTCCAGCCTGTTGTTCATACACAGGGCACGAGCTTGTGGTCTCTGGTAAGGCTGATCTCCCCTTCAGGGTAATGCTGGAAAGCTTGGCTGACAGAGTCCTCTGCTCTGCTCTTATAGATAAGAGGCACAGATCAGCCAGATCACTGATCCACTTCACGCACTCTAGATTTGACCCACAGAATAACTAATTAACCATTCAGTGCTGCCTGACAACAGACCGAGTATTTGTGAGGAAGACAGAGTGAACAGTTTCTCCAGGAAAAATGACCAAAGTGTCTCATTTTCACACACTGCTGGTGACACAGATTAGGCATGCATTCAACAAGCATGTGTGTGAGTAAGACAGTGTGTTTGGGTGTGTTCATTAGGAGGGTATTGTTGATGTATGCCATTTCCTTGTAAGTGTGTGTGTGTTGATTGAGGAATGTCAGAGAGGAAGTGCTCCTCCCGGGTAAGGTGATGTCATCGCAGCTTCAGGCTGGCTTCCTGTCTAGTCCTGCAGAAGTCTTCTCTTCTGTCTCCTCAGCCAATCACATGCCCTTATCTTTGTGTCCTTAGTTAAAGGGATGGTTTATCCAAAATAGTTTCCATATAATGAAAGTGAATGGTGACCATGGGCTGGCAAACTCCAAAAATGACCAAAAGCGTCACAAACATAGTCCATACAACTTATGTGCTATATGTATAAGTCTTTAAAGCCATGCAATAACTTTGTGAGGACATTAAAGTCTTCTTTGCTACTGCAACTTTCATCCCAGCTAAGAGGGAACATTCTAAGAATGTTGGCTAACATTCTCTGAAAGCTCTCAAAGTTACCAAAAACGTTCTGCAGAAAAAGTCATAGTCATAGATGTGGAACAACATGAGAATGAGTAAACCCAGAACTTTAATTTTGAACTTAAATTTTTTTACTTAATTTTTGGGTGAACTATACCTTTAAATTTGACACTGTTTTCTAAAGTCTACCCTAAGCAGTCTCTGATTCCCTCGGTAGAAGCCTGCTAAGAAAACATCCCCTTTCTGCCTATCTCTACTGGATGCTCTCATGCAGCGACACTGAGGGACTCCGACTAATCCGATTAGTTCTTGTCAACACACAGACACACACACAAGTGATCACCCACATCCATAAACTAACATTTTCCAGAATGAACTCAAAGGAAAGTGTGTGGACCATGTATCGCTGCCTGCTTAAATGAACTCATCCAGTGGCTTACCGAATACAGAGAGACTGCTGCAATTAGTTAGTCAGCTACAAATTCAATGTTGCTTTCTCTTATCTCTTTTCCATATGGTGAGGCAAATCAAGATTTCATAGATCTATATTTAACATTGTGTACAGCGCAGTGGGTGTGTGTGTATTTGCGTGAGCTGCACAGAGGGAACCCCCGCGTCTGAAGTCCATTGTTGTGGTTTGTTGTGTTTGGGATGCACTTCCTGTGGTGAGAGGTCAGCAGCGTGCAGCCTCGGCTGCCTGCTGAATAATTCATGCCATTGACTTTGTGTCAGCTTTCACAGGCGTGCCCAGGGATGTTTTATTCATTTATCTCATTTAGGGGCCCTGACTGCACCTGTTCCACCATTAGGCACCCCGCTCATTTGCATTAGATGCTAATTTAGTTTACTGGCAGGCCCGGGTTTCCCTATTTTCATTACATTTACTTAGAAACAAATATTATATTTTGGACGGTACATTGATTTTTATGTGCATTGCCAATGCTTGTATATGCACATACACACAATTGTTATTAAGTGAGAAAGAACGAGATTTTGTAACTGCCAAGCACTTATTGTTCAGTAATAATAGTTTATTGTCTAAAGTGCCCCCTTTACTGCAGCTCATAACATTGGAAGTGTTTGAATGGGAGTGTGTGTGTGTTTAAAAGGTGTAAGAAGAGAACAGACTTGCCCTGAAGCAAGTTAAGCGCAGATGTGCCTTCTTTTACCCCTTCTCGTAGCTTATGCCCTTTTCCCTTGCTTTGCATGAAGATCACCTTTCTTTTAAACACACACACACACACACGTTTACTTATCTATCTAAATGGGTACATTCCATAGTCTTCTGTTTTTATACACAGACGTTAAAATATAACCTAACTCTAACCATAACCCTAACAGACGACTTGGAAGAAGCATTTTTACAATTAAACAAACTTTATTTACTATATTTTATAGTGTTTTTGCAAATAAGGACTTCCCAAAAGGATGTTTGTTTCAGATTTGGCAGGTTTGATGACTTTTGTGTACAAATGTGTCCCCAATATATGGTTAAGTAACCCCCCTCTCCCGACACACACACACACACACATACATGCAAACTGTCATCTGTCTCTCTCATTCTTATTTTGTTCTATTTATATCTCCACAGATATGTCGTCTTAAGTCAATACCTTGCTAAACATTCTCATTCTTTTAAGCTAATAATAACAGACTTTATTCTTTAAAACTATGGTTACCTCATCCCTTGTTCGCACACACCTCCCACACTGTTATCGTGAGGGGAGGTGCTTAATCCTCTCCCGGCAAACGCTCAAAACTCAATGGACAACTTTGTATGCCTGTCCAAATCAGTGTTTGCTTGTATGTAGGTGCGTTTCATTAGTGTCACATCGAATACCGAGCCTTTTCAGAGACCAGTGCGGCTCAGATATACGTTTACCACCGAACGTGCTGTTTTACCATTAGACCCGAGAGCGTGTCTGTCTGTATGTGCCTTAGATTGCGCTCACCTGGAATTTAATACTGTTACTCTTGTTTGTACTGTCTGAGACTGACTACATTATGCGGCATGTCTGCTGCTCTAAGTACTAAACTCTACATCACCTCTGACCAACAAAAATAATTAACCAAACTCCTTGGCACGCTCCATGAATTTTATCTGTTTTGAAAATTATTAAAGAAAAACTTCTGTCATAATTTACCTTCATGTCATTCCAAACCTGTACGACTTTGTTTTTTACTGTGAAACACAAAAAGAGATGTTAAGCAGAATGTTCTGGTGCATGGCTTTTTTCCATTAGCAGAAAGTCAATGGGAATACATGGTTCCAGTAGAAGCAACATGAAATTCTCCATATTATTTGTGTGCTATAATCCGAAACGCCATACGATAAACTAGTGTGGGAAAGAAACCAGAATGAAGTTTATATAAGGAGGAGGAAGGTCATATAGGTTTGCAATGATTCGAAAGTGAATTATGACAAAATATAAATTTTCATCTATTCTTTCAAACATTGTTTGTTTTTGCAGTTCACTGTATGTAGGTATAATTCAATACAAAAATCATGAGAGGACAGAAGGAGTTTGTCAGTGTGTCTCTGATTACACTAGCTGTATGGGTCAGTAAGGGTGCGGTAGATTCTATCATTATATCAGCATTTCGATCACAAATCTATACAAACACAAGTATAGAGATGAGGAGTGGGGCTGTTGGTTTGTTTCTCAGAGCACACACTCAGTATACTTAACAATTTGATTGACATCCTATGTATTTGGGCCTTAGGGCAGAGGATTGTGGGTAGTGTAGTGCACAGTGAATGTGTGTTGCAGGCCAGCAGAGTTGCTGAGTAGCAAATGATTATGCAGCCCTAAGGTGTTGATGGCTTCACTGAGCTGGCCTGGAGCCTCCTCCCTGTTATTTTCCTGATGTTTCTTTCTTTCTCTGTCTCTCTTTCCTCGTCTTATTTTTTTCTTGGGGCTGGGCAAAACCGCCTCAGGGGACTGTGGGTAACTGTGATTGACAGCCAGATGCAGGCAGAGGTCGAAGCTGCTTTTAAACGTCAATGGGCTTTCATCTTGTTGCGGACACCAGCTCTTTTTGACACACACACACACAGACACACTCTTTATGCATTCAAATACGCACACACAATCATCACAAATTATGGCATTATTGCTACATTTTCTGTAATGCAGTCTGCACCGTATGATATGCATAAAGCACAAATGCACAAAATGAAACCATGATTTGCGAGAATCCCTCAGGTTGATTGTGTTTAAGTAGAAAAGAAAAAGGACATTTGATATTTTTGCTGAGTCAGCCACTTTATCTCAGGTAAAGTTTTTGTCTCTAGGAATGCATGATACATTACGGATGAATTGCGTAATTGCTTCATCAGCACATTATGCTTGTTTGTTTATCCATATCTTTTACTTTTCACTAAAGAACTGCTTTTTAGTTGTTACTAATGCTGCATGTTTACGCTTTTTATAATTAACCAACTAATCTTCAAAACCCATTAACCTTTCATACTGGACATTATGATGTCGTGATGTCTAAATGAACTTGTTCTAATTAAAACTATTGATTTTAGGTTTTAAATGTCCTGTATTTTTAATAGACAAAATAGTAGCGATTTTGACCAACATGAAAATAATGATTGGCTCATTAGGTTGTGCTAAAATGTAATATTAGTGCAGTATGATTTGTGTCAGTGCAGTATTGTAGCAGCATCACCTCTTTTAAGAGCCACAATTGTGGGTTAGAATCTGTCCAGCAGAAGCTTTGTGGAGGCGTCTCTCATTTCTCATCTGTTTCATCCTCCACAAGTAATCAGATTTCAGTGTTTTAGTGTTCGGTGTGGAGAGAGGACCACAGGCTCTCAGACAGACGCACATCAGCCTGACTGTCTCTGAGTCTGTCTGCACCTCCCCGGAGCGGGCGTTAGCTTCACCCAGCACTGCTGAATTACAAATGCATGTCTTACCTGCTGAGCTACACGATTTGGTAAGAGTAGAGCAATGCTTTCAGTATGCAAGTGATGTAGTACCAGAGAGGTGATGCACATCTTTATTATTAATGTGCGTGTAGAAATAAAAATGCAAATCTTGTCCAGTTTAATAGCTGAATGCTTTCCGGTAGCCTTGAAGTCCTCGTGAAGTGAAGTCAGGGTCCATCTCTACACACAAGCCTTCATGTTATCATTCAGCATTCACACACACACAGAAACACACAATGGAAGCAAGAGAGTAGGGCAGGGTAAATGGATGGATCAGGTTACATATAGTGCTGTGTGTGAGAGAGAGAGAGAGTTGTGAAGAATATTCTGAATCACAAAAGGGTCAGAGGATGAAAAATAGATGGACATGTCAGAGCTGAGTGAATCCAGAGTTGCTTTCTTACCTTCACTGAGCGCTCACCTGACCTCATGTCTGCAGTATAGGGCGCTTTTTTTAGGGGTATACTGTGGAACCGAGGGCGAAGCTTGGATTTTTGCTATGCAAGTGCTAGTTCATGACAGATTTATTCGTTTTGCTAATACCATTTATCTCTAATAATATTACAATATTTCCCAAATCTGTGTTGTGTGTGTGTGCTACACCCAAGACTCCCTTTGAAGCTTCCACTATAGTGTGGAATCCTGTATTGTTTTTTTTTGCTTTCTCTTTAGCCAAAAAATGGCCATCGTCCCGTTCTCAGGTTTCTTCATTCATTCCTTCATTGACTTCCTGTCTCCACATGCTCATGTTTCTATCTCCTTTTTGTTCATATGTTTATAAAGAGATTGTGGGAGCCACACTGACCCACACAAATTATGTCCAAGTTCTCTAAAGGCTGTCCATCAGCTATTTAGGGTATGCTAAGCAGGAGATTTTTAGACCCAAGAAAAAAGATGAGCAAGGAAAATAAAAGCATATGCTTCCAAATTAGGATGAGCCTCCACCTCATATGAAAATATATATGGCGAGATATACACACAGGCCATTTGAGGTCTCTGTGGGGTATTTTTGGGCAGAAATATATGTTGCGGCACAACTGTCAGTCATTGTCCTTTAAGAATTATAGGGAGAGTTGTTTTGTTTAGGATGGTGGTGTCTGTGCATTTGATACTTCCCAGCATGCACTGCACAGGAAGCAGACTACAGCCTCCCACTGTTGTCTGCGTTGTTGTTATAACACTCCCCTCCACCCTGCATGATCCACCGAGCCCTGACAACACAGCACCAGGGCCCAGAAACAACAAACACATCCGGTACACAGCAATCTGCACATATATCCTGCTACTGTCAGGACAGAGTGTTCACATTCATTAATTGCTGTATACATGGAGCTCATTTAGAATTCCTTTTAATCCATCTTCAAAAGTCTCATTTTCTCTTTCTTTCTCTCACCTTCACCTAGACCAGCTACAACTTACAGCTTTTTTTTCATGTTACAGTGTGTCCTAACCTGGCATGACATGATAAAGTGACCAGTCATGACCACAAGCAATGAGCGACACTACATTTTGATGGTAGCGTAGTTTCTATTTCTGTGGAGATGTGCTGGGCAGCCCCGCCCACAGTCAAACCTCACCAAACCAGCATCCTGCTTCAATGGGCTTCAATGTTTTTAGTTAAAGTAGACCTAATACAGTTAGTTTTGAATGATGTCTTACGCTGACCATGCTGATGTATGACCATAAATTATTATTCCCATAAATTATATTATTCAAATTAATTATTCCCTTCAGTTTTAAATTTTTTTGTTTCTAATGTTATTAATAAAAAATAATCCAACACAACGTCAACCCCAAAAGGGTTAATATCGAAACTGCTCTAAGTGGCTGTGATTTTTTTGTGCACTGATTGGCTGTGATACACTTTCACCATATACAGAAAAGTTTGTTGCGTTTGCCACAGAGCTAACCTTTAGTAATAAATGTTAATAAAATGTAAACATTTAGTAATAAAACATTAATAAAATGTTAAAAGTTCTAGGAACATTTAAAGCATCCAGTTTTGTAGGTGTTGTATTAACATTATTGCTTGATTATAAGAATGTTATTCAAACATTATTTAAATTCTGTAATGTTTTTAAAACGTTCCACTATCAGCTTACAATAACATTCTTAATATATGTTACATAATGTTATAATAGTTCTACTAACGTTCCTGCAGAAACATTTTTCATAACGTTGAGAGAACTTTTAGAGAACATTAGCCATTGTTCTGAGAAGGTTCCCTGTTAGCTGTGCAATCAACCACCCATTTCTGGTTGTTCAGTTAGCGTTAGTGAAAAGAACAGAACAGCTGGCCCTTGTACCTCGCAATTATCTCATACTTTTGCTCTGACAGGTTGAGTTGTATCTCCTGAGCAGATGACATGCTTTGTGTTAACAGTAAGTGAGTGAGAGCAAAAGGAGATAAAGTAGATAAATAAATGTACAGAGTTTAGCAGTAGGGAGTTGGATGTGCAACACAGCAACACTGGTGCTTACATAACTTCCTGTTTCTCCTGTCCTGATTTCTGCTCCACGTTTGTATTTGTTTTTGGAATGACTGCCATTCTCTGCTCCGCCCTCTTTTTCTCTTTGTTTTTCTCTCTCACCTTCCACTTCCCCGCTTTTCTCTGTCCATAAGGGGAGATGGAATGATGCAATTTTCTAATTCAGTCAAATAAAGCTCTCCTTTTGTCAGCTGTCAGACGCAGGGCTTACTGAGGTCAGAGGTTGCCATGCTGCTCTTAGGAGAGCGCTCATCGATTAGCCGTCAAGCTGCTGCCTCAAAGAGAGAGAGAGATGTAGAGATGCTGAGTTCCATTTCCATAATTGCTCAGCGCCTTAAGTGCTGGTACCTTCAGAACATGGGATGCTGGGGAAAAAACAGATGCAGAAATTATAAAGCAAGGAAAGTTATTGAATATTGGTGTATGTGCAAACTGGGTGGTATTGATCTGTAATTGAGCAGGAATATTTATTTTGGACATTAAAGCATTACCTCTTCAGTTGGCTGTTTAATAAGGAGAGGTGGGGCTTAATGTAGATGTTAATTCCTCAGATCTGTTCTGTGAGGGTTTCCTATTAATGTGGTATAATGATGTTTTAGAAAATACAATTTAATCATTATCTTACTAACATTTTTGAAGTTATTCAATAAACAAATGACTGATTATATACATAATATATATCTAGAGGATGGAAAAGTCTTGAAAATGAATCTTAATGGGAATTTTCCTAGTGAATATACATTTTCTAGCAATGCTTAGCAGTATAGAAATTTCTCTTTGTGAGTACAGTTTTCTCTTTGTGACCTAAAGTGTAAAATGTTTAAAAAAATTAAATTACAAACAACTAGAAAGTTCCAGAGATCTATTAAATATGAAAGGTGTGGGAACTTTCTGACGGCCATATTTTGACTTTAAGTGGCAACAGATAGATGGTGACTAGGCTGTAACAAACTCAACAGAGCAGAGCCTGAACGTTCATCTGTTTACGATTAGAATCCAGCCAGGAAGCGAGGTCAGAGGTCAGCAACGTGTTCTGAAAGGTGTATGAGAGAAGGAGGTGCCGTGCAGGAGGGACGAGGGGTGGTCCTGCCACAACAAGGTTTCCTCCTTCCGTGTGAAGACCCCTTCACAGCGCTGGACCGCAGCATTTCCTCTCTCAGCACGGTTTCTGTCATTAGGATGTGAAGTAACACACTAACTTGACTGATGACGGTTGACTCCTTAAGCCGTAAAGGGCCCCTGATGGCTATGGACATGGCTTTTATCGACCCCGCGCTTGTGCGTATTAATAAGGTCTGCTGCTCGCATTCACTCCTCTCAGATCTTCTTATCTGTGTTTCCTCCCTCGTGACAGATGAGTGTGTCTGGGGCGCAGCATGGTCAGACAATGGCTGTGTGTGTGTGTGTGTGTGTGTGTGTGTGTGTGTGTGTGTGTGTGTGTGTGTGTGTGTAATGAGGAGTCCAGACCTGCAGTGTTCTGATTGCTGCTGATTTAGGGCTGTGCTCCGTGCTGTTAATGGTCTCACACTGAGAGAGAGAGGTGGCTGTAGGGGCAGGGCCATATTTAACAGCCCGTGGCTGCTCATTACTGGAACTCCCTGATCGCCCAAATTCCCTGTTGTAGGGATCACGTACCGTTCAAAAGAATAGTTCACATGTACAACTTTCATTTTCTGTAGAACAGTTTTGAAGCAATATGTATTGTGAAAAGCGCTATACAAATAAATGTGAATTGAATTACATTTACTCAAAAATGAAAGTGATGTCATTGTTTACTCACTCTTGTGTCATTCTACAACCATGACTTTATTTGTAGCACTGTATCGGCCACTTCTATGAGAGTTTTATGGTATCTTTGCGACCTTTTGAAGGTTTAAAGGCCTCTGTTTCTCATTAATTGTAATTGCATAGAAAAGAGAGACCAGAACAGTTCTTTGAAATGTTCAATTAAAAAATCTGTTCTTTTTGTGTTCCATAGAAGATAGAAAAATTCAGTGAAACGGCTGGTTGAAACTTTGGGATGAAAACAGTGAGAGGCTAGATTTACATTTGCATAGTCATATTTACTATAATGAGAGCAAGAAGAACTGAAATGTTGTAGACAGATGTACTGGAGAGAGAGAGAGAGAGAGAGACTCTGCACGTGCTGTTTTATTGAAGCTCTCGTTCCCTGACCTCTACATTACTACATCATCAAATTACAAATTCCATTACAATGAAATGTTTACAGCGTTACTGCAACCCTGCTCCACACATCTTCCTGTGACCCGTCTGCGTGCCTGTGCGTATGTGAGGAGATGACTATTTGCTGTGCACAGAGCTGTGCATGTGTATGAATACAGAGATTACGCTTTGAGAGTCTTTGGAGCAGCCGGAATGAATATCTAGAGGTTCACTAAATTCCAGACACATCTACACAGCTATTAAAAGGAATGTACCTGTCATACATTTGGTAAAAAACTTGCAGCTTCAAACAACTTTTGCATCTATTATAGAAGTACTACAGAATAAATTAGGATTCACTGTTTTGTGTTCATTGTCTTAAAGGGGAAGTGTGTCATTTCTGCACCACTAGCGGTATGAAATGCAATTGCAAAAATAATAACCTGTTTCCAAACAGGTTTTCCAGGTGAACAATTTTAGGTTGTAAGAACGTTTCCCTAACATTTTCGTTATGTAACAAAAACAATAAAAATGTTACTTTGAAAGTTCTAGAAACATTGAAGACGGCCTGGTTTTTATAGGTTGTATGAACATTGCTTGGTTATAAGAACATTATTCAAGCATTTTCTAATTCTGGAATGATTTTGAAACATTCCACTAACTACTTAAGGATAACTTTCTTCATATATAATATATGCTGTTAAAAAATGTTCTACTAACATTAACTGCAAGAACATTTTCATAACTTTGAGAGACCTTTTAGAGAATGTTAGCTGAGATTCTGAGAACGTTCCCTGTTAGCTGGGATAGGGGTTTGTTTATGTGTGAAGTTAACACGTTGGATCTTTAAAACAAACAAAGCAATATTTGATAGCACTACGAATCCACATGCTTTTACACTTGGGAAGTCAACCTACAAATGGCTTATTTACAGTCTTGCACATTAGAACGTTAACGTTAAAAAAATAACATCACCTTTAGCGTACTATATCAAGTACAACCCATACTTTGTGCTTTTTTATAACCAGGTTAAAGTCATAAATTGTTAGAAAGTAGAAAATTAAAAAAGCATGAATATTTGTGTGCTTCATTGTGAGATCGATTACAAAGTATTGTTGTTTGATTACGGGCCTAAATTTGTTAAATTTGCTGTGGGGGTTTGATTTTGTATTCTTTGTTGTTGCTGAATTGTAAATGAGAGCTTGTAAATTAGCTGCCTTTTTTCCTATTTAATGCATTATAATTTAGGTGCCTGTGAATAGTGGGATGCTAATTAGTAAAATGCACTAAAAGGGCTCAGGATTTATGTGGCCATCACATGACGTTAGCAGCACTGTTTCCTGAGCCGAGCGGAGGAATAAAGCAGAGGAAATGCGAGTGCACGGAGAGCGCTGGCTGGGTAAATAAATTCGGTCTGTGTGATATATGGTGCCCAGATCCTCACGGACAAATGCAGGAAATTTTTGTGACCTGAATTCACCGGAAGAATATCATAAATTTGATAGCGTTGATGCTTTCTCGTTCTTTGCTCTGTTACTCTCTCTCTATCCTGGTGTTTTGGCGTGGATGTTACGAGTGGTTCGGAATGAAATTAGTGTTGCAGAAGAGAGGAAAGGACTTGATCCGACTGTGAATCTGGAAGATTCGTTCAATTTGTTTTTCAAATGAGGTGTGAAATGGGGCTCTGCCACTTCATTGGCTCTTTGTTTTGCTCACACACCTCTGATTTGTTTGGACACACTCAACGAGAAGTCATCTGTTGAGTGCCACGCTCAAGCTGTGGAGGCAGATTAGCTGCGTTCTAAACACTCTATAATTAAGTGCCAAAGCAAACTGGGCCACAAGAACATGGATTTTATAAAGATGTTCTCTCCTTTCCCTTCTTCCCTTCCCGTTTTCTCCTTTTTTGCTTCCTGATGACTTCAACTGGCCTAAAAACGTGGGCCATGGTAAATACAGTAAAAAACTATGACTAACATTGTTCCAAACAAAGTCAATGTAGAAAGACGCAAAAGAAATTAAAAGTCAATAATCATCTGTTTATGTCAGCCCCCCATCCCTCTCCAGCCTCCATCTGCAGGGCCTTCCACCTCAAAAACAACAGCAGGCTCATCAGCTCTGTCTTCACCCTCAGGAAACTGGGAGGGAAACCCCTAAAACATAACAACTGAGAGAGATGCTCTGTTGACAGAAAGATGCTTTAGATGCAGAAAATAACTGTGTGTGTGTGTGTTATTGCAGGAAGGAGAGCTTTGCTACACTGTGACCTTTAAACCGGGTTTCACATCTGGCTTAAACCCCCCTGCTTCTGAAATAATCCCCCCCACCAGTGACAGGAAGCTGTCTTTCCCCCGTCCTTCCAAAACCAGGCCAGACAGACCACCTCACAACAGTCTACAAACAAGCCACACTTACACTAGCAATAGAAAAAACATATTGTGAAGATTTACTTTTCGGTTCTTAGAAATCACAATTTTTATTGACATTTTCACATTGCTATGTTGGAGAAAAGCCAAGGGAAAAATTCTGGGAAATTTATAATGATTTTTAAATTAAACAGAGTTTTAATATTATAAAGTAAGAATAGCATTATATTGAGAGACCCACATATTGATACAAAGCTGTGTTGCCAGGTCACTGCTGATTCACTCCCCTAAAAGTGCTGAAAAAACAGTGACAGAAAGAGGGGGATCTCTACAATGTAAAAATAAAATGTTTAATAATACAGTGTAAAGACATTGGGATCAGTCAAAGCGCTTCCTGAACCAAACTGCGTGTATGTGTGTGAGGGGGTGAGAGCGTGGCGAGTGGACGCTCCCTATGTTGCTCTAGGCAGCAGCTTCAGCTCTGGGTGATGTATGGGCAGGCGGGCTGTTTCCACGGGAACCAATCTATCACGCCACCGTCAGCTGTCAACAGGCCTACCCCGTGCAGCACAGCCCGACCTCCACTCACCGCAGGCACAGAGCCAAAAGACAGAGAGAGAAGAAAGAAGAGCAGACCTCACAACTTTACAATGCCTGTTCTTACTGATTGTGATATGTTACACATGGTTGGGTGACATAACGGACTGATTGACT
Source organism: Botia almorhae (assembly GCA_036877575.1). Lineage (NCBI taxonomy): Eukaryota > Metazoa > Chordata > Actinopteri > Cypriniformes > Botiidae > Botia > Botia almorhae. The sequence continues at coordinate 103,913 of JAZGTJ010000046.1, read as the reverse complement.
TGTCTGCTGAAAAATGGGCAGGTGGGCGTCTCTTAGGTTTCAAACTAGACCACTGCATACAATAGCATACCATCATCTTTCATTTCACCTGTGAGCAGTGGCGTACCTCCGCTAAACATGACCAATGTGACGTAATGCATGTAGGCTTGAAGATGGAGAGAAATAGTTGTACTAATGGAAACAACCTTTTTTAATAGTTTTCTTTGGAATGTTTCGTTGCTTTTTGTTCTCTTCTGGCATGTTTATTTTTCAGGAGTGTCCTGTATGTAAGTGTCTTTAGGCCTTACAGATAAGGACCCCACCAGTCAGAGAGAGAGAGAGAGAGAGAGAGGAATGAAAGTAGAGGTAGACAAAGAGACATCCAGCAGCCTGTCTTATGCCTCATTACAGCCTAAACGAGTGAGGCTGCTTGAGGAGGAAAGCACCGCGGCTCTCCCTTCCTCTCCTCATCCATCTCCTCATCTGTTCCGCCACTCACCCATCAGTCTGGTTTGACCTCTGCTCTTCTGTAATCTACCACCACTGACAGGGAACCCCAGGCTGTTCTGAGAACAGTGTTTGCCGGACTGAATTTACTGTGTGATAACGTGGCTTGAGTTTACTGGTCAAAAAGAGAAACAATGTGAAGTTGTGGAGTGACTTCAGTGTGAGACCAGAAGGTTTAGCTATTGTGTTGTTTTGTTATCTTTCAATTTCGGTCTTTTGTGCTATCATACAGACATTTCAACAGGTGACTTCCCCAGGCACGAGGTGCCCGGCTGTTGATGGCAGGGTTGTGGGTTTCTACTGTTGCTTTATATAATTTGTTCCGGAAATGTTGACAATCGGTACAGGGTAATGACTGCCACTCATGGTCTTAGTCCTGACAATAGTAGGAAGACCCAGTTTGAATAGCGTGAGGGAGGTGTGGGCCAAATAGAGATATACATATGTGTCTGTGTGTGCACATGTTTGTCAATTACATGTGACAAAACATGTTATGCATGTTTTCTTGTTGTTATCATTAGAATTCTAGATGAATGCAGCTTGCCAAGATAGCCTACAGTTACACTAATGAACTAAATTACTTGGAGAATTGTTTATTGTGATTATTATAAATTATAATGATTATTTATTGAATATTAGCTTTTTCATATTTCTATTGTTTTATAAAACAGCAATGCCTCATGCCTAACAGCACACCCTAACCATGGTAGAAAATCATTGTAGTGTACAGCTTCATGTGGCTTTATTGCATTATTATTATTATTAAACAGATAAATTAGATTTCAAATTCACAGATGATGTATGTCCAAGTCACGTTTTAGTCTAAAATTAAAATTTATTACAGAAAATTAAAGGGATAGTTCAGCCAAAAAATTAAAATTCTTTCATCATTTAGTCACCTGCATGTCATTCCAAACCTGCTTTTAAGAAACACAAGATGATAGTTAAAAAAAAGTATCTAAACCACTATACAAAATAAATTTTGTGGTTCAACAGAAGATAAAAACCATATAGGTTTGGAATGACGTGGGTGAGTAAATTAATGTGGCTGAACTATCCGTATAGTTTTTTTAACTTTATTTTTTTTACATTATTTTCATGAGCATTAAGTGCCCCTCATAATGTATCGTATAACTCATCTATATATATCTATAATGTATTTGTATCTGTCTCAGGGTTTATTACATTCTTTTTCAACAAATCGGCAGCAAAAATTTAGTACGATTAGAAATTGCTTAGCCCTCAACTATACAAACAATACAATCAGCATAATCGTACCCACTTTTGCAGTGTATAAACCCTTCCACTCATCTCTAGCCCTCTCCACCAGACAGAATGAGCCATCCTGTCAGTGAGACAGTCAGTAAGTGTTTGCTGGAGCAGTATTTAAAGTGTGTCAGAGTGTTGTGTTAATGATGAAGAGAGTGACGGCTCTTTGAGGTGTCTGTCAAGCGCGTGTGTGGCGTGTCGGGCGGCGTGTCAGGCTGAGAGGTGTAAATGCCGCGTGACTGCACTGTGACAGCGAGCGTCAGAGGCTGTGATGGCTGCGCCTGCCGCTGCTTCCTGTAGCCTGATGAGAAACATGGAAAACGAGACGCATTTCTCACTGCACATCAATGATGATGGATAACAGAGCTGATATCAGTCACCTGAGAGACCAGGGAAAGCGATGAGCGTGAGAAAAAAAACACACTTGTGACTTGAGTATGCTTTGAATTAAGTTCAAGTGATGTAAAACATGGTTAAGTGCAGTTAGTATTCAATAAGAAGCTATTTCTGTGTGACTTCGTATTTAGGTTGAATTAGTCACATTTTTTTAATATAAGGATAAGTTGTGCTAGTGATCAGCTATTGGGGTTTTTTGCTGCTTGTAGCTCATAAATGTTGTAATATACTGCATGAATATTGATGCATGCCAGTTGATGCATGCTGAGAATGTCAGCAATATAACATCACAAAAAAAAACTGAAATCTAGAATCTTAAGTTATTACCGGGAAAATCCCTCAACCCAGGGTTAGGTTCCTTCCTCAAGGACGCATTGGTGAAGGCTGTTGGCTAGTTCCTCATGGAAACTGCAGCTGCAGAATTATGCAGAAAGCTCAATGGATTTCCACAAAATTTAAACGTCAATATTCATAAAGTTTAACACATTCCCGGCCCTTTTCAAATCTAGGCAAAAGCGGCTATCCAGCTAGCATTTAACCTAATTTTAGGTTGTAAGAACGTTTCCCTAACATTTCTATTAAGTAACAAAAATGTTATTTTGAATATTATAGAAACGTTCATACGTCCCATTTTTTGATGCTGTATAAATGATTACTGCTTGGTTTTAAGAACGTTATTCTAACATGTTTTAATTCTGTAACTTTTTAAAACACTCCATTTACAACTTAAGATCCCCTTTTTGATATGATATATAATGTTGAAATAAGTTCGAAGAATGTTTTTTGATAACTTTGAGAGAACTTTTAGAAAACATTAGCCAACATTCTGAGAATGTTACCAGTTAGTTGGGTAGATTCTTTGCAGGCCTAAACGGATCTCCTGTTGCCGAGATTAAACTAGCAGCCTTCCGGTTATCAGCCCTGAGCCTTAACCACTTCACCACATCGTCAAGAGAAGAGAAAGAGAAAAGTCAAAGTAAACCAGAGCTGAAATTTATTACAGATGTACAATATACTCACTGTCGTGCTGACATGACATCTGTTTGTACAGGAACAGTAAACATGAATGCCTGCACCAGTGCAAACAGCAGACAACAGCAGACGTACAGCTTTGTGTTGTCTTTCAGAGCATCTCCTGCTCCTTTAATCTGCTTTTTTATTTACTTGAATCTCACAATGTCTGAGTTATTATCAGATTTTGACAATCAGTCCTGTTCGTCTACGATGCAAAAATAGCAGAACAAAGTATAGCTGCGAGCCGAGCGAGCCCACGTAATTAATTAAAAGAAAAACCGTCAATATGCAGGCAGTTATGGTCAACAACAGTCCATGATCAAAGCCTGCGATGACTGCATACCCTCAAAATATACTCTGTTCTCGAAATCATTAACAAATAGTTTGTAAACATGTCATCTTTCTTATTTCAAATACACAAATGCCTTTGATGTGACTGCTGGTCCTAATATAAGTACATGCAGGCATTAATCTCATCACATTTTCTGTTAGGAAAAACAAACAAACTGCGTTTGTTTGTTTAACTGACGGAATTTTGAGTGCAGATGTTAGCTCATGAACTGCCTCATTCCTGTGAGTGTTCTCTATTTATGTCTGTCAAACTGTTCTTAAACTTACGATATACAAAAACAGCAATGCGAAGGCAGTGAACAATATAAAGCTAATTCCAAAAGGCAGCATATTTGTATTCGTTATCACACGAAAACGATTTAAAAATAGAGTATCTGTGACTCCATAGAGCTGCACATAACATACAATGTTATAAACAATGTTGTTTAGAACATTTTTTAAAAGGACAATTTGTGTGTTGCTTTATAATTTCTTTTATTTCGATTTTTATGTAGTCCTTGTTAAAATCAGACTAATTGATTTAATGATCTACTAAAAACTCATACTAAACTGCAATAAAAAAGTGAATGTTCCTAAACTCATATGCAATTTTGCCCTGTATGTTGTTGTAATGACTTTTGGATATCTTTTGAGGCTATTACAAGTGTTTGTGTTTGCGCACTGTGTTTCTGCTGGTGATGATGGGTAGAGCTGTTCTCTTATCCAGCTGTGTCCTGGACAGACACGCATTACAATTTTCCCCACATTTGTTTTCTGTTAGCACATGCCTGTAAAGCCCAAACTCACACCAGATCCCATAATTCCCTTAGAACAACTGGAACAATCACTGATAGGGACAAACAGGGAGCACGCAGACAGCCAGAGACAACTCGCAATGGCATCTCTACACCTCTTGCATCTCAGCAGAGTCTTTACCGTGACAACATGTTTACCTAGATATGTGCTTACTGTTCAGATCTCCCCAGGGACCTTGGAGAAACAGATAAAAATGTGAAGGAGCAACTGATCTCTCTTCATCAAGAACCACACTTCCTTTATATAAATGCAGCTGTCATGATTACGAATGGAAAATACAGTACAATACCTTTGTGTTGTAGTTCAGAAAGACGCAGCGGTAATTACTGTAGTGTGTGTTTGCTGTGTTTTGAAGCAGTGTTGTGTGGTTGAAAGGTGTCGTGCAGGGGTGTGGGAGGTGACGAGCTGTCAGTCAGTCCCTGAGGAATCCGATGCTGATGTGATGCATTGTGGGTGGGAGGGGGGATAAGGAACTTGAGTTCAGGGAAAGTTAGAAGGTATGTTTGCCCTAGTGTGTAATGAAAGATACAAGTTGTGTGTTCCTCCTACGTATGCTGCAGGAGCCTTTAATCAGAGCGGTACCCATTCGTCACCTTTCACAACCTCCTCCATAGTACACACACAAACCTATGGATAAAAGTTTGTCGTTTATTTTTTAAGCATAATTGTATTTAGAAATCATCAACATGAGTTTTTGCTACAATGGCAACAAGCAATGGCACTGATATGGACTCCACAGGTTTGTGTAAAACCTGAACCTGACCTTATCCCAGCGTGATTAAAGACTGTTTTAAAAAACATCATATGTGCTTCCATAGAAACAAGAAAATTTGACCTTTTGCCCAAATGAAACATTGTTTCATTGATTAGTTATTTGTTAATAATTTGTTAATAAATTCCTTTAAAAAACTTTATTTTAATTTTTACACATTTAACTTTTAGGTTTTCATTCAATTTCTAATTCATTTTCAATGCTGTTCACACATGCACCGAATATCCAGACTGAGTTTGGAAGCCCATTGACACAGATGCAACAACAACGGTTCTCTGAAGAAGAGGTCACATTGTGTGTCAAGGAGACATGCATGGCGTGATGCCCCTTATTTATTCTTTCTGTTCACCACATAGTTGTCACAATGCAGCCCCTAATGGCGGCTGTGGGGCTGCATTTTAATGATCCGTTATATGAGAGGTCTCCATCACAACGAGCTTGTCTTACACAGGTCAAAGGTCATAACCTCTAGCACACCCTGTGTTTACCAGCTTGCAGTGGTTTAAGCTTCTGTGGGGGCAGGCAGCGAGATTAACACACACAATCATTGGCTGTGGCTGATTTAAAGCCACACCGCCATGGATCATCCTCACACAGTTATTCCATATGGTGACCGTCTAGGAGCAACAGTCATGACGTGGTTTACAAGCCATAAAGGAATCCAGATCGGACCTTTTCACTGAGGTCAAATTTTGCTTAATCCTGTGATTGTTTTTATTTAAAAATTATTGAGTGAAAGTATGTTTGAAGTCAACATAAAATGTCATTTTGTAGTTTGAATCACAAGTACGTGTTATTTTAAATGAACAAGTTTGTTATTTTTTATCAAATTGTAAAATCTTTCTCGGCCTCTACTACAAATCTGATCTCACCTAGGCCTTACGTCCTATTGGATAAAGTCAACCAATAGCCAATAAGCTACTTGCATAAGCTGTTTTTTCCAATCAATTCCAATCAATTTATGATGGAAAAATCAAGCCCCTTTTTGAACTTTTCCCATATTTTACTCGGAAATACTTTACATGACTGTGAAGTGAAATAAGTTAGGAATGTTGTTTCATGTTGATTTTAAATCTTTCTCATGCTGTCTTCACAGCCCCCTGGGTCTAAGCCTGCCTTCTATAAAAGTGCTCCTCACATCTACAGCAGCATCACAGTTTAACAGCTCTCCTGCTTAGTGCTATATCAACAGCACCCAGCAGCCGTTGCTGCAGCTTTACTGAAGCTGTTTGCATATGATCAATAGTGAGAAATCAAAATCTTTGCTGTGATATGGCTTCATAAAATGGCTTGTAAGTGTATGTGCATGTGGGTGTCTGGTATTCACTGCGCTATGGGGACCAAATGTCCCCACAAGCATAGCAATGCCACTAAATTTTGACCTTGTGGGAACACTTTTAGGCCCCCGTGAGGAGACAAACTTATATAAATTATACAGAATCTACTTTGATAATCTAAAATAGCAGAAAGACATTTTTGGAATGTTCCTATAAAACATGAAAACCAGTGTGTGTGTGTCTGTGTGTGTGTGCATGTGTGTTGACATGTTAAAGAGCTACATTAAAGTGTATAATGTGCCCTCTATCCTCCTTTAAACATATGAGCAACACACACCTAATCACAGCAGCCAATATCCTTTCGATTCTGCAGTGTGGTCCATATGTAGCATGTGTGTTTTTGCCAGTGCATTATTGTGCCCATATGATAATTGAATGTGTGCTCATGCAGCATCCATGCTAGTGTTCCAGCTCACACTTAATTAGTTTAGCTTTGTGTCTGTCGGCTTGGCCATCAGTCACCAATCAATAGCACTCCGGAGAACAGAGGGGTTCTATTGGAAACAGATACGTAAGTTGTGTGGATAGCACTGCTCATGCGCTACATACTTTAAAACGTGTCTGCTTCTAGTGTGCATGCTTAATTATACAGGTAAACAAAGCCTGGGTTTTATGTAAATGTATGTATGTGTGTGTGTTTGCATGAGTAAGAAAGATGTTCAGTTATTGCTGTTCAGTTATTGCTTTGCTCCAAAAAAAGACTGGTGAAATTTATCGGTGTTCAATGGTTGCTTTGTTTAAACCATCTCATTCGCCATTCCTCACCTTTATGAGATTTCCCTTCCCATAATCCCATTCACTTTCACTATGGCTCACTTTACCCCTAACTTACTTAAACTCAGACCTAAATATCAACAAATTAGATTTTCACCAGCAGCATTTAAAGAAAACGTGTCGGAATAAGTTCAGTCTTTTTGCTGCGAGGAACCGTTCGGGCTGTTATTGAATAAAAACACATCGCAAAACAAAACAATTATGCACTTTGCCGTCGTATCGCTGGAATGGTTTTGGAGCATGCGGCCATTCATCATATTTATGCAATTTAATAATTTCAGATTTATACAGTGTATTATGGGTGCAGTTAAAAGCGAGAGGGGGGGAGGTAATTGTAAGGTCTGCCAGCATTAGTTAAGTGTGTGTAATGGCTGGGTATTGCACAGTAAATGGCAGTTGTAATATTTAGATCCTGCGCTTATTACCTTCCGATTTGCCTCCCGTGACCTGCAGCGCCAGGCCTGCGCTTCCTCTAATGAGGGATGGAAATTACCGCTTCAAGAAATGAAACACAATTTATTTAGAGGTAGACGCAGCGCACAATGAAATTACCACAAACAACTCAGAAAAATCGTCCCAATAATGCAGGCTTGTGTTTGTTACGTTGGAAACACCAAAAAAGTTCTTATTAGAAATGGAAGTTAATGGAGATAAAGGAAAGAGAATTTTAGAGTGTTATTGCATTAGCACGCATGCAAAATGCAGTGTTTGTATCTAATATCTCCGAGCTGTTTGGTATTAAAACTCTCTAAAAAGAGCGTGCGGAAGATGCAGACAGAGTTGTTAAGTGTTTTCTGTGCGCCTGCCTGCTCATTGTCTGTCTCAAAGACCGTGGAAAGTTTTTTAACGATTTTTAAAAAAACTTAAAAGTCCGTTCCTGCTGCTCTTTTAATATCTGTCTACGGATTCTAAAGTGAAAACAAATGAGATGTTTGTATTTTTTTTAACTGTGTCTTTTTGCTTTGGGGTCATCTGAATTAGTAGAATGTAGCATTGTGTTAGCAAATCGCTTCATGTGGCGCATTACAACTGTGCAGCGACTTTGCAGATCCACTTCAACAGCCAAATGTAAACACATACACACTTCCCCCAGCACAAGTGCCACTTGAGATTTCTATAGAGGAATCTGACTTCTAACGAAACAACTGAAGACGGGAAGCAGGAATGGGAGTGGAAAGTGAGTTGGTCGGGCGAGAACGAAAGACAGAAAAACAAAGGAGAGGGTGTGAGCGTGTTGGAAACGGCCCTGAGTGTTTGCACAGAGAATTCCATCTGCCGCTCGTTCCAACACAATGGAACAACAGCGCTTAGCAGAAAATAAGCAGAGGAATATGGCATTGTTGTCTTTTTCCCCAGGCTAATAGAATAGCGCCCATATCGTTCCATTGTGAACGTGCTGCGAGGATCTAAGTTAAGCCATGACTCCTCTCCACCCTGACGCTCTCCACACCCTGATGTTGGAAATAAGTGAAGCCTTGGAGATTCATTAGAAAATTGAATAGAATCAAGAGAGTCTAGGGGCTGAAAAACATCCACTTAATAAGATGGTTGGTAACATAAAAGAAGCTCTCAGCCAAGGTCCTTTATTTTCAAAAACCAGTGGAGCCTTTGAAGAGGGCTTAGGAACAGCGCAAGGGGAGAGATGAAGAGAGCGTTGGAAAGGCAGAAAGGATATCCTTGGAGAAGTATTTCTGTCCCAGGAGGGAAGTGATGGAGGGGTGGATGTGCGCGTGTTTGTAGCGCAGTCTCGGCAAGCTTGTCAGTCTGCGTGTGTGTGTGTGTGCGAACATCCTCGCCGCGCTCAAGCACGTGCACCTGTCACACGATGTGACGCGCGTAGCTGCGAGCGCTAAAGGTGAGGTTTGCTCAATGCTTGCTTGCACACCTGTGTGTGTGAGTGTGATTAACCTTGTGCTGGCTGTTTTGCCAGTCTGGTTCATGGCCGACAGCGTGAGCCCGACTCTGCTAAGGTCTCTCTTTTTATTTATATTTAATAGACATGCCCAGACCTAATCTGATAAAGTGCACTTCAGCCTTGGTGTCTTCTGATGAACTTCTAAGTGGGAAGTGCAAACGCGTGTGCGCACGCGTGTGTTTATGATGAGGGTGAGAGAAAGGGAGAGTGTGTTTTGGAAGAGGGGTGGGGAGGTGTAGAGGATGGATTGGGGCTAAATCGATGTTGATTTATAATTTACTATTGCAAGAACCTATCCATGTGAAGCTTGTATCCAGGCTCATCTATATTACATTAGAACAGAAGCTTTCGCTCTGCACTGGACAACAGACCTTGTGGTGTGGAAGGAAGGGGGGCTGGGTGATCCATACACTCACCGACTGTAACAGCAGGGTCTTCAGGAAGACATATTCAGACATGCACTTTTGCCCTATTTAAAATGAGGGGGGCTACAGGTTTATTGGTAAATAAAGAACTATTGATTTCTTTAAAGTCATCAGACCCTTGTGTCTCCGGTATCTCTTATACTGGTACAGTTCCATGTGCTACTGGATTGTACACAGCTTCTGTATTTTGTTTGTTGTTTGTCTCTAATGGATATTAGCAGCGCTTTGCTGTCTTTATGCAGCTCCATGAAACCTTTATTATGTAGGGTGGAATATAATTTACATTTAGCAATAACTTTCAGCTACGTCTCATCTTACTAACAAATGCAAATTCATAAAAAAGTCAATTAAAGCATAATCTAAGCATTTCATTTTGAAAATATTCCTTTTCCTCTTCATTGTTTCATTAAAAAAAACATACCAGATGTATTGCCGTTGTAATTTTTGACAGGATGAGTTTTTATTGGGTTTATGAGAAAATGCTGTCTTGTGTCTGCTTTATTAACAATCGTAGATTACTTCCCCCTCATACAACAAAGACCCCCTCCCACTTCCCATGGCTCAGTGCGGTATTGATGCAGGAGGAGGCAGTGGTTGTCAGTACTATGGTGACTAGGTGAACAGCAGGCATATGGAGAGGTCAGGCGGGGCCCCACAGGGCCCCTCTTTCTGCCCTGTCCAACCCACTACACCCCACTGAAAGAAAATCAATCCCATCATACCACAGACACAAATGCCCTCCCTCTCTCCCCTTATGTTCTTCACCTCTCTTTTATCCACATACACACACTCACATATACTTATCTAAATGGGGACATTTCAGATTTCTATTGTTTTTATACACAGCTAGATATAAACAATATAACCTAACCCTATTCCACACTGTATCCCTTTCGATAAAAAAAACATTATATTTTTGTAGCATTCTGACAAATGAGGACGTCCCCAAAAAGAAGTTTTGCTCAGATTTTTGGGTACATATTTGTTTAATATATTGTATCCAATATATGGCAAAGTAAACACACCTACTACCCCCACACACACTTTAGATGGTTTTGTTCAGCTCTTCAATAAGTCCATTATGTTCAGCTTATCTTTTTAGAGACTGTGTGACTTGCCTTATAAAGTAAATATGTAGCTAGTAAACGCAGGGAAGGATTATTTTAAAAATTGCTTAGCAGTTATTATAGGGGTTTATTTCTTTGTCCTCTCGTTCCCTTTGATTAACTCTAGCACAGTTGATCATGAACACCACAGCCTAATAAACTAAAGCAGAACTGAGCAACAGTCAGACTTTTAGTGTGAACTTTTCTGTTTATTTCATTTGTGTTTTGATGTGTACACAGCTTGATTTTCTGTGAGACTTGAAGCACATACAAACCTTGCTAAGCCTTGCGGTAATTGTGTTGTCATAGAGACCTGCAGCCAGCCAAAAAAGGGGGTAATTAGCATCATGGCAGTTGATTGGTTTGCGGCAGTAATTAACACAGGTGAGGTTAATTAGTTCCCATGAAACCAGTCACTCTCTGTTGCACACGCAGGGGAGGGAAAAAAAACACAAAATAACAACACACATTTACACGCTGTTTCTTTATTACTTGTGAAAGTTGGGGAGAATTTTAATATTTATGCGAAGGTCCCCTGTGTGAGGACGCGAGGGGAAATTCAGCCTCATTAATGAATGCGGGTGAGAGAGGTGCTAAGTGTGGCGCTCTCTCTATCAATAACATGCAGCTAATGCCACATACACACAGACTTCATATACACGCGTGTGCATGTGCAGAAGGGCAAATCAAATGTCATTTTTTTTGTGTTTTGCTCCTCTGCTTCATACACACTCATTTTTCTTCTTTTTGACTCTGCTGACTACTTGTTTTGTAAGTTCAGCTTGAGGGTGTCTGTCTGTTTTTGAGAAGTATAACCAGCTAGGAAAACCCAAATGAAATTATTGCAAAACATATACAGTAAACCTGCATCCTTTCCAATCTAGCTAAAATGAATGTAAGATTTCCTCTGGTGCAGAGCAGGTCTGAGCAGTGAGGACCAGCCGGTGAAATTGAAACATATCCAGCCACTGTTATCTGCTTTGTCTTCCTATGATCTTGAAGCAAGTGGTGTGTGCTCAAAGTGACTCTGCTGTGTTAGAGGATCCAACTTCCTGCGTCCACTTCTCATTTCCTGTTGTATGTAATGTTTATATGTTACTGTATCGATGTGTTTGGAACACACTCCGGATTATAGGATAGTGTGTTTGTTCACAGAACAATGAGGTGGATGTGTGAGAACTGAGTTTCGGGAATCATTGTAGACTGTGATGGATTACTATAGCTTGTTATGTTTACATTGTCCATTAGCAACAGTACAATCACTCCTGGCCTATTTTGGCTGCATGCTCATAAAAGGCATTTGTTTAGAAATGTACACATATGACTACGGTTGCCAGGTCTGTGTAAAAAAATCCCTCCAACGACCAAGAGAATCAGCCTAATACCAAAACTCAAAATAAGCCACATTTAGAGTTCCTGTTATGTATTTTACTATTATTTGTAGACCTACTGTTTAAAGTACAACAAGAGCAAAGGTTCAAACGTTAAAAAAATGAAAATCGACATTGTTGAAAGTTCCATAGGGGAAAGGCAGGCATGGTGCCCCTGCATGTGACAGTTCTGTATACAAGTTAATCATCCACACTAGCCCTACTTGCCTTTTGATTATTTTGACCAAAACGTTTCCCCTTCACTCTTACATAATGGATTATACAAATCATTTGGACAGAGTTCAATGCAAACATGTTGTCTGTTAGAGATACTGTATGGTGTCAGAATTTCTCTCTTGAGCTGTAATCTATACTGTAGGTGCTTTACTGGAAGACAGCTGCATGAAGTCTCTCTTATATCTCTCTTTTATATCTCTTATACGTTCTCATTGGAATGTATTGACACCTTTTCACCTTCCAGTTTTGCAGGCCTCCCTGCGGAGTATTTAAGTAAGTCTGACTGCTTGAAGCAACATTTATGAATTAGTAAATAAACAATGTGAAAACACCAAGTGCTGCAGTGGAGTGCGATTTCTGATAAGTGTGATGGATTTTTCAGACATCAGAAAGTGATGTCGCGACATAACTTAGCCGAAGCAAACACCACATATTTCGCTCTCTCTTTCCCAGAAATATAGTTTTATTGGCCCATCTACTGTTTCTTTTTGCAAAACAATGCATGAAATGTGCGCAGATGTTTGTCTGTTTTTTTGTCTTTCTCTGATATTTTCATCATTGTTTGTGCATGATGCTGGTGCAGATAACAGTTGACCTTGGGCGTGTTATTGTTTGTGGGTGAAAGATTGCTCTAGGTAGAGCTAAACAGCCCAATGAGTGTCCCCGGCATGTGTACCCCCCACCCACCCAAATTCATGTAACACCCCCCCCTTCAGGCACAATGTACACCTGCCTCCAGGTGTTCTCACTGCATAGCAAGCAGGGTTCAGACTACGGCCAAAACAACAGCAGCTGTGAGAACAATAAGACCTGTTAATTCATAATGACACAGTCTTCCTCAAAAACAACCAGGTAAACACTGATTATCATGACAAACTGTGAGAAAAACAAGCCAGAAAGAAGGCTTGAACCGAGCAAAAAGGGAACGTTCTCAGAATGTTGACTAACATTCTTTCAAAGTTCACCTCAAAAAAAAAGTTCTTGCAGTAATGTTGGTAGAACCTTTTTTAATGTTAAATTCCATATATATTAAAATGCTATTTAGTTGTTAACTAAACGTTTTACAACGTTAACGTTAATACAGTGCTAAAATTGTGTTTTGAACATTCAAGTGAACATTTGAATTTTAAGTTTTTGTTACTTAATGGTAATGTTGGGGAAATGTTCCTGCAGCCTAAGACTGATAGCTGGAATGACTTCTTCAAAACACAAATATCAGGTGAAACTTTAGCTCACTTTAGTCTAACTTGAGTCACATTGTAAGTGATGAATGTTTTCTTTGTCATGGACTCACGACATTCTAAAAATAAACAAAACGAATGGTAACAAACATACATAACCAGAACATCTTAAAATGAAAGCACTCATTCTTAGCATTCATCTTATGCTTTCAAATCTACATTATTCAGTACATCTCTTTAAGAAGCATTAACTGTAAAAGATGAATTTATCAAAATATACCCTGGACAATATGATATCCTATAGAGTTGAGGCTAATGTGTAGGCTAATGTTTCCTTTTCAGATGAAGAATAATTTACTGCTTCAATAATGTCTTTGTGTCTGACATGATTTAAGTGTGTACGTGTGTTAGCTCCTTGCGGGTACTGGAGAAAGCTGTTTTAACTGCTCCATCAATCTTTGATTGTAAACTAAGATGAGTTTAATGATGAAACCAAAGAGATGTTACTGTATTTACAGCCAAACAAAAGCCTTATGTACTTTTAAGTTAAAAGACAATCTTGAAATATGAATACATGATGCTTATGGCAGTCTTATAAAGGAGCCTCTCTCTCCTCTTCTTACAAGTTGGGCATTAAAGGTTGGAAATATGGATTAATTTCTGCAGTATGCAAACAAGAAAGCAGTTATATAATCATCACCAGGCCTTTAGTAGTGGGCGTGTGCTGGCTGTGTTTAATTGATGTTGAGTGGCTTTTGAAGTTTTGGAAAATTCTGCTGATCTGAGGAAGTGAGCAGAGCCTTCTCTGCATCTCCACGATGCTAATCTCACCCAGACTGCCGCGCCCTGCGCTAACTCTCCGTCTGTCGCCGGCTTCTCACTTACGTCTGCTGCCCAGAAATAAAGATAAGTTTTCTGCTGCAACTGCACAGTTGCCCAGCCCTTATTCCATATCTCTCCATAATGTGAAGCTTAGAGCTCACAAGATAACTTTAATGTAACTACCAAACTAGTTTCCACCGATCGTAAGGCTCTGTTGATGAGGTAGCCCTGTAGAATCCTGCATCCAAGTGAAGCGATTAGCGTAATGCTAATGAAGCAAGCAGATATTGAGGTCTGAATCAAAAGGGGGGAGTTGGTGGTCCTAACTACAATAATGAAGGCAAATGGCTGCTCATTTAGTCAGTCGGTCGAGCATGAGGGGCATGTGTAGCTCTACCTAGATACTTATCTACACAATCGTTGAGTGTGTCGGCGGTAAAGTTCAACAGAACAGAGGTGATTCCAGCCGCCCCCATGCCTTCTTTAAAGACCTCATGAAATTGCTTGATGAATGTTTTCCTTCCTGTGTTCATGTATTTCCTATTGAACAGATTGTTTGGATGGGACATAATAAAAGGATTGTCCTCTTTTTTTTATAAATAGGCAAGTTTTTGAAAGCCATTTTTAAATAGTAAAGTCAAAGCAATGCACTATGATTAGTTAACTGCTAACTGGTAAGAGTGACGTTCTTTTTTTAGAGAGCATTTAACTCTGTAGAAACTGTTCAATGTTTTTCCTGAAAAAAAGTTTCTATATATTTAAATGTGTGCTCTTGATGAATATACATTTTGTCAACATGATTTTGAACTGGTCAACAGGAACAGGCAAACATATAATCAGCAATTTTAGGTTAAAATAATGTTTCTTTAACATTTCCATGAAGTAACCAAAACATTCAAATGTTAAGTTCTAGGAACTTAAATATACAGTTTTTTAGACAATGTATTAATGTTACTGCTTGGTTCTAAAAACTTTATTGAAACTTTTTAATTTTTTAATGTTTCTAAAACGTCCCACTAACAATTTAAATATAACATTTGTGATACATACTGTATGATATATAGCTGTAAAAAACCTTATATTAATGTTACTTCAAGGATGTTTTAATAACTTTGAGAGAACTTTTAAAGAATGTTAGCCAATATTCTGAGAACATTCTCTGTTAGCCGGACAGATGACTTCCATCTAACAGTTTTGATCTCATGGTCTTTGGTGTTATGTTGGGCTTTATATTATTCTAATGAAACATCAAATAGAACAATGTTTTTAGATTACTAGCCCTACAGAAGTAAAGCTGAAGGTGCGAGGATATGTAATACACATTATACATGGCATGTTGGGAAAACAAAGCTATATGTTTTCTTTTTATTTCTTTTCAAATGAGACATTGGTGAGGTGTTAGCCAAACAGAGGAATATAAATAGACTCGCTGGAGCAGGACTTTGATTCCATACATTCTGATGTGCTGCTTGTTACTGGTTTATGGAGGGCCAGACCTGCATTTGCAAATGAAAGTGTATGCGAAGGCTGAAGGAACCAGCAGCAGAGTGGAAATGAGCCCAGACCTTGTGTTTTAGCAGCATAAAGAGGCCCATTACTGCTGCTGAATGCATAAACAGCACAACATCCACCCAGCACAGAGGCTGCAAACACCCCGTTGCCTCCAGCTATATTAAACACATACACACATTAAATGATATAACTGCTAGGTTGGTTCAGGGGTTCCAACTAATGAGCTAACAAACTCTTTTTATATACTCATACAGAGGTGTCATTTACCTCAGTATCCGTGGTACATTTCACAAAACATAATTGTGATTGTTAATGTGCTAGGTGTTTTTTGTCGTGTCCTAACTAGGTGTGATGCAACAACTTTCCAGTCTGTCTATACCAAATGTGAAACCGCTGTATGATCATGTGACACAATCACAGCCAATCAGAAGCTATTTGGTTTTTAATGTAGAGTTATGTACAGTTTCCTTAGAACAGATAACTTTTATCACTTGCTTTATTATGTCTTGCCTAATGGCAGTGTAACACTGTAGGTTAGTTCAAACAGTAAATGCACATCATCTGTAGGGCAGCTCTAGTATGTCTATGAATGAATGAATGAAAACTCTGAAAGTAAATGCTCACTCTGTTTGGTGGGGATCAGCTGATCCAGGCTTTGTGCTGCCATTCATTGCTCCTTTATCACTGTAACCCTAATCGCTTAATCTCTGTCTACTGTTGCCGTCAACATATACAAAGAGCCCAGACTCCTTTGTCCGCCAAGCCTTTGTGTGTGCGTATGCGTGTGTGTATGTGTGTGTCACCAGGCTTGATATCTCTCTGTGATGTATTTCAGCTGTGGGGAGAGATATATGTAACTTTCCCAATGCGGAGACAGTAACCTCATTAAATCAACACTGTTGCTGTGTGATGTCTCTTTCTGACACAAACCACATGGCGGTCCTACATCACACTTTTAGAAGGCACAGAACTGCTCTAAAGATTGTCTGTGTCTGTGAGAAAAAGACGAAGCTGGAATCGAGAGAGAGAGGGAGAGAAAGGGCAGGTGGAAGGACAAACTCTCTGACAGCGTCTGGACTCTGACATTTCTCTGCCTGGATAACCATCACAACCTCTGTCCCTCCAGCTATGAAGGGAGGGGCGGTAATGTCAGTTATCAATCAAGCCAGTCCCAGTGCAGCTCTGGTTCCTGAGCTGCTGCGCATGGCCTGTCTCAAAAAACAGACAAAGAAGTCACCTTTCACCCCTGACACCCCCCGCACCACCACCACCATCTCTTACTCAAACCTCTTGCCCCATTTGCAGCCCGGGGCTGTGACAGAGAAACTGAACCATCATCAGTTCTGTGGATGGGGAAATAGGGCACAGGTGGTTGACTACATGTATCCTTCTTCACCCTTTCTCTCTCAAATAGAACGGCTTTATAGTTGTGTGACATTTAAACACCTGCTCAATGCAGCTACTGGCTCGTCCTACACGGTCGGTGTGTGTGTAGGGCTTGTAGACGTTCAGTATGGATGCACTAAAATACTTTAGACATCCTCTGTCTTGTTTAGGCCAAAAAAATAATATGTGGAAGTATGCAAATGTAGACAAGATTGCTTGGCCAAAGCATTGTAAGCACGCAGTTCTATTGTGCATATTGTGCAGGTTATCTACAGTCATGGAAATATCAGGGATTTTTTTAAATGTGATTTCCGGGCCTGGAACAAACCATGGAGGAGCAGAGCATATCTAGAAAATATTATATTTGCTATTGATTTCTTTCCTAACATTATTTTCATTAGAACTATTTTTGTTATTAAATATATGATTTCATAAAAAGTCATAGAAATTTCTAATTCACTATAGATCAAATACTTTTATTAAATATATGATCATTTTATTATTTTATGAGATTTTATGACAGACATGGACATTTCTACAGCGAATATAAATTTTTATGCTTATGTCTGCTCTAAAATATTTATTAGATCTGTTCTTTAACTTTGCTCAGCAAAATTCTCAAACTATTACTTGCCCTTAGTAGTTGACATGAAGTGGACAGTAGACAGGTTTACGTTTGTTATAGCGCCACCAAAGACTGGAAAAGGCTTCTACTTAGTGTCAGTTTCTAAAAAAAAGAAAAAGAGTGATATCTTCAGTCTATTCACAGTAACAACTGAGAGAGGAAACCAAGGGCAGTGGTGCCACAGAGCAGATGTGGCGGCTTACTGTGACCTCTGACCTTCCTGAGCCGCCATGCTGCTTTTGGATTTCATAGAGGAATATTGTGCCTATTCATTTGGTCCCAAATGGCTTTATCTGTCCCCTTATCAAACCAGCAAATGTTGGGCCTTTATTTGATATTCCATGTGCTTATAGAATAGAAAAGGATGGCCAGGCTTCTCAGAGGGTGAGCGGCAGCCAATCAGCAGCCCCAAAATCTTCAGTGTTGAAGAAAGATGTGTTCTATTGAACGGCACAAGAGCGAGGTGGGAAGGGCAGACCTTTGGATGTGTCAGAGCTGGAGTGACAGATGGAGACAAAGAAAGGAAAAGAATAAAGGATGAGGTGGAGGAAAGCATCCTGCAGTGTCCTTCTGTCAGGCTCATACTGAGCCGAGCCCGAACGCTTCAAACAGCAGGGCCTTAATCTGATGGTTTGCGCTTGAATGTGTAAGTGTGACTGTATTACTTCTGTTCAGGTCAAAGCAATGAGGCACTGAGTGGGTACAAGGGGTGGGGATGATGTCATGCAGCCCACAGGGGTGGTGGGGTCAGGGCTCTTGCCTGCTGAGGTGCTTTGATGGGTGGCACACTCTTCAGCCCCAAACGTCCCAGTAAAGCCTCCAAGGCTGGACAGATCATTGAGTGAGAGGGGTGTGTGTGGGGGGTACTCTGCTGTCTTATATTTTGACTTCAGGCATGTGAGACCTGTTTCCAATTACGTCCTTGGATCGGGTGGCGTGTATTTCTGTGTTATATGGGATCATAATTGACTATAACTGCACCCTCTTAACTTTAACCAGGTGTGCTGGCCAAACTGGTGAGATTAGACTTGCGCTGTTACAGTGTGTGTGTGTGTGTGTGTGTCTAAAGTAAGTCATGCCAGAGTTAGACACTAGGATCCGATTTGGCCCTGAAGGAATACTAGGGAGATTGTCCGTGACTTATTACCAAATCTACTGCTATTGGGCCTGAGTGAGTGCACATGTGGCAGGGCAGCGGGCCCCCGTGTGCGCGTTCAGGAGTCATGCTTGTGGATACTGTTGTGCTTTACGAGCTGTGTTAAGTTGTTGTTGTATATTTGTGTTAGTCATGCTCTCCTGAGGCACGGCGCAGCTTAGCCCAGCAAGCAGCCGTAACCACAGCCATTTTTCCAAGCCAGCATGTGAGGTCTCGACGGGATCGCTGCCGTACGAAACAGCCAAAGTAACAACATGTGGACGTGCACCCACCTGCAACAGTAGGAAAAGGGGTGGCTTTATAAGCGGTCTAAAATAGCTAAAATAGCTCTATTTACCGATCTGACAAAGGGGTAAAGGCCCAAAATACCAGCAAATCCCAGAACCTTATGCTTAGTGAGAGGCAAAAAGTGGGAAGGGATGGCTCATTGAAGTGCCGTTCAAAAATAAAGAGCGGTTATGTAAATCCAGTCTAGTATTTCGAAGTTCACCTCGGGCTAAAGTCAAGCTAAGTGTGCACAGAACAAGGGCAGCCCAGGTCAGTCTGCAACCAAAGACACCCAACCAAACCTGAGAGGGAGGTTTCCATCAGTCTTACAAATCTTACTCCCAGTACATGAAATCTTACCACACGGACAGGAAAACAAAGAGCAATGCTGAAAACAATGAGCCGGCCGTGAAACTAGAGGAGAATCAAATGTATTTAGTTACCCAATCAGACCAAATGCATTAAAGCTTTGGCTCTGTGCTCATTGTTTGATACTGTGTAGGTGACTGAAGCCTCAACAAAAGGAAGGAGAATGATGGCATTGTGTTAGGCAGGCGGGTGTTGAGTGCTGAGCACGGAAAGAGAAAGTCTGAGTTAAGAGTCACCGCCACACATGACTATAGAATAAACACATCTCCCTGAGCACTGATGAGTTGGGCTATCACTTACAACAAACTCATTACTGTCACTTCATTATATCGCCCGCGCTCGTCTTTGATGCTAAGAGAGAACGGAATATGAGTGAACAATATGATGATGAATAAAAGGCTGTAAGGATGAATTGTACATCTCAGCTAACAGGGAACGTTCTGAGAACATTGGTTAGCATTCTGTAAGTTTTCTCAAAGTTATCTTAAAATGTTCTTGCTGTAATATTAGTATAATACAAGTATCGTATAAATGTATTAAAATGTTACAGAATTAAAATAAGTTTGAAGAACATTCTTTTAATCAAGCAATAACATTAATACAACGTTTAAAAAACTGTATGCTTTAAATGAACTGTGAACCTTTTTAAAATAACAAAAGTTTTTACTAATGTTGCAAACGGAAATGTTAGGGAAATGTTATTACAACCTAAAATTGGTAGCTGGGTATCTTGTAATGGGCACAATCTGTGACTCTTCAGGGGTGTAAAACAAATGTTGATTTTGAGAATGTAAAATGATTCAGATTCAATTGCTGGTGTGATTCAATGATTCAGGTTCAATTGCTGGTGTGATTCAATGATTCAGTGTACTCATAGATCATTTGTTCTAATGTGCTTTGTGGACATTCGACAGGTTTGACAGGAGTAGATGTGGAGCTTGAAGTGTTTGTGTGTGTTTTTTTAATGATGTGATATGTGTTTTACGGCTAGTTAAAAATCCAGTGCGTGGAGTGTCACAGTTCCACAGAGGGGAGAGTGAGTATCACTCTGCCAGAATTGAAATGCACGCCCCAATTCCTCACTAATTAAAGCAACTACTTCAGAAATGCCATAATAACCATTAATTAGTGGGCTGCTATTTTCAACATAATTTGCTAATTAGTCGGAGACACAGCACTGTGGATGTGACTAATTATTGGTGGGTTTGAGCAACAGACACTTGTAACTTGGGTGAAAATCAAACTGTTATGGGGTCACACTATTATGGGTGACTTAGGACCCAAAACAAGCCTAAAATGGCTAGTAGCCTGTTACTGTTAAGTGCACTACATCATGTTAAACACCACACCCAGTTTATTTACCAAAGTTTGAAGATGCAGTAATTAGTATGTTATCAGCTTTACTCTTGACCCTGCTGGCCTGTGTGTGTCCTATTGGACTGAGAAGGCGTAAATACATCTCTGCCCACAGTGTGTCACTTTATGCCATGTGACCTAATCTCCTCACATGCCTTTGAAGCCCATATACCCCACAGAGGCTTATACACAAACATCTGCTTGTGTGTCTGTGTGTGTAGCATAATCACAACAATTCTGTTGCGCTGTGCATTTTATAGAAATAATAATGCTGCTGAAGATGTGGTTCTTGTTTTATAGCCTTTAAAAATCACCGGTCAGGGCTTTTGAATAATTCATGTCTGAAATCTTTAAGGCTGTTACAGGAATTCTGGCTGGCTGTTAGTTTGTTGATATTGACTGTGTTTAAATGAATTTCCTTTGATTGCCTGGGGGACATTTCTCTAATACTCTCCACAATTAAAAGCAGTTAAACTCACTAGTAGATATATAGTGAAATACTGTGCAATAATTACGCAGCATACCTTTTGGAACAGCCTTTGCGTCAGGCACATGATGTGATACCTAAATGTGCTGTGTAGATAGGAAGTTCACTAGGTTTCATAAGCCATATATATATATATATATATAGCTAAGCAGAACCTCTGATACAATAATGATACAATGTTTTTTGGAGTATGCTTGTGTACTGCTTTTGGTGTAAATCTGTGTGTGTGTGTGTGTGTGTGTATGTGTGGTTGGTTTTCCTGAGTGGATGTGTTCTACAGGAAATTTAGGTTTCCTGGTGTCAGTGTGTATGTGAATGTGTATGTGTTGCTGGCCTGTCCCACATCAGAGAGGGGCACAGACAATTGGATGAATGACCCTGAGGCCATTCTGACTTTTCTCTGCTCCATATCTCATTCACTGCTGGTATTGTATCATTGACTGAGTGTATGAGTCTGAAGTATGCATACTTGAGTCTTCAACTAGGATGCAGCTAGTTTTGGGGTTATGTCTCTTAAAGACAAAGGTCATAGGTCATTTTTTCCAAACAAATTTGGGCAATCATGTGTGTTCATTTCTGCATACAGTTTAGAGTGTTTTTGTATTAGTGCTTTAATGTTTTCTAACACTTTTCTTTTCTGTTTTTTTCTCTTATGTTGTTGCTTATCCATGCTGTCTTTAATCAGGTAAGAAAAATAAAATTTTTCCCTAAGCATTGGACACACTCTGTGTTATGTGTATTGTATGTGAGAGTGTGTGTGTAAAGTATGTATACAGATGTATGTATACTGCTCGCTAATTTAGACCATTAACACATCACACATTCTCTATCTACTCCAGACCTTTACTGACATTTGCCCCAGTCCAGACATTTATTTAATTTTATCTTTATTACTACCCCCCTTTCCCCTCTCTCTCTCTCTCTCACACACACACTCTCTCTTTTGGAGAGACCTTTACTTATCTTGCCTAATGACTTCCAAATACTTCATCAGCATGTAGCCTTAACCTTGCTGTTGTTTCCAAACAGCATAACGGCTCTAATTAACTGCTTCCACTCTGTGTTTCACCAGCCTCATCACACACACACACACACACAGTCTAATTCAGTTTCTTCCCTTCTGCCGAGTTATTTGCCCAGCGCTCTATATAGTTATAGTGCTGCAAAGGGAATATATTTTTAAGAGCTTTGTGTGGAGGGATGATGTTAGAATCGCTGGCTCTCACCCCACTGGTCATAAGAACAGCAGATCTTGTTTACTGAAGTGCTTACGGCAGTATTTAGTCAAGGGCTTACGTACGTATGCGTTCTGAATCCACAGCAGTAAAGTTCAGTGTGTCTCAGCAGGTTCTGCTTTCACTTACAGCACTCATCCGATCATGCGCTGCTCCACCAGAAGTCTGATTAGAATGAAAACAGTGATGGTGTGGCATTTATTTACATGTTTAACTTTTGATCTTGTACCAAATTCTTAGTCAATGGCGAGAGGTGTGAAAGAATGGCGAGAGGTGTCGTTGGCAAGTTCAAGGAGCCTCTCTTCTCGCCCGATAAACAGATCTCAAGATTCGAGCTTTAAAACCCAAGAACCCTGCTGGGGATCAACCTGACCTCATAAGTTTATTAATTAATTTTATATTAAATATTCATCATGGTTTCTGATGTCTGACCCAGTGCCGTGCCTAAACGCAAGGCCTATATTCTTTCCATGGTCTCGGTGCAAAAATATCTAACAGTCCGCTGAACTTGATAAGCTTGCCATCATCTCGTTAATCAAATTACTTATGAACCGAAATTGACAGTTTTCATTAATTATAAAGGATTATTCTAATTGCGATTCAAATTTATTCATTTAGAACAGACGGCATTCAGTAATATTTCAGCGAATTTGCATATTAAATGGAGAGGGTGGTTGATTAGGTATGGTAATGTATGCGCAATGCCTTATTTTGCTTCTGGTGGGCCATATGCGGCGTGGTGGCGGGGCAGGTGAAGACTCCAGAATGTGTTTAATTTGTTTGACAAACACGGAAGGAGACACAACACGTCCTCTGGCACCCTGTTCTCCGCTCGCCCCTGTGACCCTCGCCTCCCTCTGCACCCACCTTTACCTTTAGCTTCTGCTCTGTTGCTTAGAGATTCTCTTGGCTTCAAAGCAATCAGACTGGTAAACCCATTGCTTACACCTCACTGCCTAGATATTGATTAATTTGTGAGATTACAATGTTTCTTTCAAGTGCCATGTGTTGCAGTGATGGCAAAAATGTATTAAATGATCAAAACTTTAGCAGTTACTGAAGTAAACACTCTTTAAGAACTGGCATGGCGTTACTGCTTTTTTGATTTTTACGATTAGTTTTAATACGATTTCACACAGCAGCTGTGTTTTATTTGTCCTTTGTTCCCATTTCGTAAGGTTAAGTCAAGCTCATTTTTTCTGGAGTTTCTTCACAACCCCATTTGTATTGTTTTCTAATGGTTTGTGAATACACAGCAGGATACTGTGGAGTTTTGTACTCTAAACCCATGCAAAGGGCATTGTTTTAATGTAATTTAATGCAACGGTTATGGCAAATGAAAAAAGGAAGGAATAAAATGAGGACATCTATCAGCACTGCATGTATTTACACAATGTGCCCTTGCTTGCGCAGAAACTCTTTATCAAGTTAAATATGGTTTGCCCGCTATACATTGAATTTAGTTTGCGGATGCTAAATTTTAGACTATTTCTGTGTTTATATATCATCGCCAAGGGAAGAAAAACTACATTCCTAGACCGCTGTTGTCCACCATAAATGTATTAGTGCAAAATTTCAGTTTGGTTCTTCTACTAGCGCAATCCGACGGCAATAAAGCATTATTAGATTCCTTAGCAGGGGTGAACCCCTGTGACAGGCCAGTGGTTAACCCTGTAGCCTTACTTTGTGCCGGGTCTCTTGTTCTGACTGGCCGCCTGGGTGCCCCTGTGTGCTGGGCCATTTAAAAAGAAATAACCCAGAGCAGCTGCCGGTGTGTGTTTAATTAGCAGGGGTGGAGATTTTTGTTTGTGTGTGTGTGTGTGCCTATAATGCTGAAACAGATCTTATGCTTAGAAGGCAGAGTATTGACAGTCTTCAATTGGGCCTTTGACAGGGCTTTTCTTCATTACTCCTGGCCACAGGGTTGGGGGGTGATGCCTCTCGTCTGCCTGGGATATTGGGTGGTAATGGGGTTCTGGGCTTTGGCAGGGGGCCAGTGTTTAGCCCCACTGTGGCACACTCAGTTAAAAGAGTCTTGTGCGATCACTATCACTTTTTTGCCGGTCTCAGATTTATTATTGTTGCTTTAAAAAGGAAATGTTTCAATCAGCCATGCCTGCCAAGCATGTTCATCACCCTGACAGCCATTAATTTACGACATCATAGAATAAATACTGTGTAAAATGTACCACACACGCACACACACACACACACACACACACACAAAGGTCTTTCAGCTGCCCACCAGTTGTATTGTTTTATCTACTGTTTTATGCCATTGCTCATTCTAGGAAAACTCTTCTCCAAATCTGAGCTCAGTTTCATACTGGAAATAAACCTTTTCCCTGGGTCTTTTCTTAAGTGTTTCCTTCAAAATATCTTTAATAAGAATGTTGCAGTTAGAAGGCAATTATGGAATTTGAATGAATAAGTACAATCCGAATTGCAACTTAACAACAGAATTGACAAAGCTGTGTGTCAGTACTAGAGGTGTGAGACAATAACGGCTTTTATAAACTGGTAACAGCCCAGCTTACAATTTTAGGTTGTCAGAACGTTTCCTTAACATGTTCATAAAGTAACAAAAATGTTAAAAATGTTGTTTTTTTGCTTTAAAGTTCTTAAACTAAGTTCTAGGAATGTTCAAAATGTCCAGTTTTGTAGATTTTCAATTAACGTCATTGCTTGGTAATAATAATAAAACAATTTTTATCTGAAAACTTTTAATTCTGTAATGTTTTTAAATGTTCCACTAACAACTTAAATATCACATTTTTGATATATATAACAGTAAAACCTTTCCACTAACGTTTCCACAAGAATGTTTTTGATAATGTTGATTATTAGCCAGCATTCTGAGAATGTTCCCTGTTAACTGGGAGAGCTGTGCATAAAAAGCAGGGGGTCAAGACTTCATTAATGTGACCATGTTAAGACCAGCACCCCTCCATTTTGTCCTGAGAAATATTTAAAGAATACAGAGTGGAAATACCTGACACAGAACTGGATTAGACAGAGAGCATAGACTGATAAATTTTTTAGTGCAATGAGATGTTGTGACTGAATAAAACATTGCTTTTTAAATAGACATGAGCTAACATGGAAGGTGTTTCCTGCCAGTCTGTGGAGTGTGGAGCTTTTGACAGCTACATTCTCATGTCACATGTGGCCACCTAACTTAGTACACAGTTCAGTATACTCTCTCTTTCTCCCTCTCTTTCCCTCTCTCTCTGTCTCTCTCTCAGTACAATGTTTCACTCTTTCTTACCTTTCTCATGTCATATTTGGTGTCATCTCCTTTATTTCATCCAATACAGGCTGGCAGCTTGTCCAAGCATGTGTGACATGTATGCTGAGGAAATGTGTGTGTGTATTTGGAACGTATCTCTTGTTGTCCTCTTTGACATCGTACATTGTGCTCTGTGTGTGAGCAGAGACCCAGTCTGACTCTCTCACACAACATTAGCATGCCAACATGCCCTCTCGCACCTTGCGCCCTCACAACCAGTACACGTGCCTGACATGGTGCTACACACTAGACTTTGCCCCTTCGCGTTCTCTCCCTCACTGTCTGTCAGTGACCCCACTGTTCCGCCGAGCTCCTACAGATGGTCCAAGCACAGATAGCATCTGCGTTCTCCCATCCATCACGATCGACTGCACTGTGGCGCTCCACTGCAGGGGCCCGTGGGCTTGCCAGGCCCTTTAACCCAACTCCATTGCCCCTGTTCCATAGACTGAATGCCGGTGCTGGTGAGTGAGCCACTGGCTGAACTGAAAAGGCACTTCGGGGCCAGAGAACTGGCTTAGCATTGGCCCCTAAAACTCATTGTCTGTAGATGCTTTATTTTTCCTGTCTGTTTAAAAGTAAATTATATAATTTACAGATATCATATAGGCTTATGTGAATTAATATGGTCCTTTTCTTTTATATTAAATAACCTTTGACTTGTAAACTCCAGACACTTTATTTTATCTGTCCGAGGATATTTTATCTGTCCGAGGAAATTATTTACAAATTTAATATGTAATTGATATGACTTTATCCAAAGGTTGCATCAACATCAGATTAAATTATCACGAAGACACTGAAATTAAAATTGTTTTTAAACTTGTAAGACCTACAAACGAAAGCAGTAATTATTTGCAGGAGGCTTATGTAGTTTGGATGATAATGTTTGAATGAGAATCAAAACAGATAGTTCTATCATCTTGATTCTCAAATCAGTGGAAATGTGGGCTGGTTCTGTGAGGTTCACAGGTTCTCCAACCAAGAACCGGCTCCAACATGACAACAGCAACACTGCCTGTTAGCCTACGATTACGTAGCTGGAGCTTGAGGGGAGGAACCGACATCTCCACAGTCCAGACTCAGAGCTAAGACCTGGCTGTGGGTTATTAATGGGCTCCCCTCATTGTGCCTCTGCCCCCAAGGGGTCTGTCTCCATAGCTCCTGGCACGGGACACCCTCCCATAAATCTCCTTAAATAATACTGCACGGCAGCTAGGGGAAAGGGGTCACTACAAAAACAAGGCAGTCAGGCTGAGATGAAGTGTCAGTGATGCATGGCCTGTGCCCCCCGAATGCAGGTAGCGTCACCCCAACACACACACACACACACACATCAGATATGCAGAATGAAAGAAGAGGGGATGAGGGCATCAGGAAACCAAGAGCCGGGGACCTGAGCACAAGCTGGAGCTTTGGGAGAGATTGTATCAGGGAAATTAGATAAATATTCTCATCTTCTGTGAAACTTCAGTCCCTGTGCGTTCATAATGAGATGGACATTCTAAAAGATCTCTAAGATACTGAGTCCCCCAAAATCTCCACCAGCAGATGAAGGTAGTGGAGTGGCAGCTGAAAGCTGAACATGTGGTTTGAATTAACACCCTCTGCAGGGTTCGGCTCAACAGCAGGGTGGGGGGGTCAGGCTCTGAGGCTACTTTGTGATGATAGACACATCCGTTTGATTATTGTTCTTCTCCTGACACACATCACTTTCACATGCGCTGTACAGTTCCCACGCTGTTTTCTCCTCATCTTTTCTGACTTGTCTGAGAACTCCTTGTGTTTTCTGAAATCTTACTATTACTGACTGTAGCCAGATATTAGCTGGGACAAAATGCCACTGTAGGCGACAAAAATGCCTAATGAGATTAGACAATGTTGTCAGCGTGTTACTTTGATTGATTCAACAGTAGTTGTTATGTGTATATAAAAAATGCATTTCTGCACCGTTATAGAACACATAATTTCACAATTATATTTACAAAAGAGTACATTGACAAAATTAAACAAAACTGAACAGCACCTGAGAATATCTACATTGTGTTGACATGTACATCTGTTTTGATTCAGAAGTTCACAGGCAGTAATAAACTTCTTCTTGTAGCAGCTCTGCTCTGAAACAGCCTGTCCTCTCTCTCTCTCTTCCCTGCTCCGCTCAGCGTACGCAGCCCTGCGCTTTGAACGTGGAGAAGATTGTTATATATTAGTTTAATAAAGTCAGAGACAAATGAAGCCCCCCTGCCAAAGAGGACTGTGTTACACACTTCATGAACCAAATTAGTGTGGCAGAGCAGCACGCTGGCACGCCACTTTTGTTCCGGGGATGATCTGCATAGCGGAGCTCATTTCTCAGACAGATAAATCTGACGGCAAGCCGTGACTTCCCCCCTGAAGTAAATAGTGTAAATAATGAAAGGGCCTGCCAGCAGTGCTTGAGGAATGACTTCATTCGAAGCTATTTATACAGTCTGTCAGAGGGGAACAAAAAGGAGCTGGGCAGGAAAGAGAGGAGAATGGAGCCGTCTTCTGATTGGCTAAAGAAACAGACTGGCTAATGCCTTCTGGGTAATAGAGATGGAGCACCACTTGAGTGTTGTGTATGTGTGGTTGGGAGGGAGGAAAGCTTTTAATTGAGAGGTGAGAAGGATGGCCACAGGTTAACTCCATTCTTCAAGGTGCCATTAATATGGATCAGATAAGGTTTTTATTGGCCGCACCTCTTGTGACACAAGACATGCTCTATTAATCCTTTTGATGGACTTAATCAAATTCTGTGTGTAATGTAAAATTGAGGGTAATGATCAAAACCCTTGTTCTCAGGAAGCAGATGAAAGACACTATGAAATTGTTGTGCAGCTCCATGTTCAGAAGTTTAGCTTGACTGTAGCTGCTTAAATTACAAGTCGCTTGTAGTTTGGCTACACGCATACAGTCATTTTCCTCCAACTGTATTAATAATTACGAGTTACCCAACTAACAGGCAACGTTCAGGCAGAACATTAAAATTCTCTAAAAGTTCTCTCAAAAGTTATCAGAAAACTGTTTTGCAATAACATTAGTAGAACTTTTTTTAAATTATATATCCAATATAAAAAATGTTATTTGTACGTTGTGGAATGTTTTAACAATTTTAACAAACCATTTTAATGTTTTTATTACTTAATGGAAACGTTAAGGAAACATTCTTGCAACCTAAAATTGTTAGCCGAGTACTTGCTTAAATGAAATATTTAAATGTTATTGGAAAGACACTAAATCACATGAGTAAGTGAATAAAAGGCCTACTGTAAATTCCTACAGTGCATTATGTTCATTATTCCACAATACCAGTTGAGTTCCTGTAGCTGGTAACGCATTGCAAAGGTTGTGGGTTTGATTCCCAGGGACACATGTGTACTAATAAATTGCATGTCTTGAATGCACTGTAAGTCACTTTGGATAAAATGCATAAATGTAAATGTACATAATTTTTCATTCTTACATTACATGCTGCTGATTTTGGGTGAATTTGTGTCTTTGAAAGTTTCTTTAAACCAGGTCATCTTGTCTGAAATGTATTTTAAACTGTAATATCACCAGACTCATTTGGTTTTCCTCATTTAGTAGCTATTTAGGAAGTTCTTCATGTGGGTATAATTAGAGCTCTTGTCTCCTGGCTCCATCTAACCTCCTCTCCTTTCTGTAGCTTTATCTCCATGCAGCTTCCACCACAAATCAAAAAATTGTCCCAGCATGGATGCCGTACTGCTGGCAATTACCAAGATGTTTATTATAACTGCTGTAATAATTTTGGTCGCTACAGGGATTATTTAAAAGTTATTACTGTTTTGATGTTTGCATTTTTTAGGGTTTGATTGTGTGTTTAATTGTACCAAAGTGACACATAAACCCCATCTTAATTTAATGAAAGTGAGAAAGTAAGATTATTAAAATGTGACTGCGTTGGCAGCCCGGGTGTGTAATTATTTTCGTAAATCTGTGCTGGGAGGCAAGACAGGGCAAACTGTACTCATTTGCAGGAGGCTAATTTAATAAAACTCAACCCTCTTTATATGAAGGTTGAATGTTTTCCTGTTTAACCCAATTGAAAACGGTACCAATTTGCTGAACTAATATTTCCAGCACTAGTGGCTAATGATGCTAACTTCAAACAGCCTGAAACCAGTAATTAACAGAGATGCTAATGAAAAGGTGAATGCTGCGGCGGACACTCTCTATCTTGAACTCGTGAAAAATCCCCCCTCTTATCTAGTGGCCCATAATCCTCCTCTTCTAATTACCCACTGCGTTCAAGCAGGACGAGCATTGCAATGTTTTTTCCTCCTCTACCGGAGAGCTTGAGAGAGCGGGGCTCGAGCAACAGAGAAAAGAAAGACAGAGACAGAGTTGCGCTCGGAGGAGGAGGGGAGAGACAGCAGTGTGTGTTACACTCTGCTGGTCACCTGTCAGCTGTCAAAGCAATTACAGCACCTCCTAGTGTTAAACGTTTAAAGTGCGCATTAGCATGTAGCACAGTGGCATCCAGTCCCTGTGATCCTGCAAGGCTGGCATTTGGAGACAGCCCCCGCGTCGCCACAGATCGCAACAGACAGCGCGCTGTTAAAATCAATATGCTGCAGTTTTGTAGCGCTTCCGTCTGATACGCAGCGTTGTCTAATAAAATGTAAATAATAAATTATCGGGAGCAGATTAGCAGACAGGAGACACTCCATCTCACAGTCACCCACTGATATACACGCTCAAAAGCACTAATAAGGTTCACCAGACAAACATCTCTTTCTTTTAACCACTTTGTCGCCTCTGTCGTCTGCCCAGGCATTTGAATACACTACATGACACCTGCAATCAGGCAAATGGAATAACTGGATTAATTAAAGATAAACTGAATAAATTATGGCATGCAATTACCAGCCACATTCATTCATCTTGAAGGCAAAGACTGGTGGTTCTCAACCGGTTTTGTTTCAGGATCAGATTTTAAAGAATCAACACAGTAATAAAACATTGGAATTTTCCTTAATGTACATTTTACATGTCCATGTACAAAAATATTGATGACAACAAAAGTGTTTTTCTTTTTGAAAGTTGATAGGCCTGTATTTACATTCCCAACTATGCACAGTTACATGGTTATTTCCTATAAAACATTTTTTGCTGCTTTAAAAATTTAAAGTTTAATCAAACTGGCTTTACAAGTCATTTCAACTTTTTTGACTGGTGTTGAGTTGAGTTACTATTAAAAAAGTTGAAATTGCTTTACTTATTTTGATGAGTAAATGTAAAAGCATACTGTATGTTGTCATAACTGATTGATCATATCATTTTTTTGCAGCGTTGTAGTGTATTATCTGCATTCATCATTGTCTTTTCACTGCTGTCCACAGAACAGATCCCCCAACTTTACATCTGAAAAGAGTTTCAATAAGTGCTATCATATTTCAACTGATAAAATGTACTTTGTTTCCCCTTTGTTGGGGGTTAAAAGAATGACTAGATGTTAGTGGGACATGCTGGATGAGTTAAAACAGAGTGAGTAAGCTCTATTTAGGTCAGTGGAAGAGAATGGACGTGCACTCGCTATCTGTGAAAAGGTCCCTGTGTCCTTTGCATCCCGTTTGCGGGTGACTGGATGAGACAGGTGAAGGCAAGTAGAAGTGGTAGCTGTCGATATGCCTCCCTCACTCTCCTTTCCTCAGATGCCATGAATTATTTGTGAGAGCAGGCGATGACAAAAGGATGTCGCTCTCCTTCAAAGCCTCACCTGCCCATCACACCCACGGAGAGCTGATTCCATCAGACGCGCGGGGGAGAGCCCGCTCCCTTCTTTGCATTTCGTGCTTCTCTGCTCTTTTGTGTGGCCTCATCATGTCTGTATCAGAGCGCAGTAATCGGGGGTCATCTGGTTCTGGCAGGGGGTCAGTGGGCCTGTCTGGGAAATTTGAAACTATATTTTTTTGTAATTCTGCTTGATGTTGCTAATGATAAAGCAATTACAAAAATTTAATTACAAAGCAATACAAAACACCCGTGTTAGGAATGGCACATTTAGGGAAGTGTGAGTAAAAAAAAGTATTTCTCTGCCCGGTGTGTTTGAGCCCTGTGGCTGTGAGTAACAGTATGCTGTAAAGCTCTAGTCTTCACACAATAAGCAGGCAGTCTAATGATCCCACTGGCTTCTAACCCTCAGGCCTGGTTTGTCCCTCCACCACTCCCCCATTCCTCCCTACCCTTCCTCCATCCATCCATCCATCCCTCCCTCCCTCTCTTCATCCCTGCCACATCTGCTGCTTCTCGCCAAAGGAAAAAAATCAATCTCTCCATCATGAATTATTGAGGTGTTTGCCTACAGCTTCTGAAATATACAGGAGGGTGGTCTCTCTCTCTCTCTCACTCTCCCCATCTCTCTCTCCTGTTCTCTTTTCTCTCTTTTCTTGTAAATTTAGTGTAAGAAATGTCAATTATGCACAACTGAATTCATTCTATATATATTTTTCCATGATAACACCACTGCTCTGACCTTGGTTGCTTTATTTGTGCAGCGCTTGGAATGCATTACAGTGAAAAGCATCTTGTCTTTTCTGTTTTTCTTTCAGCGGTGTAATTAATTTGTGTACACTGCACATGTGGGGTGCGGAGGCTCTTTACTGATAATATATGTGCTTGTCTATTGCCCATAATTCTGTGTATGATTAGCTAAAACTGAGGTCATTGTGTAATTTGTGTCGAATTAGTCAATTACAGCTGTTACACCAGAGCCAGCAGGATTTGGTAGAGCTCAGTAGAGAATGGATGAAACAGCTGCAAACTGAAAGTAGGAGTTGATATTTCCACTTCCACTCAATCTCTCTCTCTCTCTCTCTCTCTCTCTCTCTCTGTCTGTCAACCCAGCCACCCCTCCCAGGAATCATGCTAAAGAGGACCTTCTGTCTGACTTCAGGCTGACTTTGATTTTGCCTGATAAATGTTTTGGTCAAGAATGAAACATTTGACAGAAAGTGGTC
Source organism: Botia almorhae (assembly GCA_036877575.1). Lineage (NCBI taxonomy): Eukaryota > Metazoa > Chordata > Actinopteri > Cypriniformes > Botiidae > Botia > Botia almorhae. The sequence goes on along the minus strand of JAZGTJ010000046.1, from coordinate 70,977 downwards.
ATTCATCTTTGCAATAACATTAAAATAACTTTTTCACCTGTATATGCAAATGAAAAAAATATATATTTTAAAAATCTAAAAATTTCTGTTTTATTATGAACTCCAAAGAAATGTGTATTGCACAATACATTGTATAAAAGTGTTAAGAACCTTTAAATCACCATTTCAGATTAGTTTTTAGAATTAAAATGTTGCTAGTAAAAATGAATACCAGGTTAATTTGTACAACAGGTTTGTGCCTTGTCAGTTGTCTTATTTACAGTATCACTCCATTGACTGCAGTAGCTTCTTCCACACACACCTCCGCTATATCTTCTGCTGCCACCACTGGCATTTGTAAACAGTGGCTTTAGCTGCTCTGATTACATTAAATCAGGCAGTTGTCAGATGACAATCATTATCCCTCCTCCAGTGGCAGCGTTTGAATGACAGCTTCCCAAAACCCATGTGCGGTGGCTGCACCTCGTTGCTATCAATTACAGACTTGAATTTGAAGTATTTATTATGTAAAATAATTCTCCCATCTGCACTGCACTCGTCTCCTGGGTCTAGTCCTACTGTCTGATGTGAAATTTCTCTCCTCGCTCTCCTCTTTCACATTCATTGTACATCTCTCACGGTCTCTATCTCTGTCTTCATTCTTTGTAGTCTGTATCCCTCATGCATTGCTCCTAAATCGACACAGCATAGGAGGCAGTGACATAAGAAGGATTGGATTGTCAGAGGGAGGACACACTGGTGTTATGGTGTCAAGTAAACGCAGAAGTTCAAAACAATGACTGTGTACACACTCAAGCGTTTCTGTACAGTGAAAGGAGCAGGCCTCAGTAATTGGTGAACTATCCAGTGCCAATAACTAACATACTGTAATCCTATGAAGTTTTACGCAGTATTTTATTGTTTATGCTGTGCTGGCGCTTACTGACACCTGGTGACGTGAATGTAATATGCCAAAAAAATCATATTCAGCTACTGATGTCCTAGTAAAAATCAGCCACAATTAATTCTGCTGGCAAGCCTTCGATTACAAGGAAGCTACTGAGATATGACTGGAGTCTAATATTTAATATTTAAAAAAGTGCAATTTGTTTTTTTAGGATTTACATTTTTAAAGTAAATGAATAGATAACTATGCAAAGAAACAAATAATTATAAACTTAGAGACTTACGTAAAAAAATCATAAAATAATAGTCCAGATATAAATTCTCATTACCTATATATTCTGTGCAAGCTCAGCAAAGTAGGGCTAAAAATAACTAATGTTACAAAAAATTCATTGCGGGCGAAATTACTCTGGAAACATTTGTAGACAATAGAAGATACAGAGTGAGAATTTTTCTCTCATGTTATGATAAAAGAATTCTCTTTGTTCTGCTTGTTTCATCACTCGCTCTCTTTCTTTCTATCTCTCATTTTTTTATAAAATAGTTCTTCGGTTGCATTTGGCACCAAACTCGCAGGCCAGTGCAGAAATCCAGCCATAATAAATGGAGGGAGGAGGGAAAAATAAGACATCTGAAAGACCAGCTAAGCAAGCCAGTGATATTTCTTTTCCTCTTTTGCCCGAGACAGATCTTCTGGAGATGTGTATTGTAAGCAGTTTTAGAGCTGTCAGCACAACATGCCTGCTGGCCTACGTTTGCCTGAAGGTGTAGTGAGGGGACGTGAGACTTCTTGTAGCTGTCGGTTTGTTGTACTTTACTTACTATTATTATTTTATTTGCAGTATCTGCTCTTGAAGGAATTAGGGGAAAATTAGACGGTGTTATGCAGCGGTCTAGCAGGGAGGTTAAACGACGCTCGTGTATATTTTTGAAGGCTGAGCGATATGTTTTCCTAAAGGGGGGGGAGGAGAAAGTCACAGGCTAACAGAGGCTGAAATGTACGGCTAGTTACGCGGCTGCCCGGCTTTCAGAAGATTAGCCCGTCACTCGTCAACGCGGTGTCGCCTTACTCAATTAGCCACGACTCAAACTTCTTTTTTAAACAACTGCAACATTCCTATCGTGCCCACACAGCAGAGGTAATGGAGAGCGGCTTGAGAAGACATCTGCCCTGCTCCCATTAACAGAGCCCACGCTGCTGCCTCACAGATGCATTCTGGGAGATGGGAATGAAGATAAGATGATGAGGAGAAAGGAGTAGATAGCAGATAAAGAGAGATATCACGCCATATGGAATGGCACTTTGAGTGTTATGCTGTGGCAAGAATCGGCATGGGCTGCATCTGCCAGAAATGGACGCATTTATATTCCCTTTCTCTCTCGCTTCCTCTCACTCTCTTATGGTCTGCGTTAGCCTTCATCAAATATTCATGTTGGTTGTGCTCAGTGCCATAATTGCCATCTCAGCCTCTGAATAATTGATGGCTGGTGCCGTGGACTTGGTCTCATTTACTAAGAGTGTGGGTAATACCATACTCACACATGCTACATGCCCTAATGCCACACTGCCGCTGTTAGTGCTGACTCCAGATCAGCCGCTTTCTTCTGCACGCCGCTATCGCTCATTTGAAACCACCCTCACAGCTACAGTCAAATGCATTTAAATCAATAGCAGTAGTGACTTGGGTATTATTGCAAACACGCAGAGCAATTTGATTGTGTTTGATGTGCTTTTAGAAGCAACTTTAACACAATCCAAAGCTGTGGAGAATTTTGCAAACACTCCGTCGTTTATCTGTGATGGTTGTGCTTTGCGTGGGTGTCTGATTGTGAAGCCCACTTTCTGCATGGCTATTTTGTGCCAATTTAATTTGACTTTAGCAAAACAGGCCTTATAGAATGGTTTCTCCAGTGAGATTTGAGGAGAATAATGCAGAAGGCTCATAAAAAGCCTACAGAGGAGTTAATTAGTGGGCCAGCCCAGCCCATACACAGATGTGACCCCTAGACAGGCCAAGGTCAAAGGTCAATTTGTTGAGGATTACATTAACCCCGCCCATACCAGCTTCATCACTCCTTCACTGCTGCTTTAATTTATTGTTCTTCACTTTCTACCCAATCCTGGCTAACAATTTTAGGTTGTAAGAACATATCCCAACATTTCTATTAAGTAAATAGACATAGACAACATTAACATGCTATTTTGAATGTTCTAGGAATGTTCAAAATGTCCAGTTTTTCAACATCGTGTTAAAATGATTGCTTGGTCATGAGAACATTATTCAAACTTATTAATTTTGTAACATTTTTAAAATGTTCCACTAACAACATAAGAATAATGTTTTTGATATAACATTTTACTAATGTTACTGCAAGAACGTTTGATAACTTTGAGATTTTTTTTTTAGAGAACACCAATGCTCTCAGAGCGTTCCCTGTGAGATAGGATATTCCATCTTCTGTCCTTTCATTCCGGAATTGTTTTCATTCATCCACCATCTGTATTTTTTCATTTTTTATTAGACATTCATTAGCCAGTCTGATGCATCTAGAAGTACAATGTAACAGCTATTAAGCAAAGCAGAATGTGTCCCAGGTCAGGCAGTGTGATTCAAATCAAAGTCACACCCATCAGATACTTGGAATCTTGCCCTCTTTCTCACATCGGCTGTGGTAATAGCCCTCTCTAATTTAAGTGCTCTTAGACACATCGTTTTCAGCATGCTGTCCAATCTGTTCTAAAAGCTTAAGGTCCCTGTCCAAAGCGCCCTATGTAGGGGACAGTGTGTACTTTATTAAACATTACATGTTTGATTACATGTCCTCTCGCTGTATGGCAAGCATCAGAGTACTTTTAGTATTGCTAATGAAGCTACAGGGTTGAGAAAAGCAAACTTTATGCACATAGCACATGTGGAAGACGCCTTTAAAAACTATAGGTGCGTGCATACGGGAATGTGCTGTGTGGTCAGGAGACCAGAAGGACAAATCTGCAGAGCAGAGGAAAAACAAAGATTGTGAAGGGGGGATGTCTTGCTAACGTGAGGGCACCCAGGGTTTTGTGGGGGATTTAAGAGGACTTTGGGAGTGTGATGTCAGCGATGGGGTTAAGCCCAGACTTATCTCCACACAAAGCAGAGGAGAGAGCTGGAGAAAGAAAGGGAGAGTGAGGAAGAATAAGGGACAGGTCAGGGGAGCTCAAACAATGGTCAATAGCAGAAGGGTAGAGAATTGCAGCATAGAGTTCTTAAATGATATTATAGAGGAGGACTAATCTGTTTACCCAAACAACACTGTGGATTACACACACACACAAACATGTTTGTACTATCACACACAGAGCCACTGGGTTAGAAATGCCTGATCCAAACTGTATACAGTGGGGTTCAAACGTCTGTATGTGTGTGTGTGTGTGTGCTTACTGGGACCAAATGTCCTCACAAGTATAGTAATGCCAGTCAATTTTGACCTTGTGGGAATGTTTTCAGGTCCCCATGAGAAAAAAAGCCTATAAATCATACAGAATGATTTATTTTAAAAACCTAAAATAGCAGAAAATTTTCTGTGACGACTCAGCTTAGGGATAGGATTAGTGTAGGGGGATGGAATATACAGTTTGTACAGTATAAAATCCATTATGTCTATGGAATGTCCCCATAAAACACTTGTGTGTGTTTATGTGTGTGTGTAGTGATAGACAGGAGGAAAACACAAAAAGTCTGTCACAACCAAACCATAATCAACACATGCACAGGTTATCTGAGTGCATTAGTATTTTTAATAGAGCGTTAATATTCTATATTCATTATAAATCAAATGAACCACTTAATTAGTCAGTGCAGCAGATGTTTGTCTGAAAAGTTCAGCAGTCGTCCAGACGTGAGAGTCGTACAGCGAGAGCAGTCGAGTCAGCTCTGTGCCTGCACCTGTTGTAGTATATAGTATATAAGAATTCAGAAATCATTCTACGTTGGTTTCTGTCCAATTCTGTCATAATTCTTTTATAATTAACATTATTGTTCAGGGTCACTGGATTTGTGACCAGTTGTTAGTGTAGATTATTTTTAATTTGATCCCTGATGAGGGGGGATGTTCTTTTTATGTGTGTGTGTGTGTGTGTACCTTTGTTGAAATGCAAATAACATAACAATTTTTCTAAGTTTTGCATTTATCTCTGCACCTGGTTCTTGAACATAACTAGACCGGCTTATTCTGTGTATTTCCAGATTTTTCCTAAAATTCTTCCTGAAGTGCAACCAGAACTGTCTAAAGAACGCAGGGAACCCGCGAGACATGCGCCGCTTTCAGGTGAGACTGCATGCTTTCTCTCGGTAACACTAGTGGAATGCTTTTTAATGTAATATATAACAAAAATATTACTTTTTAAGTAGTTAGTGGAATGTTTTAAAAACATTACAGTGTTTAAAATTACGTTCTTATAATCGGGCAGTAACATGAATCCAACGTCTAAAAAAAATAGACATTTGAACTGAATTGTTACCATTTCATGCTACTAACAATGCAAAACATGTTTCTCCATTAACAATGTACACGGTTGAGAGAACTTTTACAGAATGTAAAACGTTCTGAGAACATTCCCTGTTAGCTAGGAATAAGCCTGTATTCATTTTGAATGTATATTAACTACTGATCTGCATTATGAAATGGTTCTTAATGTGTACTGGAGAATGTATAAAGAGAAAATGCTTGAGATAATGATATACAAGAAGGAAGAATAGAGAGTCAAAGAAAGCTTTGAGGGTACGGAAGAGGCTGTCGAGAACAGAGATAATGTGAGCCGTGTTTGCCAAGTCTCATCAAGGCTCTTCCTCTCTTGAGATTGAAAGGCCTCTCAAAGCCTGAGAGCCATTTAAATCAAGTGGCTCCTCAGATGCTCTGTGGATACCTCTAGTCTGTCTTCAACACTGTGTGTGTGGGTGCATTACAAGCTAAGAGCTGTTAGCTGCTGTCATTGTTCCAGGCACTTTGGTGAAATGTGCCTGTATGTCAATTTATCAGTCAGCAGTTACAGTACTTACACACACACACTGTGTATGTGGTACTTCAACACTTCAGCTGTTTTACATATTAATCAGGGACAGAGTGTGTTTTCATGCTGTCATGATTTGTCTCATACAGGTGGTGGTGTCCACAACAGTCAGCGTGGACGGTCATGTGCTGGCTGTGTCTGATAACATGTTTGTACACAATAACTCTAAACACGGACGCAGAGCTCGTCGGCTGGACCCTTCCGAGGGCACTCAATCGTACCTGGAACACGGTGAGTGTATGTATGTGTTTGTCTGTGTCCTAACATTGTCTTAAACTGTTCTTTTGAAAAGTTTGCAGTGAAATGTCTAAGATTTAAATATGAACTCAAACAATTTCTCATCTGATTCTTTCAAAACCAATTCTGGGAGGATATTCTATCCATAATTTTAAAGACTAGTATTCTATTTTCAAGGAATTGTAAGGAATCTTAAAATCTGAAGAAATTTGAAAAGAAACATATAAGTTAAAGCTGATTCTTACATGAAACATATCTGAGAACTAATTTTAGTCAATGAAAGCAACAAAAGAGCAACTGCTGTGAAATAAAAATGTCTTATTAAAAAGGTCGTTTCACGTACATATTACTGACAAACTTTGCATATTGCTTTATAAACTTTATATTAAGTTATATAATTTTGACAGAAAAGAAAAATTAAGAGGTAATTGAAGAAAGAGAGAAAAACAAAAGTGTTATGTCTGCAGTGCCTGTGTAATGTGTAAATTCCCTCACTGTAAAAACAAGTGTCAGTTAAAACACTTTAAAAATAAGCGGTAAAAGCAAAAGTAGTGTGTAAATTCCCTCACTGTACTTTTGCCACTCAACAAACTTTTTTATTTGCACACAGCCAACTGATAACAGCAAGGTCCCCAGCACAGAGCAATTTACATTCTGCAAAACTAAGCCACTTTGTCACACTCAATGTAGTTTTAATGGTTTCAGATGGTTTTGCTCCTGTGCTACATTTAGCACAGATGGTTGCCCATCTTTGCTTGCAGTGTTCTGTTCTCTGAATCAACTTATAAACAGATATATGATATATATGAGAACTATATATAGAGAACGTTAGCCAATGTTCTGAGAACGTTCCAGGGCATCTTGCACAGACTAAGAAAAGAGCAGCATTCCCAAGTCACCTGTTCTCTTTAGAATTGAACATGTGTCTTATAAGACCTCTGAGGCTTAAGCATTCAGAATTATTTTCTGAGAGATGCATGGCTCTCTCTGCTGTCCCTCTATTGTACTGTGGGGCTTCTGATATGTTATAGTAGGGCTGTCTTAAATCCCTCTTAAATAATAATGTGGAGATGATTTGAGCACTGATTTGAACCTCAGTTACAATCAAATCCAATCATTTTTTCATTTATATCTGGGACGGAACATATTTTCTGTCGGACAGTTAACCTTCATTTTGCAACGAGACGGTAAGGATTTGAATTATGAAGATAAGATATGATGATGATTTAGCTTTTGTGCTAAATCACTGTTCTATTCTCTTGGGGAAGACTTCTGCCGTTAAGCATAGTTTCCACTGCACAGAGAAGATTAAACAAGGCAGTGTTTCTAAACCCTGAACATATTTAAGAATGGTGTGGTTTTTATTCATCTTTCTTCTCTCTCTCTTATTCTAAAGAACATGTAGGATCATTTCTGACACAGACAGGCTCATATTGTAATTCTTCATAATGTCTAATATAAAACCCTGACAGGAACATACAGGGGTACTTTTCTTGGAGGGCAATGCAGGAACTTATAAAGACAGAGTTGTAAGTTGCAACTAGGCCCACGTGGAATCTGCACTATAGATAGTTCGGCAGATTTCTTTAGGATTGAAACACTAGCCATTCACAAAGTTACGCAAATACCCCGCCTCTTCTGTTTAAGTTTATTAAATATTAATGATGTCAGCTTCCAATAGTAGTGTAGTAGCTACTCTGAGCTGTTTAGCATGCTTTACCACATTTAAATCTATCCCACTAAATGTTATAGATTTTCTTTCCACAGATTCCATCAGGCCTGCCCACAACCAACATGCCTGCAGTGTAGCTCTGCTAGGCCACTCTTGTCCATTATTGCATCAGTTTCAAAACATTTCCACTCCCCTCCAGCTAACGAGCTGTTCTGTCCAACATTGTGTGTTTGTGTGTGTATTTGTGTGTTGGTCCTAGTATTTACTTCATTATGGGGACCAAATGGCCCCACACTTGTAGTAATAAAAGTAATTTTGACCTTTTGGGGACATATTTAGGTCCCTGTGTGGAAACAAGCTTATCACACAAAATGATTTATTTTAAAAATCTAAAAATAGCAAAAGGTTTTATTGTGATGGTTAGGTTTAGGATAAGGTGTTAGTGTAGGGGGACAGAATACGGTTTATACAGTTTTTACTGTATATAAACCATTATGTCTGAGGTGAGTCCCAATAAACCACGTATGCCAACGTGTGTGTGTGTGTGAGTGTGTGAGTGAGTGTTGATTGCTCTGGGCTGCAGAGACTAGGGTAAAATAGTGACACAACTATGTAACGTCATTTCACAAATGCACTCTGTTGGAAAAGGGTGTCCGGGGGGCTCAGAGAATGTTCGTTTGTAGAACAGAAACTTATTATTATCATATGTTTGTGATGTAACGGACAGCTCGTGTGTACACTTCCATACAGCATAAGGGAACAGATGGCGGCAGAAGAGGCACCAAAGTTTAATCCTATCAGATGGATTCATGTTCCACCATCTGGTTAATCCATGCACAATTTCAGCACCCTGCGAAAGAGTCGTCTTAGGCCAAGATTACCATCACAGATTGCTCCACTGTTCCTCTTCATCTCTCCTGGTTTATCATGCCGCCAAATTGCATTATTGCCCAGCAGTAACCACTGCACAGCTCGTAGAAAAAGAGCACAAGAGATCTGGGAAAGGCCTCAGAGTCGCAAAAGTGGATTACACCACTTCTGAAAATTACACCATGCAGAATATTTGCATTATTTAAATTGATGTAAGAAGACTTGGGTTGTATATTTGGAGTTGCTCTTGTCTTGTCCCTTAATTTTAAAAATTTAATACTGTTTAAAGGGTGACACTAAATCAAGTTTTGATAACTTTGAGAGAGTTAGCCAACATCCTGAGAACATTCCATGTTAGCTGGGAAATATTTCTCTGAGCCAAATCAGTTCATGCTCAGTCAAAAGGCCGTGCCACCCTAAAATTCTAGAATTTACCCCTTAAAACTTAAAGTCTAAAGTCCTATCAGCTGCCCTGAGTGCCTCATATTTAAAAGTCATCCGCCTCTACCGTGCACAGCCGTACGTCCGCCTCAGTTAGGTCCACAATCATACAAGTGACGTGCTATCACAAAAGCATAAGCCCTGGTAGTCTGCTCCCCCCAGGGGTCCATCCCACAGTCAGAGGCACGGGTAGCGCTTGTTAAAGAATGTGTGTTCAGTCCCCCTGCCAGAGTCACAGAGGACAACCGAGCCTGTGACAGACTCTCTTCTTCTCTGGATCCGACAGCTGCCTCGGCGGACTTTCCTTTTTCCCCTCATGTCTTTTCCTTCTATTTAAATCCTGCAGCAAATTAGAACAGCAGTAATTAGTCGGTTAAAGCGCCTTCACTGAGACACCAAGCTTCAGAATCCGGTGCCAAAGTTCACCATGCTGAAATGAAATTTAAACTCATTAAGGTGTTGAATTTTTATGGCTGGCTGATGTTTTCTCAGAGTGTCCCTGTGCGCCTGGCCTTTTGATCGACTGCTGTAAGGACTCTGGATTTCTTTGTGAGTGGCAAACTCCAGCACTCATGACATTTGCACGAGTATCATAAAACAAGCGCTCGCATCTGCCCCCCCCACCCTGCACACATGGGGTCAGTGTAATATTTAATAAAGGTGTGTGTATAATCAACCAGAATTAGCATTAGCCCCTGGAGGGACAGGAAGGAGGGGCTTGGAGAAGGCGTGGGGCTATTGTGAAGTCATCACTGATTGATCTTTTCCATTCTGACCCTCAGATTTCATTAATTATGTCCATGCCTGAAACAAAAGCAGAGGGGAATTACGGCTTTCATAAGCGCAGCTCCAGGGGGCCACTGTCGACAGCCTCTTTCACTTATTCCTCCCCTCTATGTCCCGTTCCCCTGTTTCTCACCTCTACCCACGCCAGCTGCAATTTAACAACTGCTCTTAGTTTGGTCAAACAAAGAATGTGTGTTTTCATAGCTGAATATTTAAACGTTTCTTCTACTGCGTTTTAATGGTACAAACATTTTTTACTAGTAACGGAGAAGTGGGAAATGGAATGTTTTTCCAAAAAGTTCTGTCGAAGTTATCAAAAAATGTTCTTGCAGTAACATTAGTAGAACTTAGTGTTATATTATCATATATATCAAAAACGTTGCTCTTAAGTGGTAAGTGGAACATTTAGAATTAAAAATTAACATTTTTATAGCCAAGCAATAACGTTAATACAGCATCTAAAAAACAGGAAATGTTGTGTTTTTGTCTGGGAAAGTTCCTAGAATTTTGAAAATAGATTTTTTTACACAGTTTTGTTGCTTAATGGAAACGTGGGGGAAACATTCTTACCCAAAATTGGAACTTGCTTTGTGGTTGTGGAACAGTGTTCCAATCTGCCGTATGCCACTTGGCGTCCATCTAAAGAGCCAAAACACAGCTTTCTAGATGTTTATAGTTCTGATTATGTTTACCGGGCAGCCTCGGCAGTGAACCGCGTTTCTGCGCTGGGTAGATTGAGATAAATGATCTGTGAGTAAGCGTCATCTCTCATGCTCGCGCCGCTGTCGGGAAGCATATGGGGACTGTGCAGAGGAGCGGCCACAGTCTAATCATATGTGATGACTTTAATGAGTCAGTCACTTGTCATTAAGCTGGGCTTAAACCTTCCTGATAGACTGTGCCTCATAAATCTATTTGCAGTAATGGGGGAAAATCAGTTGCACAGGTTCAGATTTATTTCCTAACTATTTAGTCTGTGCATGAAATTATGTCACTGGTGATTCACACAAGTGATGATTTGCCGGCTGGTTCCAGATGTTTATTCCGGTGCCTCTTGACATTATTTAATATAATCACTTTTCAGTTGTCTTGATGCGTACAGGCAAATACATACAGTCATAATTAATGTATATTGCAAATGCCTACATATATATGTAGCTGTGACAACTGTAACATAAATGTCACCCCACTTATTCTTTTTTCTGTTCTTTTGTTCCCTTCCACACTCAACCTCTCTCTCTTTCTCTCTCTCTCTTTGACTGTCTTTCTCTGTCTCTCTCTCTGACTGTCTTTCTCTGTCTCTCTCTCTGTAAAACAGCCACTCCCTGCATTAAAGCCATTAGTCCCAGTGAAGGCTGGACGACAGGGGGTGCCACAGTCATCATCATTGGAGATAACTTCTTTGACGGCCTACAGGTCATCTTTGGCACGATGCTGGTGTGGAGTGAGGTCAGTTACCTTTGCATTCAGTTCTGTTATATCCTTCTGACTTCTGTTCTATAATGTATGGCTGTGGTCACTTCTACCAAGTTGTTTGGGATGCTGGCCCATGGCATGGGGTGCTGGTATTCCCATCAGGCTGGGTAAGAAGTTTTGAGAGTATAACTTCTTTAGTCAACCAGTTTCACCAGAAAGACGACCAGGACCAGTATGGATATTTAAATTGATCTGAACAGTTTTTTCAGCAGTGGGGTACAACTCCAAACGTTAGAGACTGAACTGGTAAAACACATTTCAAGAAAATATGTTTTACAAAAGAAAAACAGTGTGATGCTGAAATACTGCAATATTAATAAATATGACATATTAATAAATATAGGTATCCTTAACAAGATAAAGCAGCATTGGGGACCTTGTTACTACATCATAAGCCAAAGTTTAGCCCTTGAAGCTGTTTAGAGTAGCGCTTAGCCTTCTCAACACAGCCTCATTTCAGTCAAGTGTTTTCCTGTCTGTCTGTCTGTCTGTCTTCTATTACTGAGTTTCTGTGCTGCTCATGTTGAGAGCAGCAAGATGAAAGGGGTAATTCTATAAAAAGCCTCTCATTGACAATGCCATATTTATCTGAGAGGTGAGAAGTGCAGAGTCTGGCATATGAAAGCCCAGCTAAGTGAGCAATGAAAGGGACAGTTTAAAGCCATGTAATGTTGCGCCAGTACTGCTGCCTTTGAATGTAACAGAGCTTTTGCATCGAAACTGCTTTGTAGAGACACGGCTCGTCTTCAAACGAGATTGAGCGCAGTCTCCCGAGCACTGCAGGCAGTCAAATCATAGTCTAATCAGAGAACAAAGCAATTCTGTTTAATAGCCCAGCTAATTCGGTAGCAAGCAGACAAGGGTAATCTTGAATATATGTTCTTAAAGATTAGGGATGGGCAAAGCTATGTATTTTGAAAATTAAACAGTTGTTTGCTTCTCTGAATGACCGATCTGTATGATTAGACTAGTTTAGCATCACGTTCACCAGTCATTGATTACATGTCAGCTTGTCTACATGGACTAACAATGAAAAGTACTTTGAGTAAATGTCATTGTCTTGAAATTTAAAATGGTTTAATACATTTGTTGCAAAACGTTTTTATTGTTATCGTTTCTAAATTCATCTTCTTCAATACACCACCGCTTAAAAAAACTCTAATTAACCTCACAAGTCCACTAGTCATTTGTTGCATAACTAGTTGCAAGTAAGCAAGTAAGCTTAACAAGTAAGCACTGTGCCGCTGTTGTGTGTTAGCTGTTCTCTGTTCAGGGCTCACTCAAGTTTCACACAAAAAGTAGCTGCAGGAGAGTGACAGTGGGCAGAATTTTGATTATGTAATGTTTGGAACTGTCTTCAACTAAAAGCTGTGCTCTCATTGGCTGGCTAGATTTGTGTCACCATATGGAACTCACAGAAAAGGTCATCCACTACTGACCAGTGACCTGAATGACCTCTCACAACTGCCCTTGCAGCTCCTGTCATTTCCAGGATAGTGGCAATGATATTTTTTCTGATAGTAAGATCAGAGGTCATGTTCTCTCTTTCCGGTGTGGGTCTGAATAATAATTTGATTTGTTTTCCTCAGCCTCTCATTTCACTCTTTGTGAAAAAATATTTTACTATTTTGTTTTCTTATTTCAGTGCGCAGTATTGACAGTAAACCTTTGATTTTGAGTCCCCTTTCTTGGTTTAATGATTTGTTTTGAACATGTTTTATTTTGACAATGAAAACGATAAGAGGCAAGAAAAGTGGAATAGCATCTATAAACATGTCACTTCTCATCTTCTCCTCTTCCAGCTCATAACCCCTCACGCCATCCGAGTTCAAACTCCTCCCAGACACATTCCTGGGGTCGTGGAGGTCACTCTGTCCTACAAGTCAAAACAGTTCTGCAAAGGTACACCGGGAAGATTTATCTACACAGGTAACAGCAACATAAAGCACCTTTACATTAACTGCACTCAGCCAGCTGCATGCTAGCATGTTATTTCACGCTAACGGGAAACAGCTAACAGAGAATTTTCAGAACATCGGCTAACATTTTATTTCATTTTTAAGAGTTCTCTCAAAAGGTTGTCATTCTTGCAGTAACAATAGTATAGCTTTTTTATCGTTGTATATCATATATCAAAAACATCATTTTTTTAGGTGTTAGTAGAACATTTTAAAACGTTGCAGAATTAAATAAGGTTTGAATATCGATCTTATAAAAAGCAATAATATTAATACAACTAAAAAGCGGGATGTTTTGAACATTCCTAGAGCTTTTAAAATAACGTTTTTAATGTGTTTATTATTTAATGGTAACATTAGAGAAATGTTCTTACAACCTAAAATTGTGTTTTCTCCCATTCTGTTCAACTGTTTTTGATTTCATGTCTGGGTCTGAGTTGGGAAACGGTTGCCTGTTGAGCTGGACTGTGTTTCCTGTAGTAAGGAACCTTCGTTGTAGAGGAATTCTACCTATTTCCTGAGCATGCGGCTTAATGTGAACCGCTGTGCCTCAAACCCCAGGAACATCCAGCAGCCTGCAGAGATAAGGGAAATGCAGAACTTATCTTATGGAGGAAAGGGAGGTCACCTATGATATCTGGCAGCTTTTAAATGGGTTTACTATGTACTCTACATATTGGAAACATATTGGGAGTTTGGCCAACAAGAAGTAATTAACTTCAGTGTTAAAGGATGTAGGGACTTATGTTTGGCGGAAGTACCCAGCTAACAGGGAACGTTGGCTAATGTTTTCTAAAAGTTCTCTCAACGTTCTATCAAAGTTATCAAAACTGTTCTTGCAGAAACGTTAGTAGAACATTTTACATTATATATCTTATATATCAAAAACATTATTCTTGCATAGCTGTGGAATGTTTCAAAAACATTACAGAACAAAAAATGTTTAAAAAACATTCTTATAATCAAGTTAATACAACAAGTAAAAAACTTGATATTTTGAACATTCCTAGAACATTCAAAACAACATTTTTAATGTTTTTGTTTACTTAATGGAAATGTTAGGGAAATGTTCCTACAGCTTAAAATGTTTAGCTGGGTATATGATGAAATGTAACAGGGAAACGACATGGAATCAGCGGATGAAGAGATGAAGAGTTTGTTAGCTGAGGCTGCAGCTTTATTTTAGTTTAAATTTAGAGGTAGCAGTCAAAGTACAAGCGCAGCTTTTCTGTAGAGGGCTAAAATGCTGAACGGAGCAGTGTTAAAGGCCTGTCTCATCAATAGGTTTAAACAGTGCACAGCTGTGGGTATTGTTGGCTCTGTAGGTGTCTGTGTATGTGCCTGTGCATTAGTGGGTGTGAATGAGTATGCTCATTGCATTTATGGCGCTGGACTTGGCTTCTTTTCATGGCCCATTCGGTGAGCACATGGGCACGCATGGAGGGAGGGATTTAGACATGCACACACAACCCCACAAGCACATTTACAGCCACACACACACACACACACACACACAAATACACACACCTCAAAAACAGAGGGCAGATGGTCACCTCCTTTAATGGCCGTACTTCAGGATGTGCCCCTTTTGCTAAATCTTCAAGCTCAATAACCATCAAGAATAATGTCTGAAACTGATTAAACATGCAGTTTAAATGTGCAGTTTAAATGTACATAGTGCTCAAATTTTTTCTAACTTTTGTTGGTAAAAATAAACAAAAAACAGTTATTGAGCAAGTGATCAGTGTGCAGATCAGTGTATTTTATTCGATTAACAATGGTAAACTTATAATTATGATTTATAATTTGAGCAATCAGGTCTGATGTACTGGGAAAGATCAGTATGGCTTCATTTGACTTCAACATATGCAACAAAAAGTATGTAAAGTAACCTGCAATGTTATGGTTCACACAGAGATGGTAGTACTGAGGCAAAAGTTGCAGATTTAAATGCGAAGCTGCTTGTCTCACCGCACATCTTTCATTTAACCTCTTTGGTGATATTAAAATAGGTTGTAGATAGCTGAAGCTGATCTGATGTCTTCCCTCAGGTTGGTTCCACTGTGTTTCCCCTGCTGTTCTGCTCAATTATCAAGCGATTTGAGTGTCTCTTTTCCCCCTGTCCGCACGTCCCAGCAGCCTCCTGGGCAGTAGCACTCTACTGCAGTGGGACATTAGCCTGCATGCCTCTTTCTCCTGGCTCCAGTTGGCACCTGCGCCGTGCCCAGTTGCCAGTGGGTACTAATCATAGAGTATTGGCAACACTATGTGGCAGCTGGCGGTGGAATTACACATGGGGCATCTGGCGCTTCTAATCAACTTCTGTCAGGCAGAGGAGATGGAGACCTAATTAAATCAATGGTGCACTGATGCTGTCACGCTCGAACACCACACAGCCATGCGGAAAGGCTGGGCCATACCTGCAGAACATCCCTCACAATCCCACTAGAGAGAAAAACAATCCCTTTAGTGAAAGACTCATTTCATTTTTTGTTTATATTTTTAAACGTATATATTTACTTTATATGCATTGTTTTAGAACAGTGGTTCCCAACTGTTATTTTGTAACACAAAATTGGGTTGCAGGTCTGTTCTGATACCGAAGGATTGCTAAATGCGCACAGTCATACAACAAAATAAAGCCTTTAGGCATGCGTTTAGGATAGCAAAATGTAAATAGTGTTCCTGCAGTTAAGTGGTGGTTGTGGGTTTGGTTCCCAAGAAGCCCATGTACTGATGTATTCTTTAAATGTACTGTAATTCACTTTAGATAAAAGTATCTGCCAAATGCATAAATGTAAATAAGCTTTATAACTTTATGCAGTTGGCAGATGCTTTATCCAAAGTGACATGTTGTAGTGCATTTAAACTATACATTTTGTCAGCGTGTGTTTTCTGGGAATCGAACCTGCCATCTTTGTGTCGCTACACAAATTCATCTGCAACTTGGAAGAAGCTAGCCAGATGAGACAGATGCTGTGTGACATGCCTTTATCCTCAAAAAACCATGAACAAAACTGTAGGCTAAAAACAAAAATGTGACACAGGCTACATTAAATAGGGTTACAGGTTTGGTACTTTGTTGGGTCACCATTTGATGCCCCACATAAAGTTTCGTTGCTGAAGCAGAACCAGTAGAGAATCACTGTTTTAGAGTAGTCTTTACAACCATTTCCCTTTAACACCCTTCTGTCTGACTTCACTCTGGTTATAGACTCTGATCACCCAGTTAATGGATTCCTCAAAAGCCACTCAGATAATGGATGATGTCATTTTGAAGGGCTGGGATTCTCTAGGATTCTTGGCACACATTTGTGCCCAGAAGTTTATAGTCAAACACAAACCCTGAGATGATATAAACAGATACAGCTCATCAAATGTCATCACAACGGCTCTTGTTTTGTGTATTTCTGGAATGCTGAAGTTGATGTACAACCACAAACACGAGGTCTAAAAAAAACAAACCAGTCATAGTGATCTCACCCGATGTTCAAAGCTTCTTCGCAATTAAACATCCAAAAGCTCACTGCAATTATATTTATCATCAGAAACAATTAAACTCTCCCCGCCTGGGACATTACCCATCCTGCATGGCACTCTGTAGATAAGGGGGATGAATCATACTTTCCCTCCCTCTCTCTCTCTCTCTCTCTCTCTCTCCTTTGCAATTCATCTGCAACAAATGCATTTCCATGTTTGGTTGTGTATTACCTCTCACCAAATTGCCATGTTTGCATCATTCGTCAGAGGGGTTTTCCGTCTGTTCTGGGGGTCATAATGCTATCTGTCAGCGAGCGCATGTGAAGCCCTGCGCGGCCAATAGATTGAGGGTGTTGATGAATCGCTCAAAATGTTCAGCAGGCAATTGGTAGCTGCTCTGTATGCAGGCCAGTGGGCTTAACAGCACCCATCAGGCCTGGTATTAAAAGACTCGATCACATTAGGGGGAGCTCTTGTACGCCCACCCAATGATTAAGTCTATGGGGAGCATTTGTCACCATAGTTGAGGAAAAGGCAGACTTCAGATTATACTGAAATGCAGAGATAAAACACGCTTTACATTTATTTCCACCACTTATGTGGTGCAACACACATATAATTGGGTTCAAAAGTCTGATTAAAATACATTTTTATTGATATATATTTTTGACATTGCAAATTATATCAATTTGAGTTTTTTTGCACCCCACTGTGTGTAATTGTGGTTTCCCTATAAAATGCATATTGGAAATTAAAATTCAGATTAAAATAAAACAATTTTATGTGCGTTATACTTGCCGATGTTTCTGTCTTTTCAGCCACTGGATTTGATGGAGAATGTTTGAGCGAGTTCAGTGATCGTTCGATTTTGATAATGAGACCCTTTAATTCTATTGACAAATGGCGGCACACTGGGTGATCAATGATAACCGTTTCAATTAAATTGCTAAACCGCTGCATGGTGGAGATTGTAACCATAAAGACATAAGAGAAATCGGTTTGCTCAACAGCAGGGCGTCTTCGGTGGGCCATTTCACACTGATCTCTCAGACTTTTAGAACCTGCTGCTCAGAATCAAGAAAAACAAGTCATCCATTTTACAGGCACAGGTTCCAAGGTATCCCCCCCCCCGCGTGTTTTAAAGTGATGCCTTATTTAGCTTGTCGGATTTTCCAAATAAACGCAATCACTGAGTTTATGGAAAAATGGATAAAAATGAGATTGTAAGGTATTGATCCCGGTGTGGGGAAGGCTGAGGAAAAACAGGCCTCATCTATATAGGGAGAGAAATGAAGCAATAATTCAGGCAGGCATCGAACACCCTGCCACTGAGCCTATCGATTCCTTTCCACAGCATATGAGATCACACCTGAATGAAAGAAAGCTCTTGGGAAAAGACAGAAAGACAGAGAGAGAGTAAAACGGAGTCTGCCATTACCTAACATGTACAAAACATTACCACCCTGACATTAACAGCTCTGTACAAAGCCCACAAGTGCCTGTTAAAAGGTTCTGCTAAAGACCAATTACCCAGCATGCCTTGCTGCCCCGTCAGTCAGGGATACTGTTCTAGCCCTGCAGGTCTATGTGTGGTCAGCTGATTCAATTTACCACCAGCAGCTCAGAGCTCACATCTGGTCTCAAAAACAAGCTCTGTTCTTTCTCTATTCCAAAACGATCGCCCATGTTCTGCCTGCAGGCGTTTGTTTGAGATAATAAGTGAGGTATTTTTTAGCGGTATAAGGTATTTTAAAAGTTGATGTTTTGACTGGGCTCCATCTGGTTTTGACAGCATTTAGAGTATTGTCTTTAGTGGTTGCTTGTTTTACCCGTCCATCCTCTCATCTCTTCACCCCTGCGGGCCTGTAGTTATTATTGTGAAATATGAAGCGGTCCGGCTCTGCCTTCATGAAATTTCAATGAGCATTGATCTGTGTGATTGCGAGGAATCCTTCAAGCAGTAGTTGTTGTTCATTTATTTATTTATTGTTGATGTTTTACTTGCTTTGATCCCATTTTCTAGAGAGGGGGTGGTGGATTGTTAATATATTTGTAGCATTGTTTTTTTTTAAATCAGATCTGTTCGTTGACAGTTCAACACAATCTCATGGCGATTCATTACTATTTTACGTTTTAGTGATTTGATGTAAATGTAATTTTTTTTACAACTCACATTGTACAAATTCATACGAAATCACCAAATTATAAAATTGTTATATTTTCTTGTAAGATCACGTTGGATAGTTTCTGTCTTCACAAGGCGGAAAATCCAATTCACGTCCCTCGGATGTCCGTTTAAATGAGCAACGGTCTTATATTTGCCTAAATCGATTATATTCATTAAACATAACGAGATGGCACAGAATACAGCAGATATTCTGTTCCTTTCAATATTGATTTTAGGCCGAGTGCACATGACATCACACGTAACCTTTCTCTTCTCCTTCACATATGAAACCCAAGAGGAGCCATGAATCCGTGATGACATGAGACCAGCTCTATCATGTATGCTGGGCTGCTATCCAGTATCACCACGCATGTTATTTTTGTCGTGAAACGTTTATATGAGCCTTGTAAGAAATGGAAGCCACAGTATGCGACTTTCTCAACCCCAAACTGTAGCAGTAAACAAGTGGCCAGTTCAGCTGGAAGGTGTTTCTCTATAAATATACCGTACAGGTCCGCACTGCATGCTTTGGTAAACAGAGTTGCACACTGAGTAAGACATGGAGAATCTGGAAATCAATTGACTCGTGGGATTTAATTTCCCTGTTTGGTGTAAGTGTATCTCTGAAAATGCACTGTTTTGTAAGAACTTTCCGAAACAGTTCACTCTATGACCCAGCACAGGAAGTGTATCTGTTTTCTCTGTGCGCTCTCAAGAGTTGGGCTTGTTTTTGTGGTAACTTATATACCGTCACCGGTCAATGTCTAGCTGATTTATGACACACACCAGAATTATTTGCGCTTGTGCCCATGAAATGTTTGCATCATTGTTTTTGGTGGGCGTACAGGTGGCATTGTGTTCACACAATCAGTAGCACTAGTGCTAACTGTGTAGTACAGATAGGCCCTCCCATTACCTCCCTTTCTCTCTCTCTCTCTCTCTCTCAGCAAGTGTGCATTATCCAGTTGGCTGGTGAGAGGACTGTACAGTATGTGAAAATCAATAGCAATAAAGGAGAGTAAACATGTGCAGATGTCCAGAAGTGTGGCAGAGTATAGTTCAGCCTGAGATCTGGCCCATTCATCTCTATATCAGCACATTAACTCACCGCCCTCCTCAGAGGTCCTCTGTAGAACCTCCTCATGATTCATTATGCTAGCACATGGGTCCTCTTGAAAGAGACATGCCTTAAATGTTCCCTATGCAGGCCTTGACAAAGTTCTGCTCCGGCAGCCACTTCATTATTCACTCTTAAGTGTGTTTAGTGGTTATTTACTGGAGACCAGCTCTTCATCAGCTTTTATTGCGCCTGTGTTCTCAAAGACAACATGAAATCAACACTATTTGTGTTTACAACTATTTACTTTCCCAATAAATGTATCTGATCTTATTGCTTGCATATAAGCAGTGCATATTATCTTAATTAAAGAAATATATAGATTTTCATAATGTTTCATTCACATGTAATAACTTCCACTGCCACTTACAATAAATGACTTCATTCTATTTGCGTAACCTAGAAGAAAAAATATCAGCCAATGATATCATAGCTTTTTTCCAATCAAATCCCATTGGCTAAAATCAAGTCTTGTCCAACATTCATTCATAACATTCTTCATTAATTTCTTTCTTTCTTTCTGTCTTTTAAACAACACTCCTTCCAATTTATACTTTATAGTTAAATATTGTTTAATTTTTTCCGCTAGCTAACCTTGCAGACTGCTGCACAACACATTCCTTTTTCATATCTTCTATCTGTTTGTTCCTTTTTTTGTATTTCTACCTTTAACTTCCCCCATCCCCCATTTATGGTCCACTCTGTCGCTTTTGCGCTCTGCCCCGGTCCACATATCCCGGTCTCCAAACTACCAATGTGCCTGATTACAGGAAGTCTATTTAGATATGATGTATTGTCAGCCGTGGGGTGGCTTTAAATCATTCTGTCACATTCTGCTGTTTTTGTTGTTCTTTGCTTCGCCGATAGCTGTGGTCTGTTCTCCATCATGCTCCGGGATTATTTTAACTGTTTTTTTTCCTCTTGCTCTTTAAGTAAACAGTCAGTCAATCACAAGAGCAGAGTGAGTGACTGGGCATCCATGTGGCCGTGATGGGCAGGAGAGTTCAGGTTAATTCTAGCTCTCAATCAGAGAGCCACTCAAGTCGTAGGTGTCATTATAAAGTTAGAGCGGTAGGTCAAGTACACATGATAGTGTTCTTGTTATGCTGAGATTCAGCCTTAATTTGCCTTTCTTTTAAAAAAGACACTTGAGGGTTTAAAAAGTTTAAACCTTAAATTCTTGTTCTTAAACCAATAGAAAACTAAAACTAATTTTTAAACTAATAGAGTCCATCTGCCACTGGATGTTTTTTAGTTAAAAAGGAATAAATCTACAGTCAAAACTGCTCTGTTTTTTTGGGTGGGTGGGGGGGTGCTGGGGGGTTTAGGTGGGCCAGACCGGGCACAGCTTGTGTTTAGGGCTCCAGGGGTCTGGTTCTATCTGGGCCCTTAGCCATCTGAATCCACTCCACTGCACTCAGAGGCTGCCCACAGTCTGTACTCTCAGCTGTGGAGCTAAGGGGAGCTGGGTTAACTCCCTCAGGAAACGTCCAGGCTGCAGCCTACAGGGCAAACAGAAGGGAGGCCGGAAAAGAGAGAAAGGCTGTTACAGTTCTGCTTGTCCCTCAGCTTCAACAGAACAATTAACTGTGGGCCAAAGGACTCCAGTCCTCAATTGCTATTTTTTGCCTCTCTTCTGTTGCGTTAGAAATTTGAGGCTTCAGGCAAAAGAAAGGCGGTCAGTCTATCAAGAGAGAACAATTGTGTGTGTGTGTGTGTGTGTGTGTGTGTGGGTGGGTGGGTCTGTGTGTCTGAGAGAGAGAGAGAGAGAGAGAGAGAGAGAGAGTAAAGAGTGAACAACTATTAGAGGCCAGAGAGCATTTGCTTTACAATGTCAGATATTCAAATCTCATTTTATTACAGTGTTTGAGTATTCATGTTGGATCCTGGCCTCTTCCTTGACTTTGTTTCATTATGGAATACATTACATCAGCACATTCAGGGACTGTGTCTAACTTGAGCAATATTCACAAGATCTTTCCGTTTGCGAATATTAAACAGAAAGAGACAAGCCTTGTTACAGCAACCCTTTTCATGAAGAACTAAAACTGGTACAAGAGAGATTAATTTCTTTGCATCAAGCAATCACTACCAGGAGAAAAGAGTAAAACATATTTTGATTCTTTTTTGAAAAGTAAGTTTTTGAAATCTTGTAATCTGTAAACAGTCTGCTATAATAAAACATTATAATAAAACATAATAACATTACTTTTATAAAACAAAAGACATTTTCTTTAAAGTATTATTTCATACACTTTATAGTTGCCAAATTTAGCCCATAGTGAATGTAATAAACTACACCTGTGATTATAGTGCTAGGACCCCAAGGTGAACTTGAGAGAAACTGACTTTTAAAAAGGTTAAGAAAAGTACAATTAGTTCTGTCAAAAGATTGGCTTGATTTTCTTTTATGTAAATACATGTCTACATTCTTAAGTGTGGCTTTATCATCTCGAACTACTTTTCAGTCATTTTCATCCACTGTATGATGTATATCTCTCTGTATATTTCTCATTGAGCCACGAAAGGGATGATTGTGCCCCTGAGGGCCTCAGTTTAGCAGCACAACAGATAAACACACAAACTATATCAGTGGGCTGATGGTGGAGAAAGAGGCATTGTCTTATTGTGAAAGTCCCCTCAATCCAGGGAGGTTAGAAAAACATGGGGCCAAGCAGCATGTGGTCCACCCGTGCAGGATGTTTGGCCCTATCACACAGATTGGGTTCCTTTATCAATATTATTTTATTGCTGTGCTCCATGAGGATTCATGAAGCTTTCCGTGGTCCTCTGAGGAGTGGGAGGTGGCCCACTACAGAAATGAATCCTTTAATGAATTATTTGCTCATTACGGTGGTCTGTAGATTTGTTTTGCAGATTTGTGATGCTTATATATGAATCAAAACAGGAAGTCAAATCCAGTGTTGTTTCTTACTGTAGTCTGCACCCTGTTTTGAGGACACATTAAATGAAGAAAAGGTGCCATGTAGTTTTGTGTTAATGTTGATCACAGATCTTAAATAATCTGGCTACAATAATTGGAAATGTTTCTGTTTTTTGCAACGTATAATATCAACTACAATGCTGTTCGTATAGTATTTTTAAAGTAGTTAAATATCAGATAGCTCATTACACATGACCAGTTTGGCATGATTTTCACACACTGGCTGCAAAAACAGGATCCATTGCTCAGATGTTGTTTTATTCATAAAGCGGTACCTTGTGGTTGCGGACTGCTAAAGTATTGTGGGAACTGATACAGATATTTTAACAGCTTGTTAGAAAACGTAATATTTGATACTTTAATTATTGTTTTATTGGCGGTTCCAAATTTGTGTTCTTTGGGACCATATTGAGGTCTGAAGGAAGTGAAAGTTATACACATTTATGTTTATGTACATGTCTTGCTAATAGTAGTTACAGATGGGGTTGAATTTCTCTGTGGTAACAGGGTTGAATTCTCTTTCTCCTGCAGCACTGAATGAACCCACTATTGACTATGGTTTTCAACGGCTACAGAAGGTCATTCCCCGACACCCAGGTGACCCTGAGCGCTTACCAAAGGTCAGTTCTCTATTATGGCATAACTATTGTGCTTTAAAATCACAATGTCACTTGTGTTTTAGCAAAGCAATTACAAACAAAAACACACTGGCCATGATTTCCATTTACCACAGCAGCCTATTAATCCTTAGCTGAAGCGCTGTTATTTGAAACATTCATTACCATTTCTCTCTCTGTCCTTTGATTATATACTGTATATTCAGGTTGCCAATCTCACACAGTTGTGTTGTATGTTCTGTATATTAAAAAAAAACAGTTGCGGACTCAGTTTATGTCTTTATTTCTCTTGCTACGCACAGTTCTTAAGGAGAGACAGGCCAAGTAAATGGATCCTTAGGGACGGATAAATAAACATTACTTTGTCTTGTTGTGTGTGTCCTATACCCCCGAGCCCGGCTACAGCAGCACCACTTAATAGTGTAAAAAAAGAGTAATTATGGCTGGCTGGGGCTTTCACACTTAGGACTGACCTTGTGCTGTTAGAAGCCCTTTGTATCAGAGCTGGTTCATCAGTATTCATGGCCTGGTCAACTCCCAATCCATTACACCTTAAACACATCAAATTAGACTGTGGGGTCATCTAGGGGAATCAGACAAATGTACAGTTGGTGGCCAAGTGGTTGTTGTGTTCTGCATGTGAGGTTTAGAATCACTAGTTCTTCATTGTTTCAGTTAGATAAGTTATTTCTATTCTTGGGGAATCAGAAACATTGTCCAGAATTAACACTGGTTCAGCAATATGCAGCTTTGTTAAATAAGTAAGGAAATTAATCACAAGAACTCAAAGGGTGACGTGCAGAGCATTTATATCTGATGTAAAGTGAGTGTTTTATCAAATATACAACACAAGCAGCAGCTAATAATTCTGTTGCCATAGGCACAAAAGTATTTAAATAATGCAAATACAGTTGCTTGGCTGTTAAGCAATATTAATGGCTTGTGAATTTATGCACCATTGGCACCATTGGTAATAAAATTTATTTTAATCCTGATTAAAAATCTCAGTGTTTATCGTGTAGTGCAGACTGACTGCTGTTCTATACTGTTCTCATTTTTTATTTGTGTGTGAATTGTGTAAATTAAATGTATTTTTAAAGTGCTTTTTACCATCTACATTGTTCCAGATCAGATTTAGAAAGAATAGTGTCTTCCATATTCCCCCAGTGAGCAAGCCAAAGCAACAGGCACGTTTAATAATGTTGTGTGACACTGCCAGAGACTTGAACATTTGACAGGAAGTGATGTCATAACCGTGCTTTCATGATGTCAGAGTTAACATTTTGCAGACTCTCTTGGAATATATGGCTCATATATACTCGCTTGCCTCACTCCCTCACCAGTTCCCCACAATCTCACTTGTGTTAGCGTCCGTTCCACAGCTGGTGGGCAGAGGACAGATCTTCTGTCTACTGTCAGAGGAGCTAAAGAGGGCAGCAACGTTTGATCTCAGTCCCTAATGAACCACATGGACATTGTTTGAATACCATCCTCTGCAGTCCCACAGTGTGAACACAGTTCTAGCACACACACACACACACATAGAAACACATACTTCTGCCCTCCATCATGTACTTGAGCACAGCTGACCCAGTTCCTAAAGGGTCCTGTGAAAATCACCAGTACATACATCTGTTGCTGTCTGCTCTGTTCAACCCTGATGGGTAGTGTTACATTACTCGCTCAGTGATGTCACTGATGAAGATATATAAATATCCCCTTATAATGATGTTAAATTACATGTCTATACATGACAATATTTATTGCCAGGCATTAATAAAACCTTTGTTGGTTAAACAAATACCATGGTAATTATTTTTTTCTCTCTGCCATTTTGGAACAGTCTGGTCAATTTCATTGAAACTGGAGCATCATGTTGTACACATATGGTCTCGGTGGCCTTAATCGTGACTTGATTTGGGCCCGTTTTGCTAGTCTGATGATGAATCTGAATGCATTAGGTGGGTCATGGCTTGGGTCACTTGTCACATCTTTCTCACAGTTTTCATTGTGAGGGAGACAGAGTATGCTCGTGGTCTCTCTCCCCAGAGAACGTGCCTAACGGCCGCCCATATTTTTAACCGAACCCTTTCTTTATAATGAATAGGGTGAAATGGCCCGGCAGTCATGAGCAACCCCACTCTAATAGAGGTGCTGAATAAAATGGGTACAGGGAAAGCTTGCTCTGCGAGATATCTCCAGGGTCAGGTATGGGGGAAGTCCCTCAGGAAGCAGTTAGATGTTGGTTTGGTTATATTAGGATACTGAAGAATGTATCATTCACAGCTTCCTATACACTATGCAGATATTGTGCGGATATTATAAAATATATTTACTCCAATAAGATTTGTTGTATTTGTAATCCCTAAATTTAGTAATATGGTTTTAAATAGTTATTTTATATGGTCTTAAATGTGTGTGTAGTAGGTAGTGGCTTGTGAAGTTTTCTTCTCCATGTGAACACTTTCACAGCTGTTTGCAGTGTCTACGTAATCTCATTTTCAATGGCTGAAGTCCACTTTGCAGGGCACTTTAGTGTGATTAGAACATACCCGGTGTCTATGATGCAGGCAGAACAAATAGTGTGCATGTGTCAAAAATAGAGCCAGCACAATGGCTTTCATAGTATGCCCAGTTACTTAAGGTTGATATTCAGAGAATGCAGTTCACATGGACAGCAATAAACAAACCATTCAACAACACCAGAACACAGAGCTTCAAAATCAGGACCTGACAGGTTGGCAGAGAGAGAGGGAGAATGAGAGACAGGACGAAAAAGAGAGATAGAGAGAGAGATGGAACAAAGGGGAACAGAGGTGGGAAAAAAGAGAAAGAGAGAGAGAACAAAGGAATAGAGGTAGGGAGAGAGAGAGAGAGAGAGAATGAAAGAGAGAGTGTGGTGATCCATCATGGTGAAGTCAGCTGTCCAGAGCTGCCTTCTCACAGGTCAGTCGATCGAATGCACCACAGCCCTCACTTTATTACTGCTCGACCAATAATAATTGAGTCACCACACGGGGGAGGAGAAGCCATGCTGGCTCCCTACAAAGGGAGGAGAGGAAAGAAGGAAGGGTAAATGAGAAATCATTTCTCGTGTACCTTTATATGTCCGCTTGATTGTCGAGACAAGGCTGAGGTTAGCAGATGGATTTCATCCTGACTTTCCACACATGGTTTTATGCGTGTCTCTCTCCTTCGTTCCTCCTCCTCTCTTCTAACACTCACAGCGAGTTATTAACTGCGTCGGCGCCCGGCCACTCATTTCAGCACTATTGATTTTGCCCTTTATTGAGGCAATAACAGTTTGTTGACGGCACTTCTTTAAACTGCTGGACTCAATCACAGGTGAGGGCCAAGCGCGCAACACGGCAGGTTAACTTGTTTCTCTTGGTCCTTGAACAAGCATGTTACTATGTTTGCCGAGCTGGGTAATTTATTACCGAGTAGTTCAACAAGATGTTTTTCTGTGATATTTTGAAAAATTTGAGCTATCACCTTTAAGTCTCTTCTATTAACAGGTTTTTGGACTAATGTTGGAATTGGTGATAATGATAAAAGTGAACACAGACACACAGTGCTTAAGTGACATTTAACCTGATTATTAATTTGAACCATTTTGGGGCCCCTTTGCATTTACATTTATATTTTTGGCAGACACTTTATACATTTGATCAGTGTGTGTGTGTGTGTGTGTGTGTGTGTGTGTGTGTTTCCTGGGAATTGAACCCACAACATTTGCACTGCTAATGCAATGCTCTACCAATTGAGCTACAGTGCTATTATATTGAGTACATATTATATTGAGTGTTGCACTGGCTTATAATGCCATCTGTTTGGTATCATATCATCATTATTTCATTTTAATTTCCTTCATACATTTTCATGTTGAGAGGAAAATTAAATATTTGGCTAAAGTTTATTAAATTTAACACAGGGTGAACTTAATATTGTATTTTTGTTTCATGCTTGTTTTCATTTATTTCACCAAATTAGTTCAAGATCAAGCCATAATTGTCAGGCCCCCTGCAGTACAGCCACGGGCCCCCAGGGAGTCACGGGCCCCCTGCTGACAACCGCATCTATATACAAATCAAATTTTGCTTTAGCATCAGACCCCATTTCTTAGTATCAAATCTTCAAAACAGACAAAGAAATGTGAATTTGTAGTGTGCCTAAAAGAATTATTTACTGCTCAGTAAGTTTTCTTATAACATCACAGAGGAAACAGAATACACCTGACCACACCTGGCTCATGTTGAGCACATCTATATTGTAGCCATGTCAGCTCTCTCACTATTTCCTCTACCAGCATTTGTTTCTCACATTTTCGTTGTTACTTCACATCCACCTGATCCCTCTTTGGCACCTCCACATGGTCTAGAATTCAGTCTATGCTTACAGGAAAAGCCTCTTGCTTCTGGGTAGCTGAGTTGTCTGCTCCTCACGTGTTGCTGGAGAACCCATGTGATAGATCTGTTTCTTACACTAAAACTATAAAAGTTTCTTATAGACAACATTTTTGAAACATGTTATTTTGGCGTCATTTGGAAGGAAGTGATGCGACCCATGGGTCTACAAATTTTGGTGGCTGCATTTTGCACCGCACAGATGTGGGCAAACAGGTTATTTTTGACTTTCAGACAGTAACCTTTTAGGCCCGGAGAGAATATGAATTATGCAATGAGGCCACATTAGTTAAAGAGCACAGTGACTGATATTTATGACGGGCAGATATTGATGGATGGAAGGCATGGGGGTGGGGGGTGTTGGGGGAGGGAGACTAAGAATGTTTGATTTTTCGTTAGACAAGCATGGTAGGTAAGCCACCATGTAAAGAAGTACATTTGACAGAGCAAATTCAAATGAACAAAAGTCGCTGTGCATCAGCTGTGCTCACACACGTGGAATGGACGTTCTGCTCTATTTCACTGAAGACTCAATGTGATGGCCAGATCCTGTCAGTGATTTATAAACATTCTTCATGATGAGCCACATAATGCACCAAATGTGGCTTAACCTGCTGTAGTCTATTCATAGCAGGAATATGTACAGTTGTTGTGATATACTGTTATTAAAACACTAAGCATCATTAATGCATATTGCTCTAATTAAACAGCAGCAACAGATATATTGTAAAATTGTAAGACGGTGTTAAATAAACAACTGATCATTAATATATTTACAATTAAAGGCTAGCTCACTGACCAAAGTTTAGTTTTTTAACAATTGCCATAGTAACCTGTTGCATTATTTAATACAGGTATTCTACGAGCCAATCAGAATTCAGCATTTGATAAACAGCTTTAGCATGACCTCATTTACTAATTCTGTCATTGAGCCATCATTCATTTGAGTTAATAAAGACTTTTCCGTCGGTTTAAAGCCTGATGCATTGTTCTGGGAGCAGAACAAGTTTCATTGTCTCACCGTATCTTATCTTTTACATCACCAGCAACTGGTGTGTTAGAAATTGAAGATTAGATTATTGTCAGGATAAGGAATGGTCCATTGTATGATGGCTCTCATTCATCAAAACGCATTGCAGCTATGATGTGTATAAACAGCATGACATTGCACACCAGTGTGGTCACTGTTTGAACCAGGCATTTACAGTTAATGCAAACAGATAGAGGCATGTGTGGTTGGGTTGAACAGATTGTATATACCGCCTGCTTGAATCGCCTTTCATAAAAATTGATTTTCATAAAAATGAACCTATTTCAAATTTTGTTTATTGTTATGTAAAAGTCACGTTTACATTTGAATTAAAACATTTTAAAACTAGGATAATCTAAACAACGTGAAATAATCGTACATCATTGTGATTAAATTGTATGAAAACAATTTGCAGTATATATATATTTTTACACTAATTTGAACTGAGCCTTAATTGTGGTTTAATTATTTCCATTACTGATAAAAGGTTTTGTCACTGCTTTTTTCAGATTCGTGTAATTGGTTACCAAAAAGACAAGTGCAAGCCAATAACATGCGTGATAAAATTTGATGAATATGAAATTATTTAATGTGCGTCAATTCCAGCTGTAATTTTGTAGTGAGCTGCGGTTTTGCGTTTTATCTGAGGAACCTTAGTTAAGCTAATAAAATCAGAACCTCCACAAGAGCAGCAGTCCATGAGGTCAGAGGAGCAGAGCAGGAAGTATGACATCATCACCATGCTCCTTTCCGCATGAGTGACGACAGTGACCCTGCTGGTATTACTGCTCTAATAGAACATTAGGAGATGATAAAATTGCAAATGAACAAGCGCAGGAATAAATTTGTCATGTTTTTACAGGCCTGGTTTCCTTGTAAATGTGCAGACGTCGTTGCTTTAACATTCCAGATGTGACCTGGGCCTTATTTCATTTTTCAGCAGTCCCCTTCCTAATGAATGTATATCATATTACCAGCCACCATCATTTACACACAATAACAGATTCAATGTCCGAAACACATTAATATGGTGGCTGGCCTGCTGGTGCTGGGCTCTGCTGTTGTATGGCTATTTGATATTATACGGCTTTCGAAACACAATGCCTGGGGTTGTTTAGTTGTATGCTCATTCAGATTCACATGCGCTTGTGTATCTATTACTAAGAATGTGAATATGTCTCAGTTTTCATGTGAATTGAAAACATAGCTGAGAAACACCTGTCTTGGCTAAAGGGATGCCTAAAATTGGTCAAAAGGGAGATGGAATCTTTGTCACTCAAGTTTTTAGCCATACTGAGGACCAAAGGGGTTGGAGAGGTGGGGTGGGAATCCTTGGTATGATGACTGATGGACAGCTATACAGACGTGCAGATCCAAGATCAGGTTTCTTTCCTGTTTACCGCTCCTGGCTCTCTGCTCAGCCCTTACTGGAAGCCCTGATACTCACCCAGGAAATGGGCTGTGCTTCCAGACACAGGGCCACCACACGCGACCCGTACTAATAGCATTTATTTGTTTATCTGGACAAACTTTTGGCCCCTTCCTTATTGGATTTACGCTCTCAACAGATCACCCACCCTTCACCTCCACCCCCCAATATCATAATGACAGAAGATCGATAGGCAGGGACGAGACCTTGTAACAAAGGAAAGAGAGAGAGAGTGTGAGAGCGAGCGAACGAGAGAGAAATGGAAATAATAATGAGAACAAGGTGCACAAGGAGCTACACTGGATAAATGACACTGTGCAGCAGGGGACCCAGCCATGGACTAATGCTTCTCATCCCTTATGTGCCTCCTCCATCCAGTAAAGCACCACCACCGAGAGAGAGTAAAGCAGGAGAGAGCCTGTCGGAGTCACACATCCATACTAAAGCACCACTTTAGGCCTCCCCAGGCTCCTGCGCTTCTCTCAATCACCCAGGCCGAGTCCAGGCGAACAGAGACGGGCGCCTCCCCCGCACAGCACCCCTAACGAGGGGTTAACGCAGTGCCAGAGCTCCCATTATTGAGTGAATTTAGCACCTTGGACAGCGCACTAAAAATCTTTATTGCTTTGCTGACCCCCTCGTCATGTTCGTGTCTGCAAGTTTCGTCTTGGGCCACCGTGGTGGGGTGCGGGGGGAGCCGATTGAAAGGCAATATGTCGGCTGGCAGGCCCCCATGCTCGGGGGCTTGTTCGCAGCGAGGGTGACACGCAGAGGCTGAGAACAATTTTCTGGTTGTCGCACTGTGAGCTTATTTCCTCAGCGCCAGCACATTAACTTTTAAAAAGGGTTTCACTGGAGCTCCAGGGTTTAAAAAAATGAAAAGAAGAGGAGAAGAGAGGTTAGAGGAAATAAAATGAATACACAGAGTAAAAACGCTATAAATAAATGTTTAATGTGTAAAAGGGATAATAATAAATAGCTTTTCTGTTATGGGTGTGAAAGTCAATTACCTGGAAGGAAAATAGTGTTAGTGTAGCCCATATCTCCCACGGAGAAGTCGTTTGCATGTACAAACACGCATGTATTGGCTTTAAATGTGTTTGTATTCATGTATTATACATGGTTTCGACTGTAATACTAATGCTAAGAAGAATATGACAAAGCACGGGGGCTCCTGTGTGACTGTAGATGTATATTATAAAGCTGCAATCCGAATTGTTTGCCTCTCTACCGCCATCTCTGTTTGAAACATAAAAGTGCAGGTTACAGTCTACACGTTCATTGCACATATTGAAGTCAAATGAAGCCAAACTGACATTACCCAGGAAATCAGACCCAAAAGCTTCAATTATAAATCATTATTATAAACTTACCATTGTGAACCATTTTAAACACTGATCTGTCCTGTACTTGCTCAATGACTGATTTTTGTTCATTTTTCAAACTACAAAAGTTACAGATTGCAGCTTTAAAATGTGCAACCGATTGTGTTAGTAAAATTGTGGCCAGCTATAGAATAGAAACCCAAAGGTCACATGTTTAAACTCTGACTATGAATCATAGAGTTACTGCAGTCTGTTGTTACTATTGTGCCCTTGAGTGTGGCACTTAACCTGGGATTGTACCAAAGAGACTTGTCCCTTCAATAAGTGTACTGTAAGTTCTACTGGCTGACAACTGTCTGC
The DNA here is from genome assembly GCA_036877575.1 of Botia almorhae. Lineage (NCBI taxonomy): Eukaryota > Metazoa > Chordata > Actinopteri > Cypriniformes > Botiidae > Botia > Botia almorhae. Next base: position 38,727 of record JAZGTJ010000046.1, on the reverse strand, counting down.
CAGGAGACCAAATAGACACTGAAATCCAATGGACTGTATTGGTTAATTGAGTCAGTCAGGGTGTTTTAAAAAAAATGAGTTCAACATTTGTGTTATTGATGTTGTGTGTGAGATGGAAAGCTTAACTGCCACCTATCATCTTTATTTTCTCTTGTATAGGAGGTGATTCTGAAGAGGGCAGCAGACCTAGTGGAAGCTCTATATGGGATGCCACACAATAATCAGGTGAGGTACAAGCAAACACTATGGCAACAATCCTCAGTTCTCGTTCCGGGTACCCACAGTTCCTTATACTGTAGGCGACTCCCATATTTGATTCGGCAGAGACATCCACGAGCTGGACTGTGCATAACAGATAAAAAAGTCACGCAAAATGTGCAGTTCTGTGGGTCCTCAAGACCAGAACTGAGAACCACTGTATTATGAGACTCCAAACCAAACATACACATACATAGAGTAGTTCACATGACTAGAAGAACTTTGTGTTTAATGATCAATGTAAATAGTTCAAATGCCACATTCCACATTCAAAAAGTTTTATTGAGGGAAAAATATAGCATTTGTTACCACTTAAGGCCGTAACAGAATTAACAGAATTTTAAGGGCAATAATATGTAATATTCGGTCAACATAAAACCCACAATGTAATTCCTCAAGAGCTGTTTCTCTTCAGTTAGGAGCACAAGGGCATCTTCAATGTTAGATCAGTTATGAAGTGAGAGAGAGGGCATGTGCTCATCGATTGCAGAGCTGAGCAGCAGTGCAGTGATGCTGAATTATTTAGGCTGGGCAGTGGATGGAGCACGACCCACTCAAAGAGCTGCCTCTCTGGAACCCCAATCCCCCAACCTCCACACGCTCTTGTCATCTTTATGAGGGTGAATCATGATGAGTTCCACCAAAATGTACAGACCTCCTCCATCAGCCCAAATTGAAGTGTTTCCTTCTATACCTGGATGTTAAATAGCTTGAATGAATCAAATTAGTTTTTTTTTTAGTATAAACTGTTTGAATGAATTGACTTATTCATGCACTGGTCATATATTATATTTATCATTTATTATACATATAGATTATATTTAAGATATTAAATCTGACCACTCATACATGTTGAGAGCATGACTTCTGTGGGTTGCCAGTGTGTCGATTTTTAAAGATATATTTCTTACGTACAATAAAATCTTAATAAGGTACAGAGACAATATTAATACATTTTGGGAAATGGGTTTATTTGTTTGTATTTAACTGGTCTGTATAATGTTTTATGAGGCAGTTTTCTGTTATTTTTATTGTTTTATTATGTATTTATATTGGGTTCTAACGTTTTTTATGATTTTGTTTGTAATAGATGTTTTACATAATATTACCATTTACTGTTTTTATTAATATAATGATGTGAACAGAACCAACAATGTATTGTGCTGCTTACAGCACTATAGAGTCCCTTAGTGGACAATAAAGTATATTTTAATATCATCATCCCGGCGCATTAAAGCTCGTATTTAGAATTACAGCTATTGCATATCTACATATACAGCTTTGCCCCATTAAATCATCCTCATTTCCCAAGTTCCTAATTAAAGCAGCTCATTTTCTTATGAGTGTCCCTGTAATGTATCATTGGTTCAGTCTAACCTGTGCTGTGTTGATCCCGACAGGAGATCATTCTGAAAAGAGCAGCAGATATCGCAGAGGCGCTTTACAATGTCCCGCGGAGTCACAACCAGCTGCCGGGTCTGGCCAACAGCTCAGTCCACGCTGGCATGATGGGAGTGAACTCCTTCCACAGCCAGCTCGCCGTCAATGTGTCTGAATCCACACAAGCAGCCAATCAGGGTGAGCGGAGGCGCCGGCAATATCGAACCACAAGATATATTGGCCATTTAAAAAAACAAGACTTGAATCTTAGACCGATAGTCTTTATATAGTTTGCTGTTTGTGCATGAAAAAGGTCTGCAGAGTTGCAAATGTCAAAGTCCACCCCAAAGGGACTCTAACATAATACATTACATTTTGAATGACTGAATTACATTGGAAGCCTCATTGGAAGGCAACGGTAAGAGGCCTGACACTTCCAAAACACGCTCAAAGTGTTTGACCAATCACAACACATCAGAGCAAATTGTGCTTTTTAGAAGGAGGGGCTTCGTAGAGACCAGGAACTAAACAGCACATTTGAGACAGAATGGAAAGCAAGGTGCTGCAATAATGTAAAATAATTGAAAAAATTGACAATTGAAATCTATTAACTATTTTCTATTAACTATCAAGCATATAAACAAAATCAATCATTTTTTTCAAGGCAGAGTATTAAAAATGTGATTTTTACATCTCTACACATGCACATGAGAAAGAAGACACAGGTGTGCTTAGGGACATGGCGGGAGTGACAGAGATAGACAGCATACAGACAGATACAACCTTTCAGCAATGTTTCCTGAACCTCCAGGCTCCTTTGCCTCAGCATTCCTCTGCCTCTGTGACAGTGAATGATTTGTGTTAAGTCAGCAGTAATCTATCAGCGCTTTGATAAAAGGAGGAATGAATAGTAAGCAGTGCGGTGATGAGCGCTGCCTTTGTACCAGACAGAGGAGACTCCTGCAAGCGAGAACTTCCTGTTGCTTTCACCCATGTCAGCATTTAATGTTCTGATGCATATTTATAGTCCATACCGTCTCCTTTCATCTTTGTCTCCTCGGTATCCTACTGACACACACATATGTGTTTGTTATTAGACATTTACTATAAAAAGGTGTATTAGGGAGAGTCATTCATTAAGATACTGTTGATCCGGACAGTGGAATTGCAAGTGTAAATGTTAAGCAAACTTTTAGTGATCTGATAGCTCCAACCAGTTGAAAACACACGTATAGTATACAGAAAATGTGTAGCTTAAATGCTGCTTTGTCTATACATATACTATTCTATTTGTTTATATATCTATCTTCATCTAGTAAACTTCCCACATGGCTCCTCTCATACATCTGTGTGTGTTTCAGGTTTCAGTCGGAACACAAGCAGTGTTTCTCCTCATGGATATGTGCCCAGCTCCACCCCACAGCAGAGCAGCTACAGCACCGTCTCCACCAGCATGAATGGATACGGTAACACAGGCATGACCACACTAGGAGGTTCACCGAACTTCCTCAACGGCTCTGCTGCTAACTCTCCATACGCCAGTGAGTAACTCAATATCTTTCTATCTGTGTGCAGTAAAGCACTTGCGTATAGAAATACATGTTCACATGAAAGAATTAAAGATGTGAAATAATTCATTGTAACATTCTACAAAAACCTAAATGATAATTTTCACCCACATCTTCATCAATACATTATTGTGATTGTAATGGGTAATATAAAGTTATGGGACACTGCTTAATGAGTTTTACTAATATACATCTTATAGGAACAGTAACGTTTGCAATAATACCATGTATTCTATATGTGTTACATACATTTCTGTTTTTTCTTTTTATTATAAGTAAAGCTGCTTTGAAACGATGCAACATTTTAAAAAAGCACAGTGTAAATACATTTAAATTTAATTTAAATTTGTGAGTGCAATCTTTTAAAAATTATTTTTAAAAATACATGGTCAATTTTTAAAAATACAATGGTCACAACTGACTGGAGAATACATTCCAATACATTTGTCAAAAGATGTGGGAACTCTGACCAAGATATACAGCCAGAACTGTTGTAGTCATATTTGTGTCTGTTTCTTTAAGAGCTAAAGTCAAACCCCCACCCTGTCTTTTCTTTAGACATGATCGGCCCTGTCTATAATGCTTAGCCATTCGTATAACACCAATCTTCTTGGGCGGCTTCTAAATGAAAGCGTCTTAATTAAATCAATAAACTAATTGCAGGAGAAGCAATTTAACTTGGGTACTTTGATTTCAAGATGTTAACAAGTATTTTAACAGGCTCACTGACTGCACGTTGACACTTTCAATCAATGCGAGAGAGCGGGCTTTGTGAGCTCCAATTTTCATTAATTGATTAGTTAGGCCTTCATAAATGGATTATGACACTATCAGGAGAATTTGCTTGGGAAAGTGCCATCAGATTTAAGTGCAGAATAATAACAACAATCGAGGTAGGTCGGGAACTAAAGAACGGCAGAAATACGACAGTAGTAATTGTAAAATCGTTGAGGGGGAAAATGATCTTAGTGTATTAATAGACAGAAGCTGAGAGGGACGAGCATTTATGTTCTTCTGTGACCAGAAATCATGAATCTGTGGAGCACATGTACTGTGTCAAAAGAATAATATATAACGCAAGATGTGATGTTTACACATCTTGCATGTAATTTACATGTACATTTCTTTATTCTTAATATTAATAAAGAATAATCTTTATTTTATTCTTAATCATTAATTTTATGTCAAAATTACATGCTTGAAAGGTCGTTGCAGTTTTATTGTTTCAAGTGCTGTCTTTTATACCAGCGGTTCACTAATAACATAACATGATTATGTCATTTTGAAGCTATCACGCCACACTTTATTTACATTCCTGCAGTGTGCATTGTTAATTTCGATTTTTTTACAAAAATGTATTATCTGTATTATTATATATATTATAATTTTTAATATTTACACAGCAATATTTGCATATGATATTAAATAATACACTTTTATTTCTTAAGATCTGCTAATTCTACTTAATAGGCCCACCCCCCTTCAGAATTGTACATAGCACATCAAAACAGTGTAAAGTTCCATTGCTGTCTGCATGCTGTAGGTCTGTGAAGTATGTTCTCACCTCTCACTTCTCCTCACGCTCTCCTTCATTCCCCTCCATCAGTTGTTCCTTCCAGTCCCACCATGGCCTCCTCCACCAGTCTTCCCTCAAACTGCAGCAGTTCCTCAGGCATCTTCTCCTTCTCCCCGGCCAACATGGTGTCTGCAGTTAAACAGAAGAGCGCCTTTGCCCCCGTCGTGCGGCCCCAGGCCTCACCGCCCCCCACCTGCACCAGTGCCAATGGGAATGGCCTCCAGGGTGAGTGATGGCACAGACAGGTGCCAATGGGAAAATAAGTAACACAAAAAACATAATGAAGAACGTTCGTCCCTATTTAAGTTTTGTTTTCTTAAACACATCTTAAACACACATTTTCCATTGGGGCTTTTTCCTGTACTGTAAGAGGGGCATTCTTATGTAATATATGCATCATAAACATAATAGACAAGCATTGTCATATTTTACATATAGACAAGCGTATTGAGCATTTATATCAGCAACACTGCTAGTGGGAGTTAATAGACCTTCTGTGAACGTCTCCCTTAAGCCTTTATTTCATTCTAAAGTATCTGATTTGCAACCTTCTAACACCTAGACAGCTGTCAGTTTGTCCTAACTTGTGGTAATCTGTTTTTACATTTGCTCCTCTGTGACCAAGTTCCTCTTTTGGTGCTTAAGAAATAATTTACTCTCTCTCTGTTTCCTTCATCTTCCCCTTCCCTGTGCTCCCTCACTCCGCTTCCAGTAGATCAATCTTTTGTGGACTCTAGCAAGTACTCCACCGCCAGCTCCCTGCAGGGACTGGCCTTCTCCTGAAGTACGTTACACCTGTCTCACGCTCTTGCTTCATCATCCTCTCTTCTATCCATTAACCCATCCATCAGCATGACCGTCACGTATCCTCTCTTCATCCTGCCGCGTCCTTCTCACGACTGCTCGGTCACCGGGGGCCCGCTGTGTGTCACAAAATACATGCCATATGTGCTTCATTTCCTGCCTGACTTCCTGTTTTCTGTGTCAGCTCCTCTCTCAGTTTAGTTGCGGCTGTGGGGTGCAGTATTCAAAGGGCTTCTGTCAGTTAACTAAGCATAAGTCAGTTAACATGCTGCGGTATTAAAAATAATCAGTGGATGAATCTAATGAAGGATCGTCTGTATCATATTTCACCCTGACAGTAAAGGAAAAGAATGAAACTGAAGCTTATTTTTAGGAAAATAAAGACAGGTTATATTTAAACAGTTTTGTTCTTAGGCACATTTTCTCTCAAATTTACATTACTGTTGTGCCAAAAAAATCAAATTCTTATTCATTCTTAATGTTTTAAAAAAAGACTAATTCAGTTCATAAGAATAAGTACCGCACGGAGCAAATTATATGCACTGTATAATTTAATCAATTTAATAAATGACAAAACAGCACACCACTCAAAAAAATGACAGAGGAGGAACTCTGTAAATGTCATGACAATAATGTCACCGTGCAAAAATTTATCCTAAACCCTTCATTTTCTTGTGAAGCAAAATTGCTTGTTTGGTCTTCTGATTTTACTGTGAATTGTGACCCAGACTTTCCCTAACAGAAAAGAGATTCACCCAAATCTAAAAGCCGCATAAGAAAACAACTGCATCACTCATCTGACATCAATAACAACATACGTTCCCTGTTATCTGAAACAATGCCATAATCAACTTCCTCCGATTTATGACAATTACTCTCTGTGTAGCATTTGGCCCTGGGCATTGATCTTAAATATCTTGACAGCACAGAGAGACAATAGAAAAGTAATTGAGTGTGTGAGGCAGACATCTCTTATCTGCGAGTGTGGAGTGCTTCCTCTCCGTGTGTTGATATGCACTCGGCACTCTGACCTGATGACCGATTGCCGCTCACCACTCATTTTTTTTCCATTCCAAATGAGGCAGAGACACTCAGGAAATAACCCAGGAATTAGAGATGAGGGATCAGAGAAAGGAAATCAATAGGAAGCCAATATGTTACATGAAAAATCTGGTGCAGAGATGTGGCCTGCTGAGGGATGAAGAGAGAAACACTTCTCAGTGCTCATGGGAGTTTCTCTCTCAGCCAATAATGAATAGAACTGATATAAACGTTGGACTGAACGTACGGTTGCTTAATGTTTGCGAACGAAATTTATGTTGCGAGCTGCAGCTATTTTTGTTTAACTGTTGGCAACCGAGTTAATTTGGGTCAGGGTGTGTGTACACCGCGAGCATGTCTTATTAGTCTAGCTGTTTGTTTGTAATTTGTCTTATAAAAATGATGTCCATGTAAATGTGTGTCGGTCCCCATAGGCACATGTAATACACACTCGCATTCACTCATAGAAAAACACAGACAAAACCATACACTGTATAAATGTTTATTGTCAAACAACAATAAATAAAATATGTACTGGTTTTATTTAAGTCAGATATAGCATTTCATATGACTGAGTCATCTGAATTATTTTAAATGGTGTTACTGAAGGTTGTAATAGCTCCTTAAAGGCACAGAACACCCCAAAAGTATTTCATTGAATGTTAAAGTGCATGAATACAATGAAAGTGGATGGGGAACAGGCACAGCTGTGGTCACTTTCATTGTGTAGAAAATTAAGGAGGCAGTCTGGTAGAAAACTGCTGGATAAGAAAGAAAGTTACACCGAATAAAACTGTGTGAGTAGCCTAAGTGACTTTTTCAGGGTGAACTGTCCCTTTAAGATATCAACTTCATTCATCCACCCTTTACAATGTGCCGAGTTTATCCTCCTACACACGCTATACATACAGTATACGCACTAACCCAAAGTCCTGATTGTAAGACTATCCTGGACGTCTCCTCCAAACCTATAGAGCTTCATCCTCAAGGGAGAGAAGCATTAGCTAATGCGTTGCAAAGCCGTCCTATAGTGTTATCACTAATTGGATTGATGAATTGTTCATATAATGGCTCCCTGATGGGGAGACTGATATACAGCCTGTAAAGCAAGTCCCTATTTATCCTGACAATGACTCCAATTAAACACGGAGGACCCGCAACTTCTGCGGATCATACAGAATAAAGATTATCCTCAGGCACTCTCAGGGAATTGTACATCCTTTTGATTAATGTACAACTTCACTGTGATCGAATGCACTGAGAATTATAGCTGAACGGGATCAGGCTCCTCTTAACATACTGTTGCATTCATTTGGTCTTTCTCTGTCCCTCCTTCCTCAGTTGATTGAAGCCATATTTTACCCTAAGCGATACTCTGTTCTTCTTTTGTTTGGATGTGATTTATGTGCATTGTCTTCCATGTCGTTTGTTTACTTCAAGTGCCTCTCTTTTATGTGTTTGCATATACAGTGGTCCCAAAAAGTTTTTGGAATCTTATTCAGTCAAATTCTGTCAGATTTTCAGTCAATATCTGAATGTCATCGTATTAGATGCAAAAATAATGATAGTGGACCTTTTCTCAGAACTAACTTTTTAGTTACTTTTTACTAACTAACTTTTAACCAGCTTATGCCGAGGTGATATTGAGATATTCCTAGCAGAGTATTTACAGGTGTACTTTAAAATGAGGTAACTATGGACACAGTTGTCCATGTCTAATACTTTTTGCATTAGTATATTTATCAATATATCTGTATATAACAATATATCTGTTAACAAACGTCCATATTTAATAGCAAGTTTCATACTCATATCTACCTGACTTTTATCTATCTTTTAAATACTCACTATTTGGGTTGTTAATTCAAGTGTCCAAATACTTTTGGAGGCCACTGTATTCGTTTCAAAACCTCCTTTAGAACTGCTGCACAACATCTCAGTAACTGTATAGGGAAGGGTTCGAATTGAAGAAATGTTTGTTCCAGTAGGAAAATCAACACGAAGCAACGTTTCAAACACCCTCTCTTTCTCTCTGTGCCAGGTTGGCTGAGTCTTATTTGTTCATATTGCTTGAGTGGGATATGTTCTCCAGATGCTGCAACAGCTTTTCTTTGGGGATTATTGCATGACAGATGAAACCAAACAGTCCCATGCTTTACTTTCCTTCTCTTTGTGTCCTTCTCTTCTCTCTGTCTGTCTTCTAGTGATCCCAGGGATGATTGTTCCTCCCATGTAGGGGCTCCTGGGCTGCTAAAGAGGCACATTTGAGTTCAGCTCCTGCCAGAGAATCTGAAGGTCTGAGCTGAAGGCATTTGCTGTTGGAGGAGGAACAAAACGGAACTTTCGAAAACTCAGGCCTTTTGAAACAAGGAAATCTCATTTTGTGGGACGAAAGCGTTTGTTTGCTTTTGTTTTGAAGCTCATTTCTGGACTGCTCTACCGAAGGACATTTCCCCACGTTGTACCCATGCAGAAGGGAGGGATGGATCTACTTTTAATTTTATTCATGGGCTTTTTTGATGAATTTAATGATCATATGCCTTTTTTACAGACTGTATTGTATATGACAAACATGACACTTTAGGAGTGGGTGACCGTTAATGTTTCTCGAGAGCTGGCTGTTGGACAGCAGTGATGGGCGTCGGAACAGATCTCTGTTAGAACCCACTGGTTTTTTTATATAAACAGATCAGTTTCAAATCGTGCAAAATCCAAAATACACAAATCTCAGCTTTTAGAAATGAGAAGATGTGGGACAACTGCTTGAACACAGAAAGCAAAAGGGGGATTTTTTTGCCCCTGGGAGAAGCCAACAAATAGTTTGCCATAATTTTGTTTGTTTTGTTTCAAAGTTAAATCATAGCGCCATACTCGGTTCCCCGTCACAATTTCTGAGCGATCAGTCAAACACGAAGCATCTGGGTTCCAGTCGGCTTGGATGGTTATGATGTAGGAAAGCTGTTTAAGAGTTATTAAAAGCTGTTAGGCTCTAATTTTTCAGTGAACTGTTCGCTCACTCTAGATCCCTCCACAGAGAGATGAATCCTGTTAAAATATGAATCTGATTCCTAAAACAAATCAGTATTTATGTTAGTGCAAATATCTGATAGGCAGAGATGTGCGGAGAATAAACAACTGTAAAAGGAAAAGGACAACAGCCCCCAGCTGCCATTTCAAGAGCTTTTCAAATCTTTTCAATTGTATGCGTGTTCAGAAAATGTGATGACATAAGATGACTTTCTTATTTTTGTTTTGCTTTGTTTATGAAAAAAGAAACTGTGACATAAATTTGATGTGTTTGGTTTGCTGTGTTGGTTGGATAATAGTGAAGAAAATAGTGAAGGATAGAGGTGAAATGAAGTATAAGAAAAATACTATTTCAGAGGTGACTGTTAAAACACCCCCCACCCGGTTTTGTGTTTCTTTCTTGTTTTGAAAGACATGACTTGAATTTAGCGAAGTTCGTCAATATTTAGACAGCACTGTGTAGAATGCTTTCCAAATGTGTCAAACACCCAACATATAGCAGTTTGATTGGCTGAGTTTGGCAGTCGTCTATTTTTGTAGGTTTATTTTCTGTTGCCAAAGTCTTTGTTTTATTTGTATTTGTCTCAAAATGGCTTAAGGCAGCTTATAACACTGATAATGGGTTCATGTAGTAGGTTACACAGAATCTCACCAACTTCAGACAGCTACAAACAAGGAACATGGATTCTGGACAAAAGAGGGGAATCTCTGTAAAATATCCATATAAATAATGTATGTATATCCAGACTTTGTATATTGCTTTCTCCTCAAGTTTTGATTGTGTAAAGTTTTTTGTAATCATTTGTCCATCTGTTCACTTTCATCACCCAGTCCGGTTAAAATAATATTTCTCAACATTTTCCTTCATGTCTGCGTTTTGTTCCATGTTTTGTATCATGTTGTTTGGCTTCCACTTTTTAAGTTCTCTTCGTAAAAAAGCCATTGTCTATTTTTGTATAATTTGTAAGTTAAAAAGCAATTGTTTTCCTTTCGGAAATTTTTAATGTATGGCAAAAACGTAGCATCTCACAGCATTTAGTTATGTAGATTTTTTAAATATATAAATATATATATATGATGAATATATAAATCTATATCTTTTCTTTCTTTGAGGATTACAGAACCTGTACTATTGTAATAATATGCATGGGCTCCTCTACCAGAGTGATGGTTTTATTTTGTGTGTCGATTTTAGAATGAAGTTTTAATATACTTTATTCTGTTTCGTTTCTCTCCTCTTTTTATTTATCTAATTATTTATGCCTGCTTATAGATCTGTCTGTTCCATTTTCTCTTTCACGCATATCAGTACCAGCAGTATAGATGCCTTAACAATGCAAACAACCACCAGTTCACAACCACCTCCACTGACAACAGCCACAGAGTTCCTCAAGGGAACAGCTTTCTGGACAGGGAAACAAAAGCACAAATTGGTCAGTTTTACCTGAAATTTGTTACTAAAGCAGAGAGGGGTTAATACATTATTTGTCAGTTTTCAGTGGATTGTATTATGAAGGAAAAAAAGGGAATTTGTATTTGGTGGGAAATGAAGAGTGACTATACGGTTGAGATTTTTTGTTGTTAGCAGAATAGTTAGCACTTTTTCATTAATTTAAAGCAGAAGGCTGCCTTTTTAATCGGTTTATATAATGTTGTAGTAATGTTCGCCACGTTCAAGAAAGAGGGAGAAGCTAAAAGCCATATTCTACAGTGTCACCGTTAGCTTAGAAAGGGAAGTTCAGATAGGTTCAGGTATTACACTTTAGCTGTATGTTCTGCAGCACTTCATAAGGGACAGTCGACATATTTCCTACCCTGAGCAAAATGACTGAACATCAGAGCACAATGCCTCGCCCAAAGGGCGTAGGAGCTGACGCCCACTTTGTAACACTGTCTCACATCGGCCCTTGATACAGTATCTCCAATGGAACCCCGATTGATGAAGTTTCAGGGCTGTTTTATGAATGGTTTAAGTAGTGTCATTTTGTAGTGTGTCTACAATCTGCCATCAAACAGGAAAAGTGGCTTTTAATATATTGTTGTGTGAGAACTTTTTTAACAGAAACGACTGATGACAGAGCCTGTTTTTGGACACTTCTCTAATGTTCTCACTGTGTAAGAGGGGATTGATTTTATTCATTTGAATTACAAATATGTGGCTATTACACAGTGATTACTTTGTTAGTCGCTTCATCGTCGTGATTAAGATGGGCCCCTGATAAAGCAACAAGCATTTGATAGGAAACAGAACTCAAACCAAAAAAGCTGGCCTCCTTTTTCTGCCTCCTATTCCTGTGTTTGTTTGTTTGTTTCATTTTTGACTGGATACACACTGAACCGTTCTATTGATAGGAAAACTCAAGACAAAAACTACTGTATAGATTGTTATCATTTTTGATGAAAGTTGTAAAATAACTTTTCAAAGTTCACAATATTAAATTAAAGTTCTTGTCTGTGAGCTGCGTTCTCAGTCTTTTGTGTTTCTTACCAGGTTTGGGGGTGGGAAGCAGATGTTGGGGGGCATGTTATAGAAGTAGATATTACAAAAGTAACCCAGCATGTTATTTTTGTACTGTCTTATCACCAACAGATGTCTGATCATTAGTTATCTCAGGGGAGAGTTATCTCTCCTTGGGCCCAGCCCATTTTCCCTCAACCCCAATATGCAACCCACCAATTCCCCTTAAAGTAGCAGTTTTTAATTAGCTCCATTCATTAAATTATTATATACCTGATAGCATAATGAATTTGGACCCAGACTTTCGCAAACATGTTAATGATGGGCTCCTCAACTTATTAATTGAACTGCACATTGCATTTAATTGACTCATCATTTGCATTTACGGTCATCAGCAAAAATTAATCTCTCTTTTTTAGTTTGCATATTTAATTTGAGATGCTCTTGATCTGATTAGCTTGTAAAAGTCACTGGCAGGATTTTGCTGACCTGATTGTATGGGGTGAACTCCACTTCATCACAGGGCTTGAAAGAGTGCTTAAAATGACCCTGAAGCATTAATGAAATGCATGTTTTGAGTCGTTAATATCATCAGACACTAAATCTTAACCGCTTAAACAAAGACATAAGCCAGGAATAAACATCACCATAAAGGAATCACTTTTGTAAATTAAAATGTTTGTTATTGTTTGTCCAACCTTTTTGCAGTTTTGATTTGTGTATAATATATTATGATCCATGATGGAATCCAGTGGTATTTTAAATACCTGCAAAAACATTCATCTTTAGCATTAAACTTACATACAGTAGCGTTGTAATACTGTAATCTCACATGCCACAGGTTGATTTTAAAGCACTGCTTTGTTCCTAGAATTTTATGAGGCCGCTTGGTTCCAATGTGTTTTGGAGCTGCTAATCGTCAGGTTTTTTTCAGCCAGTTGCCATACAGCAGTAATACGGCAGAACTTTGAATAGCCATTAGCTAATGGATTATTAAAAGACGTAACCACTCTCCTCACCTCTCCACCTTCAGTCTACACTCTGCTGTGAAGCACTTTGCAAACAAAGACCGCTTTGAACGTTAAATATCCAAAGTAAAGGATGATGCAATTCTCTTTTGCTTTCTCTCTCTCACTCACTCTTTTCATCACCAAACCCAGGGGAAGGCTGTCTAGGAGCTAATGTACAGGAATGAGTGATAGATGACAATCTGAGCAGAGGTGTGCACACATCTCTCTCTGCTCACTATTGTTGACATTTGTTGACAGAAACTCTGTCGAGCAAATCGTCTCTCTTCCAGCATTAATGAGCGTGTTGATTATTTTTAAATGGCACTTACAAAGCACAGTACCAGACACCCGGAGGAAACATTTTTATTGCTCAGAGTTTACTCTTCCATATAGCTGAGAAGATGAAGTCCTTTAATTAAGTTTTCAGCTGTGTTTCCTTTAACTAATTTTGTAAATGTTTGTATTGGGGAAAAAGACACAAAGGTCACACTTTATATTAGGTGTCTGTGTGTTACAAGACACTTTACATGTAAGATACAATCTAACAACATGTATGTACATAATAGATACACAGTATAAGTGTTTTATGTATGAGTACATTGTAGTTAAAAACACAAAGTGCGACCCACACAAATGATTGTTTTGACTGTATATAGGTACAGAGCTGTAAAATGATTATGAATAGCACAGTTTAAAGTCTTTTGCTCCCTCAGTGAGTGACTCCTGTGCTGCCTTGCGATTGCAACCATGATACAATTGTTACAGTTTTCCAAGGCCTCTGCAAGCTACAATTTATGGTCCGTCCGTAGCGGGTGCTGGTCTCCCATTGTTCCTGTAGCATTGTGTTAGCAGCACAAAGGTTGTGGGTTCGATTCCCAGGAAACACACACACTGATAATATGTTGGGCATAAATGCAGTGTAATTCGCTTTGGATAAAAGTGTCTGGCAAATGCATAAATGTAAATGTTATGTAAATGATCTCATTCACATATATCATTGAATTGTTCATCATGCAGGGATTTCTTTACTGCACAGAAGTCTGTCTGACAACCTTTCAGATAATGGCTTAAGATAAAAAACAATATATACGGGAACTACCTCTGCCTGAACCAAATAAATAAATAAATAAAGTTGTTCCCATGAGCAGGAATACAAGGGAGAGAGGAGAGCTGAAAGACATCTTTGAGAGGGAAAACAGAGGTCCCACTGGGAAGAAGGGAGAAAAGGAGACAACAAGGAAGAAGCAAGACAAAGACGGTGAACTAAAGAAAGGGAAAAAATTAGAATAAATAAAAAGCCACTGGAGAGAAGGAGAGGACACAGAGAGAAATGAAGAGCAGGCGAGCGAAGGGTCGTCACAGTCCATGGAGAGAAGAGAGAGAATCGCAGGAGATCAGAAAACGTTGTTCGAACCAGTGCGGGAAGGCTCCAGAAGAGAGAAGGAAATGTTGCCTGGTCCCTGAGCTTGGGGGTGCAAGATGGGGGGGTAGGTGGCCCTCCCGGGAGACCTAGGCCTGTCATCAAATAACACAAAAACACTGCAGGCCAAGCCGTGGGGATTGTGGGATGTGGGGAATAAGGAGAAGAGGGGGTTGGAACTGTTTCAGCTCAGGGGTCTCTTCACACACAATGTAAAATATAGATGCTGTTTGTCTTTCTTGTGCCAGGCACTTCAGAGAGGCAGAATGATGCAGTGAATCCAAACTCTCATGACCTTTACAAGCTTTAGCAGGTTTTCAACAGATCATGAGGAGGTGTACTGTACCGTCAAAACATTTGAACCCCACCTCCCCCACATGATGAGCGACAATTTGCTCTTGGATGTTGAATTAAACTGCATGTATTTTAATTATCGTTGATGGCAAACTAAGACAGCTGTGGTTGGGTTATTGTTTACTGTTGTTATTATTTTCAATATTTAGTTAGAAAGATGTACTGCACAGGTGTTTCTTCAGCTTCACAAAGTTATTATTTTTTTCATGGCAATGACACCAATGTCATCTTTTATGTAAAATCATATATTAATTTCACACAAATGATTTTTATATTAAACTTCATTTAGATTATCATAGTTATATTATACTTTATTTAGATTATCGTAGTGTTTGTAAATGAATAATATTTAATAATAAGGAATCATATTTTTATTATGGATTTGAAAGTCTGAGCCTGGGACATACTGTAAAAGACATTTGAGCTGTAGAAAAGAAAAATAAGCATAGTAAAATATTTTATGATGACCTTTATATAACAAAGAAAAAAGAGCAAAACAAAATGCTACTTTTAATAAAAATCATCTACTAGAACAAAACAATGTCCATAACTGAAGAAACTCTAATAGACAAAACAATTAAAGAAATGTTTACTTGCTCAGACTGTTTATAGTTAAGCTGCATGTTTCAGCTTGTCTTTATTAATTAATATCACAAGAATAAGACTCTATAAAAGTGTCCTAATGTATTAACTAGCTCATAATACTGTATTATAAGGACTGGTTAGGGCCTAAAATTATCTGACAAACAGTCATATTCTTTCTTTATAATTATTGCATGTTTGCCTATAACAGCCGATAAAGGTGTTGCAGGCTCGATTTGTAAAAGCGTCTCGGGTTTTTTGCACTGTAGACTGTTCCCTCCAGACATGACTGAAGATTTACTGCTATTAACGTGCACTCAGAGAAAAGGGCAAAATCATAAATCAGGATTTACCTCATATCCTGCACATCAGAGTCCATCTCCAGCGGTTTGATGTCTACATCACATGCTCACGACTCCCCCATGATCAAACCCCCATACAGGTGCTGACTGACATTTGTTGTGGGCATTAGTGATGTAATCGTTTGGTTTTGATACATTTAAGACTCCATGTAAAGCTTTTCTGCTGCTGTAGATCCTAAAGAATACTTATTAAAGTACACTAATCAATGACCATATAAACCCCTGCTAGCTGATTACCTCATGTTCTGATTCGGGCATTTGATGTGAACTCTGAAACATTGTACAATTGGAACTATTTCTTATGCTTTTGATGTTTGTTTGTTTCATTCATTTGAGCCATATCGCATGTCTTTATCAAAACACATATACAACATATACAGTACATCAGTGTTTTTCAACCCGAAGGCCAGGGCCCACTAGTGGGACTCAACAAACTTCCAAGGGGCCTCAATATGACTTAAAATTATTTAAATTAAAGCAAAACAAGCAAAAACAACTAAACTCAAAATAAAATTGTTTATTTTTATAACAACGATACATCTTTCTAATTACACTAAGCTCGAGAATATTTCATTGGGTAGTTATTGTGAGTGGGACAGGCCCTTCAAATATTGGCCTTGAGGTCAAAAAGGTTGAGATCCACAGCAGTATATAGTTAACAGATGCACTGTTGTCATTTTCTGCTCAGGTTTTGTACTAGCAGACTCATCTTCTCCAGCGTACAAGCAGTTTCCTAGATGATCAGTAAATTTAGAAAGCACATCGTGAGACCCTGACAGGGGAGAAATACAAATGTGACACTGCCCATGAAACACCTCAGCAGGGCTGTGTGTAAATTTCACCTTAATCAGAACACCCGCAGTAGGTGTTCCGGCATGTTCCCGAACATGGTGTCCGGGTCTCGCTGTTGCGCTTGTTGTGTTTGATATTTATTCTAATTGCTGTGGGTAATTTGCTGTGAGTAGGACTAATGAGAAGGTCGGAGGGACCTAATGGATGATGGAGGCTGCATTTAGCCGTTTAGGTATCACAGGTGGCACCACGGCGAACGTGGCAGTGTGAACTCTGTTAGACAAACCTGCATATATTACCGTTCTTTTGATTGCTCTGGCTATTCTCACCTCCTGCTGTGGCTGCCAATTGGCTGTGATTCAGTAAATTGTCTGCAGAGTGGCAGAGGAGTGAGATAGCTGAATTATGAATGTGGAGCCATTAGTGCAGGTATTGGTGTGTTTAGCTGTTTATTCCACAGCAGTAATTATCAATCACAATGTGTGGTTATGATTACTACATTATAGAGAAGATAAATGGACCGAGACATCACAATAAATACACAAAGCTAACAGAGTATGGGTATGTCACTCAGTTATGACAGGTGGCACATTTTTGGTACAGTGCATTATACATCAGTCTCTGAATCTTTGGCTTTCTGATAACAGGTTGATCTGGGTGACCTTCAATAGCTTTCATTAACCAGACACATTTGATATTGCCAGGTACATGTGAAGCTATATTTCCTCACAAACAAGTTTTAAAGTTCAACGCAAAAATTTTACTTGTGTTTATTAAGCAGCAGTGTTAATGATTACACTGGCCTGTTCAATCCTTATACAGGTATGTGAGAGTCTGAATATAACATGAGAATGTTATTTTAGGTTGTAAGAATGTTTCCCTAATGTTTCCATTAGTAACAAAAAATGTCATTTTTAATGTTTAAGAAACATTCAAGATGTTCAGTTTTGTAGACATTGTATTAACGTTGTTTCTTGGTGTTTGAATATTATTAGTATTAACATATTCACATGCTTCTTTTTTATTCTGTAACATTTTAAAACTATACACTATAGTAACTTAGGAATAACATTTTTGATCTATGATATATAATGGTAAAAAACATTTTACTAATGTTACAGCAAGAATTTTGATTCTTTGATAGAACTTTTAGAGAACTTTTACAGAAACAACGTTCTGAGAACATTCCCTGTTAACTGGGATGTAATTGTTGTTATATTGTATAGAAGTGATTCTGTGTGACATTTGGACATGTTGTAAATCAGCCCCTGATTTGTTTTTAATAGGGTCAAAATGGAAGCATGTTTATTTGACAGATTCAGCTGACACAGACACATTGATTGATGCTGTAGAAGGTTCACATGTTATATATTCTTTTCTGCTAATTAAGTTTCCTAAGCATCATTAAATGCCATTATATTATAATGAGAAAACTACAGAATCACAAAAACAGCTAATTGGTGATTAATGTTGTGTATCAGTGAAAGAAAATGGAAGATTTGAAATTAAATGAGTCAATTCTATATTTAAATGCTGAATTTGCAAAAATGTGAAAAGCTATAGAAATAAAGGCGTCTGTCTGTCTATCTATCCGCCTGTCCGTCTCTCTCTCTCTATCTATCTATCTATCTATCTATCTATCTATCTATCTATCTATCTATCTATCTATCTATCTATCTATCTATCTATCTATCTATCTATCTATGAACAACTACACAGAGACAAAACATGACACAGCTGTTCTTGTAACAACACACAAAAACTGTGCGAAAGAAATTATGGTTTATTATGGGGAGGGTTCCCTGTTTTATAAATACGGCAAGAGAAAATAAATGTGTACATTTGTTTTCCTTTCCTATCTGCCTCTGTTTCTCTTTCTCTATCTTCCTTGGTTCTCCACACAAACCTCATAGTTTACATGTCCGTCCATCCATCTCTGCTTCCTGTGTGTGTCTGATTGTGAAATATCTATCTTTCCATCCACACATTCATCCCTGCCACCGCCCCCGTGCTCCATCTTGGCTCGAGTTTACCCAGCTCCTGGCTGATCTCCTCTGGGCTGGAGGGCTTGTGAAAGACTCCTGTTTACAGGCCCTGTTGCCCACTAAAACCAGCTACAGATTCCCATTAATTTCTGCTTGTTGCTGTTGTACCCCAGCCAATGAAACAGTGTGTGACCACCGCACAGCCCTATCCACTTTGGAGCGGAGACTGCCAAGGCGCTGTTTAACCCTGTGTGCGGGAGAGGGCAGGCACATATAACTCTTCCTAATGTATTGTCCCTCATACAGGCTTCGACAGCCCCTTCTACTAGTGCACTGCTATTCATTACCGCTAATTTGACGTGTTTACGGCCTGCCTTCCTTATATTAGATACTTAAAGGAATCGATTGGGCTTAAATCGAAACACCTACAGCCGTACAAACATGTCAATACGGAGATGAGTGCTTAATCTCAAGGACCAAGGAACTTGTGCCCGGGGGGAGGCAACTTTGCACATCTAATTTATGTATGTTGCCCAAATACGGTTAAGTGTGCGCATATGTGTGCGTGAGCATGTACCGGTTTAATAGAGATTTAGAGAAGAACCTTTATCCTAGGGGAATATATACCTCTGTACTGTATTGAGGTAATGCCTTCCTGTTCGTCCACATGCACGGCGTGATATGGACCTTTTTGTGAATGTGTTTAAACACTTGTGCGCATCTGTGAAGGGGAAGATAGGATAATGCGGATTCTCCATGACTTCGGAACTCTGGGAATGATTATGTGAGGACATGAATTTGGCACTTTGTAACCCCAATAAACAGTGAGGTGTTTATGATGTGAAGTGGGCGGTGTGCGTGAGTCTGGGCCTGTGTGTTTATTTCTGTGTGTGTCAGTGTGTGTGTGTTTGTCAGGGAGAGACAGTTAGAAAAAAGGTCAAACAGCAGAACGGTTATTACTACAAACTACAGCTATTATCTGTTAGGTCAATAGTAGATATTAAACACACTTGTGGGTAACCCCAACCACATACAGGGCTCGAAAATGTAAGCTTATAGCAACAGTAAGAAAGGTGGAAAAATATAATAGCAAACACCCACAATCATTATGAATGCAATAGCTGTCTGTGTGTGTAGTGTAGCCTCAAACTTGTCTAATGGCTTCCAGACCTGTAGGTCAATAGTATATTCGTCCATCATTCTGGCGTCTTGGGTGTACTATTAGACTCAATCTAATCACAGTGCCCAAATGCCCCATGGGCTTTACAGTACTCTGTGCTGCCCCTCATCTTTATCCTGAATTCCTCCCTTATGTGCTGCGAACCAGAGCTGGGTTCAAACCTCACAGGTACAACACAGTACAGTTGTAAAGCTACATCCTCATCATTATGCTGCCGTTTGGCACATTCTGTGGGCCAATCATTGGCCCAGTTATTTTTTGTCTTGGATTGAGTAGTGAGTGAAAATGGGAAGGTGCCAAAATGAGCCAATTGTACATACTTTATGGATTTATTTTCATCGAAATGATGATAAATGTGAGATTCTTTCCACTATTGAATCACAGCACGAGGAAACCGCTCAGAAAGGCAAACAATCTGAGCTGATTTTTATAATGAACTAGAGGGCAGTAACTCTTCCACCTACCCCCACCCCAGAGGCCAAGCTCTCCATAGCCCACTTCCATTCTGTGTTTTTCTTCATTTTTTCTTCTTCGGCTGGGTGGGGGGGCATTTAGAGGAAGCAAAAAACGGAGAGCACAGCACATATTTCAGATTTATGAAGTTTGGACACTCCTCGCGTTCCAGCATGAGAAACGGAGGAAAAAATCCTCATCTGGTAATAATTAGGCTTTTTTTGTCTTCCTCTCAGCATTAAAGCAACATGACAGGCTGTAAGCATTTTTGTGCCATATTTCAAAGTTATGGTTTATAAACATCTGGTGAAGCTCTTTTGCACACTCTTGAGAAAAAGGAATCTTTTTTCCACATTGCGCTCTGTTTGTGTTGGGATTAGGGAGGTGAGAAAGTCCAGCGATGTAAGGGGCCGTTGTTCCATGCTGGAGCAGGGGGCAGCGGGTGGGAGGCAGGTATGAAACACTGTGGCCTCTCTCAGACCTCCAGCTTCCTCAAAGCGCCACACACGCACATTAACAGCCACGGTAAATGCCCCGAGCAACATCCCGCAACCCTCAGGTTAGTTTGCCCTAGCTGGGTCATGGCACCCTTTAAATCAGGTAGATTCATCCATAATTCCACCTGTGTACAAAAAGGAAAGACAAAGCACAAATGCAGTTTATTTAATATGCATTTAATATTTTTTGTTCTAAACAGCAATGAGATTAGATAGAGCATTTTAACAGATACAAATTTGGGTATGCACCTGAGTTCAAGATGATGTCATTAATATTTGTGATTCGTTTTCCCAGATAAAAAAGACTTTAAGTTTAAATAATTACTAAAAATGTAAACAATTAAAAGTAAACATAGTAAAAAATAAAAGTAAATTCTGTCAAATATTTGGTGCATAAATAACCATAAACCTTATGAAGAACTCTAAATTTAAAGAGATATAGACCCCAAGGAGCCCGGTTCAAACCTCACAGATTCTACACAGTACATTTGTTGATGTCTCTTGATCTTAGATTTTTCTCCTAAAAAACAGGCTCTATGTTTTCACAAACTAATTCAATAATGATCTAATTTGTATCTAATCTTGTTTCTCTTGAGGATTTTTTGAGATCAAGTTGATAACTGAAATGAAACAACTGAAAATTCACATGAGCTAAGTGATAGCGACCTCTGAGCAATAAGGACCTCCTCTGGGTATCTTTCCTCACTGTTTTTACGTTTGTCAATGACTCATTGGGTCGTCAGATTGACTGATTTAAGAAGTTAACACAAATATCCTGCTTTCACACCGGATTGAGTTACATTTCCCATTGATGTCACGGTACTGTGTGTTCCATTTACTTGCTTCTCACATAAAAATCAAACCCTTAGACTGACCGCTTCAGTTTCACACATTCTTGTGCAATATGACGGTTTGTGTTTCATAGGCATGATTTTGCCAGATGCTCTGTGGTCCTTGCTCAAGGAGATGTAGTCTGTCTAATTTTGAACCTTCATTTCGAAAAGTGCTCACTGCAATATTTTAAAAGTCATGTTTCTTTTATAAAAATCCCCTTATATGTATCTGACAATAGTTCTCTTTCCTTTCACCAGTAACAAAGGATACATTGATTATGCTTCTAAAAAAAGTCTGTCCCACTGCAGGCCAGTGTCTGATGTGTTTTTCTTGGCTAGCTCAAGTTAAACTTTTGTCATTCACTCAACATTTTTTCACAAATTAGAAACATTAGAAACCCAAACCATAGCGATGTTTTGGTTTCGACATTTCAGTTCCACAATTACATTTTAAAACACAACCAAACTGTTTGACAGCAGAACTGAAAAACTTAAAACAACTATCTATATTTGAAACATATGCTTTTAGAAATTAAAACAACACAGAATACTTTATATTTGAATACTTCTTGGTAATGCCTTGTCATATGATCAGCGTTAGATATGTATTTATTTCCTCTGTACCAGTAATAATTGTTACAGTACATTTGGGCAGAGGGGTGCATGAAGGGCTAGGTTTAAATTGGTATGCACTTTTGATGAACTAACGTTTATGCACGTATACTTCCTTTCTGAAAGCTGCCTATAGGATCGCTGACACACCCCTCTTGCAAACGCAGTCTGGCTGATCAGAGTACAGCTCAAAGTAAAACAAAACACCATGGCCTCTGTTAAGGAGCAACATCCTAACAGCAGTGAAGCGTGATGAGAAAGGTCTTTGTCTGTGCTATTTTCTCATCAGGAGTGACCTGTTTTCCTCGTCCTTCTGTAAAGTTTGTCTTGTGTTTCAGCCAGATGGATGAAGTTGCCCATGGCTACCACACAGTGGGCAACGGGTTTCATTTACTTCTAGTGTGTTTCCATACTTAGTCCTACATCTAACAATAACTCTTTCTATACCCCTTCAAAATTAGAGTTTTTTTGAGGAGCAAAATGTACTTTTTTATTACTTTAACACTTTATATTATTTTATTTTTTAGTAAATGTTTGAAAACTATCATTTTTTTATCTGAAAAAAATGTACCACAAATATTGATGACATCATCTTGCACTCACTTTTTATTCATTAAAATTGCTCTTCAAAATAAGAATGTTCCTCCTAATACAACCTGTCATAGATAGCATTATTAAGTAACAACTGATTGGTTTATAACTGTAACCTGCCTAGACCTATTATTAATAGTTAAAATTAAATAAAAGTTCCCAAAGTTCCTAAATTTGACAAGATCCATTAAATACGGATGTAGAAGTATTTGTTTATTAATGTTTTTTCAGCTCTGGATTTTTTTCAGACAATGCAAAGGTGTCCGCTTGTCTGAGTGTTGATGTCTCCAGACCACAGCCCTTGTTTTTGTTTAAGTCTGTTGGAAATGTTATCTGATTAGAGTAATAAGATAATATATTATTTTATTATCTAAAATAATAGATAATCTAGTTTAGATCTCATAAGTTAGTGATTGCTGATTTAGATCTCCACAAATTGATATAGCATTTTTGATTTTTTCATCATCAACAAAATTTAGACTTCCATGCAGCTGGCAAGTGAGATTGCGTCCCTCATCTATCTGATATATATACACATACATGCTTAAAGACAGGGAAAACTCCGCCAAATTGCCTTCTTAAACGCATTTCAGTACTATATTTGATAGTTACTGATTTTTCCAACACTACATAAATCTGTGAGGTATAATTACAGTGCTAACACACTATATTAGTCTGTCACTCAATATGTTCCCAATATCCCTCACCCCCCTTTTCCCTCTCTCTTTCAATTGAATGCCAAACAAAAGCACCTTAATGTGCTGGAGAGAGAGATTATAGCATTTTTATTGAGAACATGTGGAAATAATTCTCCTGTAATCTCCAGTAATTGTAAGTCTGAAATAAGGATGGGCTGGAGTTAATTTTCACTAAAATCTCGACTTATTGAGTTATTATATCACATTTGTGGTCCAAGCAAATGTGGCTATTTGTATGAAGGCACCATTAAATGTTTGTAGGAACTGGCCAAGGGGTTCTTGTTCAAGTTAACATGTATTTCAAACAATACTGTCCATGTACTTTCAGTGAACTCACTGTGGTATGACTTTCCAAGCCATGTACTATTTTTTCTTCCATCTCTCTTGACAGAGTGTTCTATAAGCTCAAGGTTAAACTGAAATCAGAGCTTTTTAAACAAAGACCTTTTGGCCAGTCAAGTCAGGTGACAGGTGCTCATTATCCTAAACACTAGTAAGAACTGTAATCTGAGTCAGAAATTATTGCCCCCTTATATTTATTTAGAGTGGCCATTTGATCTGAAGCATATATGAGGGCTTTACGGGGGCTTTTTTAACCACATACAATAACTTAATACACAAAATCGCAAACAGCATATCAGCCGTGTAAAATGAAAACTCAAATCAATCCATTGCACAATAGAAACATTTTATATTAGCAATCAATTCAACAATGCATACTTGGATATGAGTAGCATGTTTTGCTTCGTTATTAAATTCCATTGTAATTTTTTCACTAAACGCTGCTTGAGTTCTGATTCTGATGTAAAGTATCTTTGCTTCAAATAGACAGACAGTTTACAGCATTTACAGTAGGAGGCACAGTAATCACTGCTGACCGTGGCATGTATTAAAGCAACATCATATGAGCAGGATTGTGTTATTATCATGTTACTATTTAATCCCGAGTCACACTTACATATACACACACATTCACAGTCATTCATGTGGATGATCCAAAGAGATTTCAGATCTTTCTGATTGTACACTGTGGACCACTTACTAACCATCATGTAAATATGGTATTTCAAGTAAATTATTTATTACTTTGTCCTTTGTTTCAATTCCTTACTAAAGCAAACAGTATTCTGAAAACAAAAAACAAATATGAATATATGTTTTTATATAGGCAAATATGAATATATTTTATTAAGCTAATATGATAAATCTGACTGCTCTTCTTGATACTGCACGATCTTGTGCATTAAAATAGCCTGTTACTTATTATGGCCAATTTGCAACAAATGCATTGTAGCACTTTACTATGAGTATAATGTAGACAGATAATTACACAATATCAGCCCTTCATTACTCCACCTTAACCAGGACTTAATGAGAAATTCATTACCCATTTCCACATTTCCGTGCTGTCCATGTCTTCAAGGCACAGCCTCAGCATACATTATCTCTTCTTCTGCTATCAACAGCAAAATCTTCATCTCAGTTTCTATCTCTCCTTGGTAAAGATCAGAGGATTGTGTGCCTGCCTGAATACTAAACAAAGGAAACGTGGAGTTTACCTTTATCCAAAGGAAAGTTAATATCACCCTAATACTGATGATGGGTTAATAAGGGGTAATCACAGAGCACAGACGCAAGTTAGGTTTAAAAGTCTACTTGTGCACAGAGCAATGTGTTTGGATAGGCCTTCTATTATCAATAAATGAAAACTCTGAATTAGTTATTAAGTGAATAATTATGTAAATTTACAAAATTTTAAGACAATTATATAATGAGAAAGATGAAAATTTAATTATTTGTCAAGTTAAGACTAACACATTATTTTGGGCATTATTTACTTGGGTAAATAATGTTGAATAGAAATTACAAATAGTAGCTTTATAAGTCAATCAGTATTGTATTTTAATCTTAAATTTATCTAATGGTAAAAACCTTTATTATAGAATTTACATACATGTACACAGGGATGGTTTTTTGTACAATATTACTAAAAACATGATAAATTGACAGCCCTAGTTTAAATATATTTAAATAGTGAACATTACACATTTAAAAACTGACTGATCACTGGTCTCTGGGCCCAGGTTAACTTGAGTGATATGGTTTACTGCCAGAACCCAGGCTTAGTAAAGCTCAGTACTGCCAATGGAAACCATGTATTTAATCAAAAGCACTGAAAAGTAAAATTCTTCCATCTTTGTGATCTTGGATTTTGATACATTAGCCTGTGAATGATCGGCCAAAGACCTTTCCTAATTGCTTTTTTTTACTTGTAGTGTCTCAATTTATTTCTGAAAAGCCAAAGCACACACTCTGCTTTTTTATGATGGATGGTGCCGCAGAAGAGGTTCAGCTCCAGGAAGGCACGAGGTGCTGTGATTAACGATGCTGCATGGAGTCCCACCGGAGCCTGGAGGATGATACAGTTGTGTGAAAACAGCTGCTTCTGTGAGGAGATAGAGGCTCTGGGCAGGAGGCACAACCCACCGAGTCACACCATGGACCTGTCAAGATGAAATCATAAGCAACAAGGGGTGGGTTAAAAGAGATGGGGTGCAGTTGTTGAGGAAGGATGAAGAACATAAGGGGGAGGAAAGGGTAGATAAGAAGGTCAGAGGAGGAAGTGAGAGAGCAACATTTAAAGTTAGGTTAGGCAATTTCAATAAGGCTAGCAATAACAAGCTAGCTATGAAAGCATAACATCCCGCCTTCTGTTAAAAGTGATCTCCAAAGCCACACCTCCTCCAAAACTGTACAGAGGTATGCAGATTCATAGTTTAACAGGCAAGTGGGATGTTATATCATTGTATTTGGACTAAATGCAATGATTGGATGAAAATATTATGGTCCTGCACCTTCCGCAGAAGATATATAAATATAGAAATGTATCTAGACCAGTTTACTTTGATTGCTATCAGGATGTAAATAGACTTTCAACCAGCATAACCAAAACTGTTTCTGGAAAAAAATCTGCCTTTCACACAAAATTGGGGAAGTGAGCAGTAGCAATTTATCTTAATAAAATTAAATTAAATGTATTAAATTAATACATTTATAATATAATTTATTGAGACTCTTTGTGTTAAGAAGCATTTCTTCATACCTCCTTGTTTGCTATTGTTTTAGCCAGAGACAAATTGATGATAAAAGTGTCCACAGCTAACTCAAAAACAACACATTTCATATACAAGTACACGCTGTATGTTCAAGGTGTTTGGTGCGTCCTTCATTACTTTTTCGATTACATATAATAATCAGTCACAAAGAGTAAGTGTTGTTTATGTCAGACCTGTACATGCTGCAGATGTGAGGTGACTTTGCCATGGAAAGAGAAATCTCTGCAGGGTTCTCCGTCTGCCATTACTGTGAATGTAACAACACTTTTCTGTAGAAATGTAATTCTAATATGAACTAGGAGTAGAAATGATATGAAATGGCACACAAACAAATATAGGGATGTGTAGTTTTTCAATGCATTTCATTTTCAGTATACTGTAAATTACCATTAATACACATAAAGCAATATTATACCTATAAAAGTATACGATATACAGTATATGTATTTAAAGAAACATTTGCTTATACTAATAATCAGTACTTATGTGTAATTATTTGAAATATAGTTCATTGAACTTTGGGCCATGGACAAGACAGAAACAACAACAACAGAAGGAATAAGAATTTGCTGCTTAATTGGCTGATTACATTTCACTGCGTGTAAATTGATGAATTGCAATTCAGTGCATTCCGAATTGCAATTCAAATTCCGAATCTTGGACTGAAAGGACACCAGTTTAGTTCAATTCAGAATTTTACTTATTATATACTTATTACCCAGCACTGTGATACAAAAGCAAAAAATGGGGGAGAGATTGAATGGTGTACTTCTTAAAAGCCTAAGCTAGGTGAGTCTCTCTGACGATGCTTAGAGACGTGTACGCTGGACAAGTAATGGTTGTCAGATCCTGACAGCTTTAAACAGCCTTTTAATTCGCTGTGCTATCTGTCATATAAAACAGAGAGCAGACACAGAAGACACATCATTATCAGGAAATGGTAGAATCCTCTCTCACTGCGTCTGCAGTGTTGTCTAAGGCAGGCCGCAAATGAGACGCACATTTCCTCACCCCTGGCCGTTTGAACAGTGCTCTGCCTGTCAGGAGAACAAGACATGTACTGCCACAACCACGTTTTTATTGCCAATCACATACTCACTACAACAGCATGGTCACCTCCGCCCAGGGAGCATGTAGACACTGTGTTGATTTGAACTTATGCAACACACAGTCATACAACTGCCTTGTAAGGGTCTGTTGCTCTCTCACATTTTCCTCTGTCTTATGACTTTATTGAAATGATGTCTAATACTGTCTAAATGAAAATGGAAAGTCCCCACCATGATAGAGAAACACATATACACTTAGCAGTGCATACTTCTGGGGCAAAATTGTCCCCAGAAGTAAGCCAAGTCTGAAAAACATCCCTTTGGGCACATTTAGGGACTTTTTGACTGGAAAATTATGCAAAAAAAGCTTTTATTAACCATAAGGTTAGGTTGAGCATGTGGGTTAACGTTTATATAAGCTATATTCTCATGTTGTTGATGTGTGTGTCTATATACATATTTTAATATATGATTAAATGAGAAAGGTTAAACAAATGTGATACAAGGTTTAAGCACAAAAAGAGCACATTTTCTTAACACACACACACACACACGTTTCTCACCACACCTCAAAATGACTTTAATATGTTTGAAATTGTGCCTTAAGCAAATTGTGATCAGTACCATCAAATCGTCTGCCTCACTCCAGCACCACGACCTGTAACTTCAATAGCAGACCCAGAGGAAACTCCCACAGGTCTCACTCTGTGAGATGCAGGTTGTTGTGTTCTCTGAGGTCACTGCACTTAACCTCTGTTCTGTGGCTAGTCTGCAGAATCCAGCTGCCCCTTGGGGAGAAAAAGGAAAGGCAGGATAGACAGAAGTTACTTGTGGCACCTGTCTATAACTCCTCTGACACTGGCCCAATACCCAGCCAATGAAATCACAGCGTGAGTGATCCGGACAAATGAGAAACAGGCTGATGGAATTGAAGAGGAGCGAATGATGCGAAGACACCCGAATGAACTTTGTCAGGTCATTTCAACTGCTTTGTTTTCAAAAACTGTTCCCCATTTACAACAATCACAGTAGAAACTGCAGATCAAACTGAAATCAAAGCCAAAGAGAGGCTTGGAAATAAAGATTTTGTGAAAACAAAGACATTTAGACTTTTGGCAGATATTTTTTTCCAAGGCAACTTGCAGTGCATTCATTGTATACAAACCCATAACCTTTGCATTATGAGCCCAATGCGCTACCAGACGAGCCACAGGAAAGGGCATGAAAGGTGACTGGGGTAGTTGGGTGGTGGCGAATGAAAGCTATGACCGGGGCATTTTGTCATACATTTTAGTTCATCATACATCTACTTCATTTTACAGAAAACATCCACAAAGTTTTTAATGACAGATTATAGAATGTGTTCATTGGCTTTTTGGAATGCTGATTGGACTTGATAAATGTTTAACCTGTTTTAACCATATTGAAGGGCTCAGGGTTGAGGACTTTCTGATAATAGAAGCACTCTGGTGAGTTTTGTGAGAGCCTCCATTAAATAAACATCTGGCTCTTCTATAGCAGCATTATTCATGCCATGGAGGAGAACTGAGATCTTCTTTTCCTCTTGTTCTATTGCTGTTACGCCACAGGCAGCACACTGTATCACTGCACAACGAAGTCAAGCACTTTTCTGCCATTCAAACGCAATGCAGTGTGTGCCAGAGGCTGACAGCCACGGTAACAGGCATTACTTCAGATTGAGAAGGGACCATAAATTGAGTGCTTAAGAGCCTTGTTTTAACAGGAAACACTTGACCGAGATATTATAAACTCCACTACTGGACCTGTCACCACATGATATTGTACACCTCACCCAAACAAAACATCCCTGTATTGCAACACTTGCTTATTCAAGAATTGAAAGTGTGTTTCTGTGCCACTAGTATCACCATTTTAAAATGACTGTTTTCTTTAAACTTGATCTGACTTCAAAACATCTGTTAGCCTCAAAGCCATCTAGTGGCTACTGTGCTGTTAAAAGTTGACAAAATGAACATTTAACACATATACACATTTAAAAAAATATATGGTCATTTACAAACATTTTTGACAACTCACCCCAAACTGATGTTTGTCCAATGAAACGCTCTCTACAATGTGAATGTCCCTCCCCCTAATACCACCTGCCACTGATTAGCAAATCACAGCTTATGGCTGTCACATAACCACACCCTTTTGGCTATTAGCACAAACCTGTTTAGATCAAAAAAATGTCAACACAGGAAAGAAAACTTTGTTTTTTAATGCTTAGTGTGGTCTTTCGAAAGAAGTATGTTCTTCTATCAACAAATATTGCTGGTTTACCTTCAACTAGCAACGTTCCAGAACTATACAGATAATATTATCTGTTCTAATGTATCAGGCATTAAAATCAACACATAAGGAAAAAGTTCCATATTGTTTTTTTTTAAATTATGATGACGGGATACACCCAGTGCCAATCTGCAGTCCTTCTTCTGGGTAAGTTTGACTTTTCTCTTTTTCCACACCAATCACTGCAGTTGCATTGGAGAGACAGCTGGTTTGAAACACATCATGAAGACATTGGCTCCAGTATGGGGGCTTTTGGGTAATGTCTTTGTCATGATAGCTCAGTCACCACTTGCACATAGTTTGTCAGTAGCAGAGAGACACATGTGGCCTGACTATTCCAAACAAAGTTTTAAAAAGAGCCGTTCCTGATGGCTGGCCCACGGTGAGGGAACATATAAAGGGTTCAGGAGGTTTAGGGAGAACAGCTAAATTCTGCTATGACTGACAGGTGAATAGCTGACCTGTCAAACACAGTGAAACCCTGTACCAGGGGACATCTGCTGGCAGCTTGAGAACAAACAACTGTTGAGCAAGTATGTCTCAATTAGCATGATGGAGCTTTTGGTTTGGACTAATGTCTGCCTACATATGAAGCTTATCAATCGCAGTATCTCACAAGTATCTCACAACAGTGAGTTAATATTTAGGGCACTTACCCAGCTAACAATTTTAGGTTGTAAGAACATTTCATTAATGTTTCCATTAAGTAACAAAAATGTTAAAAATGTTGTTTTGAATGTTCTAGGAATGTTCAAAACATCCAGTTTCTTAGACTTTGTATTAACATTACTGCTTGTTACATGATAAGAACATTTATTAAACATTTTTATAAAGTTTTACTAACTACTTATTAATAACTTTTATATATTTGATATATAACATTACAGAAGTTCTACTAACTACTGCAAATAATGCATGTTTTTGATAACTTTGAAAGAACGTTGAGAGAACATTCTGAGAACATTCTTTGTTAGCTGACTAGAATTAGTATGGTATTATAAAATGTACATACATATCTGATGTATTAAAAAATAAGCTAGCGTGTGCATTAAAGCTCTGTGTATTTAAAAAACTTATTCTGTGGCATATATTATAGTCTTTTAAAAAAACATCTTATAACCACACAACACGGCAATATACATTGTTACCACACTAAACTAAATGCAGGTGGGACTCAGGGACAAAGACTTATCAAATGAATCTGTGGGCATTAATACATTATGAGGGCTGCTGTGGCTCACTGCAGCATGTTGGGGCAGGGGAGCTAATGGGTGTAAATGATTTCCATGACTGTCTCACTGTGGGTACAAGAGCACTCTTCATTGTCAACTGGGAGCGATTTTGTAACCCATACTGTTGCAGAGCAGTAATGGAAGATGGCTGGGTGAAACCTTGGGATCCACATTAACCTTTAAAGCGTTGGCCCGTAGCTGAGGAGAGGCCGTACAGCACTGTACAGGAGTTAATGTACCAGCCTCCAAGTCCTGGCCCAGGAGGGGTCTGCTGAAAGAGCGCACACACCAGCTGCCCTCTGCTATTTTTAAAGGGACATTTGTCCCATGGCTATACCTCACTGACCGACTCAACTGAAAAACAGTCCTGTGATCCCATCACTGTGGCGAATACAGTCGTTACCTGTGACTGTACCATGACCTGTTAAAACTGTGAAGTACAGCGTTTCTTTGCTATACCCAGCTAACATATTTTGGTTTGCGAAAAATACATAAATACAGAAAACATCTGTATTTATGTGAACGTTGTATTAACGTTATTGCTTTATAAGAATGTTGTTCAAACATGCCACTGAAAACTTGATATATATGATATATAAAAAGTATATAAAAATATTAAAAGTTCCACTTTTTAGTGTTATTGCAAGAACACAGTTTGAACTTTGAGAGAACGTTTACAGGATGTTAGCCAACTATTTGAGAATGTTCCCTGTTAGCTGGGTAGGAGGTTAATAGGTTTTAACACAAACTAAAGCATATTTGTAATCACAGGTTTGCTTCTAGAATATCTCTTATACTTGCGAATTCTTTTTAACAGATGTCATAACTTTTTTGGGGGGAGGGGGGCTCAGTTAGGTGTCAGTGTGTTTTTTAACTTAATGAAAAAGAGGCTGATTTTGATGCAATTGAATCACAACATTGTCTTTAAACCTTCCTGTCTTACTTTCTGGAGATACCTCCACAAGTAATTGTGACTAACTGTAAGTGTGACTCTGCAGATCCGGGCCCAGACCAGCACTTAGATCAAAAAATGAACTACTGCTAAAATATAAGCTCTGGATCTGTGCGCATAGAGTGCCCTAACACTATTTTAAAATGTATTTATTTTCGTTTCTCCATGGGCACTTAAAATCCGTCAGCATTCTGAAATGCCAGCGATTATGCCATGGCATGATTGCGCCATTTTTCAAATAAAAGGGCCGTTGTGCGTAAATAAATAGCGGAGCATTGGCTGGAATTATAAAAATGTCACCACAAACCAACAAGTACCGCTGAACCATTTTAAGCCGTTTCGTTGCGAGAAGAATGGGGAGAAAAATGTGATACTTAAGGGTCATTAAAATTGTATGATGTTGTGCTGCACGCAAGTCAAATATGACTTCTCTGTTCACTACAGAGGGAGAACATAAACAATGCAGGCTGCCACACAGCGCTGTTCATAAATGTCTCCAGAATAATGTTTACATCTGAACCGATCTGTCATCTGCAAGAGCCACAGATTTTACTGCCCCTGCCCCAACACAGGACGCGCAATAACTAAAGATGCGGAGATTGTTCATTGTACCAAACGGGCCTGTTTTCATGTTTTTATTAAAATGTCTATCAAAACATCAGAAGTAGAATTATGACCTTATTTGAATAAGAACATATTTTATACCTCTAAGTTACACGAACAAATAAATATTACACTTAAATGACAAATGCTACATTTTTTGTTTAGGGCTACTTCAGTGCCTTCGTAATAAACTTTTATTTACTGGTACAGAATGGAAACACATTGTTATGTTTATTTTCATTACACGCGTAAAATATTTTATTGACTGCTGTGAGACAATAATAGACCCAGCATTGCGGTAAATACTTGCTGAATATTGTTGAGATATGATGTAGCCCATAGGCTAAATTACAAAGCAAACTTCTGCATAGCAAAGGCTGATATTCTAACCTTTTATAATAAAAAAATCAAGAATTGTTTAAACGCTTTTTAAAAGATGTCTTTTGGTTGTGTTTTGGGGCATTATACTGCACTCAACATCATAGACAGAATATGCAGTGATTTTTTCAGACACTAATCAACATTATTACTTTTAGCCTATTCATTTGTTCTTATTATTTGTGTTTACGTGATTACAAATATCATGTACATTTTACGTATGCGTTCTTCATACATTTAGTTGTAAAGTATCAGATACACTCACATTTCCATATAATATTTGCAAAACAAGTATCCAGCGACAACCTTTGATTAACTCCCCCAATTTTACTCAAGAGCTCCATTTGAGAGATACAGCAGGATCTGACCATGACAGACAGCGTCGATATCAGATACGTTTCCCAGTAGCTCTATGCTGCCCTCTTTTGGCTTGTTCATATCACCCAAGTACCACAGAAAGTTGAAAAAAGACGTTAAAGTGCGCAATATGTTAGTTTATTATTTTGTGTTTTTGCGTGTGTGTTTCAGAGAAAATACAGTAAAAAGTTCTTCTTTTAGTTTAGTTTTTAAAAATATTTAATTAAACCTGAATAAAGGGGCAGTGATAAATGCCAAGCGAACAATTTTAGGTTCCGCACGTTTCCATTAAGTAACAAAAATGTTTAGAAGGAAAGCGTCCAGATTTTTAGACGTTGTATTAACATAACTGCTTGGTTATAAGAACGTTTTTTAAACTTTTTACTCTGCAACGTTTTAAAAACGTTCCACTAGCTACTTAACAATAACGCTTTTGATATATGATATATAACGTTAAATAAACGTTCTACTACTGCAAAAAACGATTTGGTACCGTTTAGAGAACATTACGTTCTGAGACATTCAGATCAGCGTTCAGTTCCGTCAGATGGGTGTTTAGTGCTTTGCATATTTTCCAGTTTTGGAAATTTGAGCTTGTGTGGGCCTTTTCAAATTCTGATTCAAACAAATGCATTACCCTCACTTATCCAAACCATTATGGCTCAATACTTTAGTCTTTGTATAGTGGTGTTCCCTCTTCAACAGGGCTAATCTGCGCTGCTTTGTGAAACAGTGGGAATTCATTCACTCTTATAGGCTGGACTCTGTCCCAGTCACCCTTCTTTAAGCATTGACAACCACTGAGCTCTTTGCCACCAACTGCCACCTGGGACGACACTTGTTTGGAGGCCCTGAGTCCCAGTCGAGGAAGGAAAAGAAAGAATGGAAGAGAGTTAGAGTGTGTGTGTGTGCGAGACAGAGAGAGAGCTGATCCGATTTTGCACTTGTATACTTATCAGTGGCATTTAGGGGCCGGTTACTCTTTAGTAATACAGACAGACAAAAACAGCATTAGTTGGGTTGCTGTTTGGGAGGAGCAGTGGAATAGTTAACTATGACTGGACAGGCTCTTCCTGTGTGTTCGTGAAACACTGGAACACAGAAGGAGTGTTCACACAGTCTTCACAGGAACAATAGAGTTTGTCCTGGTAGCATATGGGTGCAATTGGTAAATTATGTAAATGGATATGGAGCAGCTTGTGGGGCTGCATCCAGCGTGCTATCAGACATGCATGCATGGCAGGTCACCACCTCTTCCTCTTGTTCCAAATCTCTCCATTAGAGCCACAACAAATACATGACACTTTTAATAATGGATGTTTAGTAATCTTTGATATATGTATTAGTTATTCGGGTGCATTAGTCATTCCTCAAAATCCTGAAGAATCTTCAGCCCTTTGCAGAGAGTAATGGGTAATAGATATATATTTTTAGCATGCAAGTGTGTGTCCAGCATACAGGGATTGTGCTTTCAAAGTTATTAAAAACATTATTGAAGTAACGTTAGT
Organism: Botia almorhae; assembly: GCA_036877575.1. Lineage (NCBI taxonomy): Eukaryota > Metazoa > Chordata > Actinopteri > Cypriniformes > Botiidae > Botia > Botia almorhae. The sequence continues at coordinate 3,738 of JAZGTJ010000046.1, read as the reverse complement.
AGAACATTTTTTAACCTCATTTATCATATATCAAAAACGCTATTCTTAGGTAGTTTATGATATTATAATGTTTAAGAGTTATGTTTAAAAATTATAATGTTTAAAAATGTTTAAATAACGTTCTTATAACTAACCAATAACATTCATATAATGAAAAAATGTCGTTTTAAACATTCCTAGAACTTTCAAAATAACATTTTTTATGTTTTTGTTACGTAATGAAAATGTAAAGAAAATGTTCTTATAACCTAAATTTATTAGCTGGGTGTTTCTAATTGCCTGTAGATATTTGTCAGTGTATGACGTCTTTAGGGATTCCTAAAAAAATTAGAACGATCCCATCCTGCCCTAAATATTCACATTCAGTGGTCATTCAGGCATGGACAGCTTTTAAAAGTCTTCTCAAATGCTAAGTGTTAATAAATACCCAGAAGAAAGATGACTTGATTGAATTTCCCATGGATCTCAACATTGGCATGCTGTTGATGCAGACTGCGTTCACATAATTGTTTGTGATGGGTTGTGTACTAATTACCACCATACCAAGTAATTTCCCAAGATTACAGCAACCTGTCACAAACGGAGACAATTCCAGCAAGAAAAGAACTGCATAAAGGACTTAATTTTAACACTACATATTTGCATTCGAGTGCACTAGCATAAAAATGAAGAAACTTTTGATTTCATGGTGTTAAATTCTGTCACATCGACTTCAGAAAACACCATCTGCAGTCAGCATGCATGTTTTCATCTATTTGTGAGTGTCTTGCTGTCAACACAGAGAGTGGAGGTAAAGAGGTAAACAAACAGACAAGGTGAAGACAAATGCAGTGGGTGTTTGTTCTGTAAGAACAAGATCATCTGGAGACAGCAGAAAACCTAACAAACAAATCTATTCAATGGGCTGTAATGGAAAGTGAATAGAAGCCAAGCTTTTGTCACAGCTCAGAGGCTATTGACACAAAGTAGAGTAGGGAGTTTAAACGACTTAGACCTGTCTGATGCTCTTATAGTGATATATATAGAGTACAACCTGTGACACGGTTACACTAGAAAATGAGGAATGCTCATATAGTTTGATAAAGCAAATCAAAGATTATATTGAAAATATGTTGTGTTAAACAAATCAACCCTGTAACATTTGTAGATGTGACATATGATATACTGGTTAGAACTCGTCTGATGCTTGTCTAGCTGGTGAATTAGCATACCTGGGCTGCTCACCATGCAGCAAAGCTTGTTGCCTAGTATGATCTTTCTTGTGAGGCTGGTTGACCGATGTTGTTTTGTTAGTTGAGCTAGTTAAGAAGCATAGTGGGTACACCAGCGTCCCATGCTGAGCACCAACATGGAAAACTGTTGGCGACCAGTTATGGTCTTTATAGCAGGGTGGAATAACTGTTGTGCCTTTTGCTAAAAACAACTGCAGTACCAGAACCCAAGAGCAAGACCCAAGGTGAACCAGCCTGCAAATGTGTGCCAGTATGAGTTAATGAAATATGGCTGAAAAATTCATTCACAGACAAAAAGGCCTGGACCTCTTTGCATCCCACAGTGTCATGATACGTTGTTATGTGACATACATCATTACATACTTGTCTACGCCCCACTTTGGGTAACTAAGTCTTCAGCATCCCTTTAAAAACCTCCCTGCATGTCACCTACCATCTGTACTGGAGAGAGGCAGTACACTGTGGTTAAAATGAGGGCATTTAATATAGCTGTGCCTCTGCCTCTCCTCAGGTCTGACCTTGGCTTTGACTACCAGACTGACTCACAGCCCCATTGTGACTACAGGAAAACAATCAGTGCATAGAGACAATGTGCCTCTCCTTTCCCCTGCGTCGCTCTACAAAGACTCTAGCTGTTTACCACCTCCCCAACAGGCCCTTAATTCCCCTTTTGTTTTAGAATATGGGAAAAAGCAAAGACTCTTCTTACGAAAGGCATTGCAATGGATGAATTCATTCATGGGATGAGGTCTCCTGTGGAACTCACGCAGGCCCTCTCTGTCTTTGGCCCTGACATTTCTCTTTAATACACAAAAAGCAATTATGGCCCCGTTTCCCAAATGACAGCCTTCTGTGAGCTGTTGTCCCAAAGGCAGCGGAGATGAGTACTGTAACTTATTTCCCACGTCTCCTTTCTATCTCCTCCTGCAAATCAGCAGGGATGGGATTAACTGAGTGACTGCCAAGTGGTGCTGTGTGCAATTTAGGATTATGGTTTGTGGAGGACTACACATGTAATGAATTGTTACTGAAGGTTCTACATAGCCAAAAAGCCAGAAAACAGCATTACTGTCTTGACATTTTTACTGACATACATACATGTACTCACATTTTTGACAATATTTTGTGAGAATGTATTAAACGTCACCTTTATGATCCTAATCATTCAACAAACATATCCAGCTGCATAAGTAATTTAATATAATATTCAGTGTTTATTATTGGATGTTAGCATATTGTTGACAATCCCATTCAACGGGGAACATTTAACGTTGGCTAACGTTCTCTTAAAGACAGGTTCTCTGAAAGTTCTCTCAAAAACATTCTTGCTGTAATGTTAGTAGAACATTTTTAATATTATATACCTCATATATCATATATAAGCGTTATATATCATATACATCAAAAACATTATTCTCCAGTAGTTAGTGGAACGTTTTAAAACCTTACAGAATTTAAAAAGCTTCAAAAATATTTCAATAACCTTGCAATAATGTTAATACAATGTCTAAAATGTCTGAACATTTTGAACATTCCTAGAACATTCAAAGTAACATTTTTAACATTTTCTTTAATGGAAACATAATGGAAACGTTCTTGCAACCTAAAATTGTTAGTTGGGATGTTATGGATGTTCCGAGAACCAATGAAGTTTGAAGGTTGTGGTTTAGGCTGAGCTATTGTGCATCAATAATCTTATGTGAATGCACCTTAGAGCCCCTTAACATCAACCTAAATGCCTCCCACAGAGCAAAGGATAAATGACCAGGGTCACTGTTCAGTCACTGTTTATCAGGCCATGAGAGATTGTGCTCCACATGGACCGTGACTTTCCCTGTGACTGAGATGGAATCGCCTCCATTATTTTAAACACAAACATGTAATTTTGTTTGTTCTGGTCCTATTACATTTCTAACATTGAACAATTACAAACTGCATCTTTAATGAATTATTAAGTGTGTTTGGATCTGTGGCATTTTTGTGTGTGTGTGCATGCATGTATACAGCTGTCACTCCTCCGTGCTCCTCTGGTCTATTAAGGGGAGCAATTAAATAGAGAATATCTTTCTGTAAGCAGTTAATGAGGTTTGGTCCCTGGAGGAGGTGCCTGATTGGCTGAGACTATGGTTTGTGGAAAGTCAAGGGCACTGTGTTAAGCAATGCATTGTGGGAACTGGTGACATTATGCACCAAGGGATCTGGAGGGACTTAAACAAGGATGGGTCTTAAACAAGGGTCTTGAAGGATGATACATGAAAAAGTCAGTAAAGCTACTTTATTAAAATTGTGTTAGGGTGTACTCACACTAGGCACGGTTGCCGTGAACCGGGCCCGAGTACGATTGTCCCCCCTCCCCACTCCCCCTCTGGCCTGCACTCACATAGGGTTTCAGCATTCGTGCCGGAGCACGCTTACGTCACGCTTACGAGCACGCGTACTTCATTATGGTGCGACGGTTTTGGGATAAACAGGAAGAGCGGCGCTCTCGCTGAACGCAATGGAGTCC